>LPNX011155877.1:274457-286707 GCA_001517045.1 Pseudotsuga menziesii
CCTCTATCCAAGATTGGATAGGGCTTGAGAACAAATGAACCTGTTCTTCAAAACATGCCAGCTGCCCTAAATCATCGTCAAAACCAGCAAGGAACCCTGAAGAATTTGGCTGGAAATGATGGTTTGGACTTGCACTAGTAGAAGGCAAACAAAACTACTGCAAGCTTGCCCTTGAAAAGGGCAAATCATGCTGCTCTGAACTCGAAATCAAACTTTGTTCTTGCTGTCCCAAACCAACAACCATTTATGGAAAAGAAATCTGAAAATGATGGCTCAAATCCTCTCTAGGAGAGAGCAAACCAAGCTGCTCCAAATTCATCCTGAAAGCGATAGTAGGCTGCTGTTGAAAACCTTCATTATGGGGCTCACAAATCTGCTCTGGATGCTTGAGAAAACCTGGATAAAAATTTGATAGAAAATCCCTGAAAAAATGCCCCAATGATGGGAGCATATGGCTGAAACAAAAAATGTATACACGTCCCCACAAGGCTGCCCAAAACTCCAGTAATCCACACACTCATCATAACCAAAGTGTAAATATGCTCATGTGTAGGCTGCCAGTACTTCAATCAAGAGGAAGGGCAAACTCATTTGCCAACTCATCATTCCCCATGGGTATAACTTCAAGGACATCAACAATATCATAGAATATGTCATCAAATTCAGAATTTAGAGAGAGACTAAAGCTTACCACACCTTTGTCTTCAAGTGGAGGAAGAGTGAATGCATGCAAACTTTCACCAATGGGATCTTCAACGTGAACCTCATCAAGGGCTTGATCTTGAATGGAACCTTGATGGATTTCTAGGGCTTGATCTTCAAGGACCTCTTCATGGATTTGATCTTCAATACACACTTCAAAGACTTCTTCATGGGCTTGAAGTGTAATATCTCCCTTTTGAAGATCAAGAAGAAGCTTTTGAAGAGGATGCTACTGAAAATCATGTATGATTTTCAGTAGCATCCTCTTCAAAAGCTTCTTCTTGATCTTCAAAAGGGAGATATTACACTTCAAGTAGTTGATTGCTTTCCTCAACATTGCTTTCTTCTTGATATATGCCTTTCAAAAAGTATTCAATGATTTGCTCTTGGTCTTCCACGAGCAATGAGGTGGGAGCTTGAATGTCTTCCACAAATAGGATACTTTCAACAACTCTTTGATCTTCACAATTCGCAATATCAAAAGCTCAAGGATTTTCTTTGGTATGATGATAGGCTTTTGATTTCTACACCCAAAATCTCACACCATATTCTAAGATCAATGCTTGATGGGGGAAGCTCACCATACTTATTTTTTATGCGCCCACATAAATACACGCAGGACCCATCTCTTTTATTCAATTCATCCAAGAGAATTTTGAAGAGTCTTTTTTAAATCCATACATCGTGTTGTGAGCCCTTAATTTCAACTTACCACAAAGAAGATGCCAAAAATATTTACCTTGCAAGCTTGCAACATCTTTCTCATGACCACTTTTGTAAATGTTTTGATCAAGTAGGGAAATGATTTTACCTCCTTCGGCTTCAACCTACAATACCATTCCTATGCACCATTCCCAAGCAATGAAAGTGCAAATGCCATCATCAAGACATCCTTGCCAATAACATTGAGGTTTATAACAAAATCCGTGGATGATACAATATGCTGTGAAACCATAGACACAAAACTTTGGAAGATGACTTGATCATATTTCACTTTGAAAATGATGTGGATACCCAGGAACATATGAAGAATCAAAAGGTCTAAGCCAATCTTCAATAATCTTTCCTTCTTTGCACAAAGCCATACCTTTTTTTCAAAGCTTCAAACATATAAGGCGCTGATTTTGAAATATGAAAATAACATACCTTATACCAAACACATATGTGTGGAGTCACCAAGGTGAACTTTTAGTGCCTTCACAATCTTGCTTGCTTCACCCTATAAACAACAAGTCTTCAAAATTTGCATAGGAACAAGGGTTTTGTCCCTTCATGGAGTCACCATGTGAGAAGAGAAATTTGCAATAATAATCTCCCACAAAATGTCATGAAGCATGATTTCGAATTTCCAGGAAAAGGGCTTTGGCCTTTGACATCAACAACAATGCCAAATTGTTGTAGCTTGAAATAACATGTATTGTTGAAGTCCTAAAGAATGAGGCAAGCTCAACTATAAGCTATAGATGCTACACACTATCACCTCCATAACCACTTCTCTTCACTTGTAGTTGACTCTTCTCCAACTCGAGGGTGACTTCCCTAGGGTTAGGATTGCTGAATATACCTCTCATGTAGCTCTTGAATGTTAGATTTTGTAGCTCAGGAGGTACTTCTACGTTGGGGGTGTCTAACAGCGTAGAAGGGAATGAGTGAAACTCTATAGACAACCTTGTAATAGTGTCTTTTGTAATACTTTATAGGCAATGGTATTGGAGGGTCCATGGTATTATGTGGCCCTTGGTATTGCCCATGGTATTGACATAAAGCGAATGTTATAAAAGAGTCTATTGAGAGTTGTATGATACCAGAGATTGCAAAAGTGAGTCACATTGTTGTGATGGTCAGGGATCAGTGAGTGATCAAATCTGAGAGAGGGAGTCTCTCTGAGGCTTTGGAGTGAGGGAGTCACTCAAGCTTGGTTTGTTCTTCGTTGCTGAGGGTTTGGGCATAGTTGCAACAAGGGAGAGTCAGGAGTGACTGAGATTTGGTGTGTGTATCCGGTAGTCAGGTGTTGTAAATGTTTCTTTAACAAATTTGCAACAAAGACAAACTGTTAGTTGGTTTTCCCCATTGGGGTTTTCGTGGTACATCTTGTGTTGTGGTTTTATTTGTATTGGTTCTTATCAGTGTATTGCTATTTCTGATTCAATTTTATGTGTTTAATTAAGTTTGGGGTATAAATCAGTGAATAGATATTAATCATATTTGGTAAGCTGAAAATTTCACATTGAATACATCACAACGATCCTCTTTTTAGGGAAAGATCAAATCACTTTCTTCAAGCTTGTCATTTTTTGGAGTACTTGACACTTTGATAGCCCTATGTGGGGCGTGTTACAATTGAAATAGCATGTATAGTTAAAACCCCAAAGAACAAGGCTAGCCTAGCTATAACCCAAAGGTGTTACCCATTCTCACCTCGAAAACCACTTCTCTGCACTTCTGGTCAACTCTTCTCCAACTCAAGGGGGGCTTCCCTAGGATTAGGATTGCTTAATAGAGATCTCATGTAGTATGGAGTCAAGTAGGCAACAAGTGCATGGTATTTTAGGATCAATGGATACTTGTGGTGCATGGGCTTCACAAAAAATGAAGCAAATTCCAACTTATATTACAGATATTTTTTTGTAAGCTAGTACCCACGGAGTTTCGAACCAGTGACCTAACACAAGGAGTGCCTTAATAGTACACCCATTCACCATCTATTCTACACCTTGTGGGTAGCTTATATTACCTATTTGTTGAGGTTGATTTGCTTCTTTTGGTGTTATATGTAGATGACCTGTTTCTTACAGGTTCAAAGAAGCTTATTTCAAGGTGCAAACTAGACACGATAACTGAGTTCGAGATGAAGGACATCGACATGATGCATTACTTCTTGGGTTTGGAGGTTTGGCAAAACCCAAAGGGGATTTTTCTTGGTAGAGCAAGTATGCAATTGAGATCCTAAAGAGATTTTAGATGGAGGATTGCAAACCTATGGCCACACCCATGATCACCAATCTAAAGAAGGTGACAACTCCATATTCAAAGTTGGTGGATCCAATGTTGTACAAGTAACTAATAGGTTCCTTGGTGTATTTGGTCAACACCAGACCAAGTATATGTTTTACAGTGAACACCTTGAGTCAGTTCATGGTGGAGCCAATACAAGAGCATTGGGTAGCAACAAAACATGTGCTCATATATTTGAGGGGCATTGTGCAATACGGTCGAAGATAACTTGGAGATGGTGAAGTAAAGTTGCAGGGGTATATAGACTTAGATTGGGTAGGCATTGCAATGGATTGGAAGAGCACCTCAAGGTGTTGCTTTAGTTTCAGATCAACGATGATATCATGACTCAACAAGAAGTAGACTTCCATGGCACTTAGCTCAATAGAGGTAGAGTATATGGTTGTCTGGCTTTGCAAGTTTCTTGCAGAATTGTTTGATTAGGAGTTGGATCCCACGGTGATCTAGATTCTACACTGACAATAAGAGTTGTATCAAACTCTCCAAGAATTCGGTATTTCATGATCAATGCAAGCACATAGAGATCAAATACCACTTCATATGAGATAGGATTCAAAAGGGAGCAGTAAAGCTTCAACATATACCCAAAGATTAATAGGTAGTTGATATTTTGACCAAGCCTTTAGCAAAGGGGAAGTTTGAAGCATTCAAAGACAAACTTGGATTGGTGCAAAATTCCTTCCTCGCAAAGAGGGAGTGTCGAAAAATGTAGCTCGAGCAAGAGTTTCTTGCATAGGTTAGGTGTGAATTTGCAAGAAGAAGTTCGAGACAACTTCTTAGTGGTCACTTAGTAAAAGGGGAAAATAATACCATCTTGTAATTTCATTTAATAAATAAAAGTGAAAGTCTAAATTCCTTTGATCTCTTAGTCTTAGCAATGTAAATGAAATATTCTAGAGATTCTAGAATATTAGTGAGTTGGACTTGATATAATCTTAGCCATACACCTTATTATTGAGATAAGTCAGTTTCTAGGATTAAAGAAATTAGTTGAGATTCGTTGCTAGAATCAAGGAGTTGGTTGCTAGAATCAAGAAGTTGGTTGCTAGAAATGAGGAGATTAGTTATCTCTTTCAAGCATAAATAAGACAAGATGAGAGGAGAAGTTGTAGAACACACCAAGGAAGTTGTGTAGAACACACCAAGGAAGTTGCGTGAGGAACACATAAGTGAAGACAAGGAGGAGAGAACGCAGATAACAGGAAGAGGATTGATCGACAAGGTTGAAGACTGCAAGGATAGTACCGTTCAGTGTCGTACAACGTACAACAATTTCTCATATTTCCGTGTAGGCGTATTGTTTCTTGTCCAACAGGATGAAAACCTGAGGTTGAGGTGTTCTTGTAAGTTTTGATTATTAAATGATAAGTTAATTTGAAGGACAATTCTTGTGTATCGTGTTTATGCTTCTGCTGTTCATTTTCAACTATATGTGTGATTGTGCATGTTCATAAATATTTATTTTTGTGGTTAAATAAGTTCATATTTGATTTATTTAATTAAAGAGAAACATAGGACAATAGTCACCTAGGGCCTGGAGACTTACACAATGGTTCTTTTTTAAAGGAGAGAGATCAAATCATTTTGTTCAAACTTATCATTTTCTTGTGTGCTTGACATTTTGATAGCTATATGTGGAGCGTGTTACAACTTAAACTAGCATGTATAGTTAAAGCCCCAAAGAACAAAGCTAACCCAACTATAACCTAGAGGTGTTTCCCATCGTCACTCAATAACCACCTCTATGCACTTCTAGTTGGCTCTTCTGCAACTCGAGGGGGGATTCCCTAGGGTTAGGATAGTTGAATATAGAATATAGATCTCATGTAGCTCTTCAATACACCACAATGGTCCACTTTTTAAGGAGAGAGATCAAATCACTTTCTTCAAACCTATCATTTTCTTGTGTACATGACACTTTGATAGCCCTATGCGAGGCATGTTACAATTTCAACACGTCCTCTATAACCACCTCTCTGCACTTTCGGTTGGCTCTTCTCCAACTCGAAGGTGGCTTCCATAGGGTTAGGATTGCTAGGCTATAGCAATGAGGGCACAAGGTGATTTGAAGAGTTAGCCTTAGAAAAACTTGAGGTCTTGTAGTATAGGTGATAGTAGGATTATGAATATCAGTGCCAATCCCTAGGGCATGTTGAGTCTTGAGATGACCCCCCTTAGGCCTTGTTTGAAAGTGTTTGACTGGAACCTTTGCAAATCAAGACAAATTCCTACCCCAAAACTCTTGAAGCTTCATGCAAAATTTACCACGAAAGGGTGGCCTTTGTACTCACCTTCAATCTGTAACCCTAGCTTATACCTTAGCATATGCAACCTTGATTTGTAACCCCTTTGAAGATAGCCAAATCAAAAAACAAGCCATGAGTCTAAAATAAACAAGGAAATAATCTTGTATTTAATCCACCCGAGCAAATTTACTTATGAACTAGGTTAAACATCTCACAATGCCAAAAGATACATGTTACCTCAAGATTCAACCATCAAGAAAACCCACGAGAAGAAAAACATTTTACACTTAAAAAATGCACCATAAAGATATGACAATTAGTCTCCAAAAGAGAGAGAGAGAGAGAGTTCTCAAACTCCAACCATGAGTTTGGAAGTGGCTCTCTTTATGTAGGAGAGTATTTATTTATTCTTAGATGTAGCCTAGGGTTGGGTAAACAGATGACAAAAAATCCACTAAAGTTAACAAACTCCTAACAAATCATAAAATAAAGTGGTCAATCGTCACATACAATACATGAGATACACAAGACCCCAAGAGAGGGGGTGTTTCCATTAAGCAAGGGAACAAGTGCCAAGAGATGATGCCACATGGCCTCCAAGGGCCTCTTTTTAGAGAGCTACTCCAACAAGCCAAGTTCACAAAGCAACCAAATGTCCACATATTAACTGATCTTACATCTAGAAGACTCCAAGTGCAAAACATCCCCAAAAGTGTAGTCAAAACTCCAAGACAAGTCCCTAAAAGAGGAACGTTTTGTCTACAAGTGATAAATAAGAGCCTCCAATGTGATCATAAGGCAGTGGTCCATTAAGAGATGACCACTTAGCATCCTACTAGGGTTTGGCTCCATAAGGAATGATAACCCAAAATTCACTCCAAATATGCACAATTTGTTGCAATAACCTCCCCAAAGAGGGACGGCTTCAAGAAATGGTGATCTCAACTAATTCGCAAGTCATAAATCAATATGGAAGAGGCCCTCCACTGATGCCCTCCACAAAAAGGCATAACAACTCATAAAAGGTGGCTTCTCCAAGCATGGATGTCTCTACTACAAAGGCCATGAAACTATCTAAAAGCCCTAAGGATGGTAATGATCTCCGCAAAGGCTGAGCGCTACCTTACAAATAAGCATTAAACTTTTAGAATGGGACTGATCCTCTTTGAATTACTTGTTGCAAAGGATACCTCAGGTCTATGGCTTAGAATTCACAATTGGACTGTTATTGCTTCTCCAATGGCAGAAATATGCCCAGAATTAGAAAACGATGATTCCTCACTGACGGAGTATTCCCATAAGGGTGAAGAAGCTGCTGATTTGGGCAAAAACATGACCAGGAGTGGAGTTTTACGGCTATCTTGTCCATATAATCACCCAGGATGCTGTTTTAGGGCTACTTAAGCAGCTGCAAAGTGTCAAGAATGTACCAAGACTTGATCTTGCTGCTGATGTTCATAACTAGATCAGAGATCAGGGCTGCTTAGGAGCTTAAGACATGCCCAACATCAAGATCTAGAGCTTTTGCCACTCCAACGACACCCAGAATTTTTGCCTAGATTGGTTCTTTTTCTTCTCTGTTCATGCATTTTGACTGCCCAGAATTGTTTTTTTGATGCAGAAAACTCTTCATAAAGTGCCCAGAACTGCATGGGTTACTATTTGCTGCTTTTAGGAGGTCAAAGACTCAAAACCAGGCTGGAAGATGCAAAAGGATGCCCAGAAATAGCCCTAGTTTGCTGCTTTGTCGCCCAGAATGGCCCAGATTGATTTTAGGGCTGTTTACAGCCTCTTGCCGCTATTCAGTGCTGTAGCTTGTTGTTTAGAGGTCCCAAAGTGTCTAGAAGTGCCTAAGATGCACCTAGATTAGAGTTTGGGACTGTTTTCATCCTTCTTACTTGCCCAAACGTGCTGGTAAAGCCCTCAGACCAACCCAGAAAACCTCATGTGCACACCCATGCAATATGGGGGGTAGCATATGGCTCCAATTGCGGGACATGTACTCTTTTGGGAGTGCATGAGAACCCTTAAATCTCTGCATGTACTTGTTAGCAATGATCATCAAATGCACGGAAATCAACACACATCACATCATCCTTTGTTCCACAACAACACATCAACCTAATGCTCAGGCAAGAGCTTATTCATCTTCTACACATCCTCTCTATATTATGGAAACTGATAAACAAGAAACCCTAGATAGGGTTACATCATTGAATCCATGAGACCTTAGTGTCACACAACACAATGAACGATGATATTATTATGAGATGTTACATTTTTACATTGAGGGTCCTCTCCCTTAGAAAGAGTCCGAGTGACCAAAACCCTAACCCTAATATGTAAACCCTAGGATGCCTAAAAATCTAGCTTTTGACCTAAGTCACTTAAGTGACTTTATTACATGTGTAGCCTTATATCTTAACAACCCCCCATAAGGCGTACATTGCTAAAAGATAACAAACGTAAAACCAAATACATATACTTGAATGAAAACACATAGACTGAAATCTAAACATCAGAAAATATTTGTTGGAAGCTTCTTCTTTGAACATAGTTCCTGAACCCGGTTGAGCTCCATCAAGCTGCCTCGTAACCCATGGAAAGGTATTGTTCCTGAGTTGAATTCCCAAGTTCCCCTCGAACTCCCGAATCATGAATCTCTCGAACTCAATTATTGGACAACAATCCACATGCATATCACGTAACCTCACTAGTAGACTACAATCCACATGTAGGTCTCTACGACTAATCAAGGATCACTCCCTAGATTCACAACTGTTGAACTATTTGGGCAATCATCCATGAGTTATTAATTGATCCCTTTCTGTCATCAAAGAACTGGCTTCCTAAAATGCATAAAAACTTAGTTTTCTTCAATAACGTCAACACCTTGGGCAATGTCTGGTGGTTCTTCTTTGATAAACCTAACAGCACGGGCTGTGTGACCCATCTTTGAACTCAAAATTTCTTTGCCATTAAAAACTCTAGGATGATAATTTAGTGCATTGGGAACACCATTTTCGGATTCAGTGTTTGGCAAAGACTCGATCTCTTGGACAATTCCTCATTGCATTTGGATTTTTACTTCCCATGTGTGAATGCTGAACCTTGAGTACTTTTCTAATTGCATCTCCATGACTTGTTCCTGTGTATGGATTAGGTGTCTCCTAACATCACAGAGCCTGTAACATACGACAAAGTATGAAGTACAAATGGTGACTACATGCAAATCAGTGATAATAAATTGCTCCAACTCCAACAACAACTACTTGGTAAGCGACTTCATGCATAATCAACTAACAAAGATGAATGCGGTTCCTAAATTCGAAATCACGGCGCCATAATTTGATAGCCATAAACAAAACCGTGGACGGCTTCTCTTTGCATGGCGGTTGCGTCGTTTCTTCTTTACTCGATGGCGGTGTCTTCTAATTCGTGGCTCGATTCATTGGAGGCTTGGTTCCTTGGTGGTGATTTTGACTTAAATGGTGACGAATTTATTACTGTTTAGGAGTTAAATGTTGTATCTAATCTGCGCGACAAATGATTCGATGGTGGTTGTGGGTAGCATCCAATTAAATCGACGGCTTGACGGCTAAAAAAGAAATAACGTGGCAGCTATAGATGGTGATGGGTGGTTGCCTAAAATTAAATAGTCGGTGGTTTTGGTTTAGTGGATCGACAACTGCATACTCAAATGTATGACCCGTGAGAACTAGCAATAATAGATCAACAACTTAAGTGAATTGATGACCTTTCACTACGAAAAAGAAGTCTTAGAGGTAGCAGACTGGCGGTTCGAAAAGAATGGTGATTGGCTACTTGACCCGATAAATTAAGTCGTGATGTCTTTCCTTTGATCTAGTAGATTTCCTACTCAACAATGATGGTTGACTTCTCTCTTGTTGCATTCAACTGAGCTACCCTCGACCTTGTTAGTTAACCTAGTCATACTTTTATGATTCTCGAGATCATCATGCGATGCAAGAGAAGAGCATACTAAGAAGACTAGTGCTAAATATTCTCTCGCTCTAATACCATATTACGAAAACAAATAAACAAGAAACCCTAGATAGGGTTACATCACCAAATTTGTGAGAACTTAGTATCACACAACAAAATGAATGATGGTATTATTATGAGGCGATACCACTTTACATTGAGGGTCCTCTCTCTTATAAAGAGTTCAAGTGACTAAAACCCTAACTGTAATATGTAAACCCTAAGATGCATAAAAACCTAACTTTTGTTGATGTAATTGTAACTTCGGAATGTATTCACTTGTATATTGTACCCCGATGTTTATTTCGGGAAGTGTTTGTAATGTAATTGAGTCATGTCATGCCCCGATGTTCCGATTGGGATTTTCTATAATGTAAACAAGTCATGTCAAGTTATTGTGGGTAACCCTCCTATTGATCAAGGGTTAAAGTCCCCGCAGTTGTGGGGCCCTAGGGTTATTAGACTCTCCTAGTGAAGTCGGCCCTAGTGAGTTATTGTCAAGTCAGGAATTAGTATAAACATAGAGTGAGCCTCTCTATTTATCCCACACTCACTCACACTCAGTTGTAGAGCATAACTGAGGGAGAAGAAGTTGCTGGGGCTAGAAAGAAAGAGACTACTGCTGTTGGGAGATCATCTTACTGTTTTGGGGTTTTACTTTTGGTGCTGATTCTATCTCTAAGGAAGTTGCAGGGTTTTCTCCATTTATGGTTTCCTCGAGGAAAAACATTGTGTTCATTGTCTCTTGTGTTTGATTGCTGTGCTTGTTATTCTCTCAGTTAAAGATCCTAACATAACGCTAGCTTGAATGATAAAATTCTAACATGATATCAGAGCTTACCTGAGAAGAAGACACTGTACAACTGCGGAAACTAGGGCTTCCTACTTTTTGGATCTCTCTCCACAGATTTTTAGCAAAAGAAGGTTGGGCTGAGTCTCCTCCCTAGGGCACATCTTTCTGTCGAAGTAGAATCTGATTCTGAGCATTTTCAGTTTTGAATCGACAGTATTGCCGGAAATTAGGGCTTTCCACAACAGTGAAATTTTTGAGTGATCCTAGGCCTGGATTGATCTCCTCCTCAAAATTGAAGTTTAGAGATCAAGATCAAAGCATTTGGTTAGACAGAACTCCAGAAAAGTCAAACCCTAATCTGCTCCTGAACCAACACTGCAGAAATTCAGCTTCAGATCCAGTTTCGACATCTTGACCTGGTAAGATCTAAATCTTTTGTATTTCCATTTGAGGTTCTCAGTTAAGATGTCTCACCATACCAAGCTTGATGAAAAGCTTGAGGGAGCTGATAACTTTCGAGCTTGGAAGTATAGGATCTCCTTGGTCCTGGAAGAAAATGAGTTGGACTCCTACATCAATGAGGAGGTTCCAGTTCTAGAGGGAGATGAGGCTAAGGCCTTACACAAGAAGAAGTTGGTTATGGCTAAAAGGATTATTGCTGATTCAATCAAGGATAACCTCATACCACAGGTGTCCTCCCTAAAGACACCTAAAGCTATGTTTGATGCCCAAACCAAACTGTTTGAAGGAAAGAACATAAACCGGAAAATGAATTTGAGGAACCAATTGAAGAATGTGAAGATTCAGAATGCGGAGACCATACAGTCATACTTCACAAGGGTCTCCCAGATCAAAGAACAACTTGAAGCAGTGGATGAAGAAGTGGAGAATGCAGAGATTGTAATGACCACCTTGAATGGTCTCCCTAGAACATGGGACTCTTTCATTCAAGGGATCCGTGCCAGAAAGAAGCTAGTCAAATTTAGCAAACTATGGGAAGAATGCTCACAAGAAGAAGCTCAGATAGTAGCTCGAGAAGAAAAGATGGGAAGTGAAGATCAAGCTCTCACAGTTCAATCCAAGAAAAACAAAAGGGACCATCATCATCGTTCTAAAGGTAAGCATTCTTCCTTCAAGAAAGCTCAACTCAGATGTTATACTTGTGATGAAATAGGACACTATGCCAAAGATTGTCCTAGAAACAAAAGAAACTCTCACAAGAAGAAAAACAACAAGAGAAGACATCATGCTCATGCTGCAGAAGATGATGAACATTCCTCAAAGAGAAACAAGCAAGAAAGTGATGATTCTTCAAGTGATGAAGAATATGTTTTGATTTCCGCTCTCACGGGAAACATCACACATGGAAGCAATGATTGGCTTATAGACAGTGGGTGAAGGATGTATTGTTTGTACCAGGACTTAAGAAGAACCTCCTCTCCATATTTGCATTAGATGCAAAAGGCATGAGGGTTGCATTTGTAGATGG
>LPNX011155877.1:297559-325883 GCA_001517045.1 Pseudotsuga menziesii
AAGTTGGTGTCATTCAAAGCACTAGAACCAACAACCAAGGCAGGCAAACCATCTGATCTCGCTCTAACAAATCCTACCATGCCATTAGTCTGGACAGTCTTACCTCCTTTCTGTGCTGCTGTACAATGGCCTGAATTCTTCCTAGCACTGTCTGTACACCCATTCGTACCCCTGTGGTCCCTCTCATTGCTTTCTCTTCTCATGCCCACATGTGGCCATTCAGCTGTGGGATCTTTAATTGAATCCTTGTGCAGCACTTCCTCATGCGTGTGGTTCCTTGTCCTCACTCATGTGTGCATTTCCTCCAAAATCTTTCTTTCCCCTTTCACATGTCACATGTTCTACACAATTGAAAATCAGAAAATAGTGTTTTAGAATTCAAGCCCCCATAATCATTTTTCTTTCTTTATTCTTTTTTGATGATATGGCTTCCAACATCTAAATTTTTGTAGATTCTCTTATTGCTATTTTGTGTTCTAAATTCTGAATTAGCAGATTAGCTGCATCTAAATGTCTTCTGCAAACTACACTTATACCAATATTTTGCGTATCCTCATCTTCATTTTTGTTTCATGTTATTTGATACTTTAGTTCTTAATGCATTTTACATCACATTCATGAGAAATATTGTATTGTACAAGTATTCCTTGGAGAGAGTGAACTTTCCAACTCTGGTTAGGTTTAATATATCTCAGGATAGAGCTTTGTTTCTATGTACTCAGGATAATTGATGAAGAAACAGCAGAAGCTGCAGTAGTTGATCCGGTGGAACCTCAGAACATTTTACAGGCAGCAGAAGTACATGGGGCAAACATTAAATTTGTTCTTACTACCCATCATCACTGGTAAGAATAACTGGATTCCAATTGATGTTACTAGAGCTTTAAATCTGGCATCTTGTTCGGTTCCTGTTATGGCTTTTTTCTTACAAGAAATGCAGTTTGGGAACTCATTTTTTCACTCTGTATTTAGTTTCTCTTCACTGAAAAATTCCAGGGTTGATTGAGGTCCGTCTGTTATGTTTTAGGCGATCTACTGACACAAATGAGGATAAAACCAAGCCAAACTGTGTAGTGCACATGCATGTCACTTTTACCAGTAAATGTGTTGCACTGTGATGATGTTAAAATCTTTATGGCATATGGTTATGTAATTTTATATCCAAAATACTCCTTGCTAAAACAACAGTGTGTGTTACACAACAATATTGCCAGAGTTTCATGTAAATATAAATGCTCACTGCTTTCCAGGTTGATTCTTTAGCAATGCTCTATTCAGAATCACTGTGGTAAATATTGTTATCAATGAATTGGATTGCACTGAAAGTATAGCTTTGAAATTTGTAGTCGCCAGCTCAGAACTACTAATAGTGATATATTGACTCTGGATGAAGGGCTTATCACCTTATATATTTTGTCCAAGTGAATCGATGGGTGAGAAGACACAATGGCTGGAGTTTAGTTCATTAAATATTATATGTTTGGGAATGTTGTTTATGTGACAAAAACGAGGTATATAATGAATGCAAATTGTGTAGAGCACATGCATGTCGCTTTTGCCAATAAATGTATAAGGGTGTTGAAATCTCTCAGGAATATGTCTTCTCTATTTCTCTACCTTGATTCCAATATACTCCCTGCTAAAGCAACAGTGTGTTTCACAACATTTCGAGAGTTCCATGTGAATATAAATGCATACTACTTTTTAGGCTGAAGGTTTCATGGATACTTTAGAGTCGAGGTCTTGTTAGTATACTTTGGCTCATATCGAAAGTATAGCTCTTGAAATTTTGTATTCCCCAGTTCATATCTACTAATAATGATACGATGACCCTGGATAAAGAGCTTACGCAGACAATATATTGGCTTTGTGAAGAGGGTGAGGAGGCACATCGACTGGATTTTGGTTTCATTTTATGTTTTCAAATGTTGGTTTTTCTCATTTTACTTGAAATCGTCTTCTTCATGTTTGTCATTTGTCATTTGTATCTGTTGTGCTGCTTCTGCAGTACCATAGTGATATATGATAGCTACAGGTGGAATGTATGTTGCTGAGTGTGTATAGGTATTTTCAAGTGTGCCCATTGGCTGGATTTTAGGGCAATTGATTTTCATTTTTGTATTTCTCAGCTGCATTGGAGTGGTTATTTTCATCTTTATTTATTGCTTTTTTATGCAATGTTGCTCTTCCTGAGGATTAATTACACCAGCACTTGATGTCCTAGATGGAAAGAATAATCTATATATGCCTGTGTTAAGTAAATCAAGATGATTCATCAGCAATGAGTTTGATTGTTGTGTGTTTACAACTTTACAGTTGTTATTCTTATGATGGAAGATGGAATTGTCATTTTTGTCTTCCTTTTGTTGTTTGTATTTATTTTTTCCCTCTTCACCTGGTTGAGAAAACTCTATTCAATTTCTTCTTTGTCTCAATTTCCTGGTGTATTTCTTAAAGGCTACAGCTTTATTTGTTTAATATGGTCTTGAATATGAAGTGTTAATTTTCAACATTATTAGTTTTTCATTTTTAATGAATCATTGGTCTTGGTTAAAGCATTACGCCTACTTCTTAGGATTGATACAGTTTTTTGTGATGCTTAATTTGAACATTATATTTATTTTTAGGGATCACGCAGGGGGAAATGAAGAACTTAAGAAACTAGTTCCAGGCATCGAAGTATATGGTGGAGCAAAAGATCATTGCAAAGGTTGTACTGTTGCATTAGAGCACGGTGATGAATTATCTTTGGGCAGGACTGTGACTATCAAGGCCTTGCACACACCATGGTTTGTAGATCAACTAGCATTGCTCTTTCTCTTCAGTAGATCAACTTCTTGCTATTTCTAGGGTTATATTTTTGTGTGCTTCTCTTGAGTCTCATTCAATAGTTTAGCTTCTTTTAGCTTATACTTTACCTTTTAGCATTTAGCTTATTGGAGTTGCTCTGGTACTCCTACAGTTTGTCACTACTGATAGTACTTTTGAGTCCCATTGACATACCTTTTTTGTCATTCTTGGACATTAATAAAATTATCTTCTCCCTCCATCCCTAGATTTCTTTTTGAATGTATGGACATGCAGGGGAGAAAACATATGAGAAAAGGAATTTTTACTATTCATGGGGAATTTTTTTAAGCTGCAGTGTTATATAATTCAGCTCATCATCTACAATAAGCATTTCCTGGTCTAAAATTGATTTCATTGTATTCATTATTAAAGATTGGTTAGATTAGAACAAGATGTAGAGACTGAGATAACCTTAGTTGAAGTTCCATTGATATTTTCTTCTAGTCGTTCCTTGAGATTTGCCAAATGTTAGTTGTAATTTATGTTAATTTTTGCAGGTTAGATGAGTTTTAGTATCGGTAATAAAATTCAATGCATGAACATATAAAGAACTGAGATGAAATTCAAACTATAATAAAACGTAACAACATAAGTTTCATTTCTTTCAACTTTAACGCTCCGCTGGTCACTGCGTTAAAGTTGATCATTCAAATGTTTCATCAACTGTCATGTACAGAAAAAATAATAAATAACATGTGCAGTAAACTAAATCTCAAGTAAACTACAGAAGATAAAGAATCTTAACCATTGTTGGATCCGCCTTATACTCAATTAGATCTGAGTTTGATCTTGTCACTGAAAGGACAAGTCAAACTGGTTGAACCATATACGTACCTTGAGAGAGAGAGGGAGTAAACAGACCTTAGTTTCTTCAATTAATTTAGCAGTGCAATCAAGGAGAATCACACAGATGCACTCAGAGTGAAAGATGTGCAGTCAAGCACTCTACCAACAGATTCACGGTGAACAAATTCCCGAAACCAGTGAGGGTGGATCAAACAGAAAGACTTAGCCTGTGCAGAGAATAGATCACAGCAAATCCCATGCAGAATAACACAGAGGTAAAACTCATGACCAATCAAAACGCCGAGACAATAATCATGACGTGAAGACCAAGCAAGAGCAAGATCTTGTGGAGTGAAATCAGAGATCTTAATGAAGTGGACAGCGGCAGAAGAACACAGGTGGCTGATGAAAGGCAAGGGAACCCGCGGCAACTGTGAAGGAGATCGGTGGAGGCCAGACCGAGACAGAGATTGGTGAAACCCAGACCGAGAAGGAGATCCCATAAGCCAAACCACAAATCAGAATCCAAGCCCGTGAAAAATCAAAAATCAAAATCCAAGCCCGTGGAGAAAGCAGCCATAAAATCGCAGAGCTTGTGGAGCAGTTGTCAAGATCCCAAAATCGCAGAGCTTGTGGAGCAGCCGTAAAAAATAAAAAAATCATAAAAATGCAGAGCTTGACGGATAGCCGTAAAATCAAATCGCAGAGCTTGAGGGATAGTTGAAAAAAAAAAATCAAATCGCAAAGCTTGTAAAATCAAATCGCAGAGCTTGACGGATAGCCGTAAAATCAAATCGCAGAGCTTGTGAAATTAAATCGCAGAGCTTGACAGATAATAAATTGAAGAGCTAAGGTGTATCGCTAATGTAAATGTACGTGGCTCATTTTATAATGTTTACATGGTCCAAAGATATACAAGAGATGGTTCACATATAACCGTATGATAACTTAGGGTAACATAAAGTGGCCCCAATAAAATAGAAAGTCAAAGTGTCTCAAACACTAAAACAACAAAAGGTAAAAGGGTCTTTTTTTAAAATTTTTTTATTTATATTATTAATAAATCATAAATGATTTTATTAATAATAAAGTCATAAAATAAAAAATCTAAAGGTCCAACATAAAGTGACTAGTCCAAAAATCATAAGTGGGTTAACCATAAGTGAGTTAAATGGTCTTTTTAACAAAACATAAGGTAACCATAACATAACAATACTAGGTCCAATGGTCTTTAATAACCAATTAGGTAAATACACTCCATAAAGTCAGAGTCATCATAATCAAAGGTGCACACAGGTGAAAGTGCTAGGACCAAGTAAAAATAGGACCATGAGTCAACAACCACAAGATCAAAGTGAACCAAGCAATCAAATAGGACCAACAAGACCAAAAACTTTTCTCTATCTCAAGGTACATAGTTTTATATATTTTGTCATCACTGTATAAGGGGGAAGATCCAAACGGATGGTACAATCCTTTTGTTCTTGACACTGCTCCTAAAGGTTAGGTACTAGGGACATCGTCAAGGGGTGGCCAGTCCCTTGAGAATCAACCTAGCAATAAACGATTAGGAGAGGGGACATCATTATATTCCATTCTTAATGAATGGCTTTCAGCCTTAGGATGAGTTTCAGTCTCACACTGAATCAAGTTGATCAATCCTTGGACCCTAACCGGGTCCTCCATTCTCTCGCAAAATGGTTCTCAGTACTAAGCTGAGTTTCAGTCTCATACTGAAAATTGATCAACTACCTGCAATACCTACTTGGACATCGTGTCCCTGGTCCTATACCAAAATATATCTCTGCCTCCACCTGCAGGCTCTACTTGGACATCACATCCTTGGTCCCAGACCAAAATACCCTAGTGGCATATAGGGGCCCTAGCCACATGCTAGGGGCTTTGCCATGACATCAACCTGCTTGGTCCTAGACCAAGAACCCCAGGAGACTACTGGGGGCCCTAGGGTACCTTCTAGGGTCTTACTCTGTCCTAGTCAACTGACTAGGAAACCATTCTCTGAGAATGGGTCTCACAGCTGTACTAACTTTAACAATTTAAGGTTTACATTTTAGGAGTTATTGGTACAAACGTGAAGAACATAGGTTTTTGTTATAATTTGCTTGAAGTTTGAATGGATCTAAAGTTCTATGCATGTTATGCATTTCTAATGGATGTTTTAAATATTAGGCAGTTTGCTTATTTCAAATGAATTAAAGGAATAGAGATAATTGAAGTTATTGAACATAAATGTCCATGTTGTTTGCCTTCCATGCTTGTGACTGTTATTTTCAATTATTATATAGAACACATGTTTTATTTTCCCCTCAACGAAAACCTCACGGAGAAACCCAAGGAACGGTTCCCAGCATTTGTCTATGGTATCCCTAGTAAACCTCTTGGTGTAGATTAGTACACCTCACCTAGGGGATTTGAATTGGGAACCTGCCAGTATAGAACTAGCCAAATGCCAGCAACATTGGTGACAGCTAATTGAGCTAACTCCATGGAATCTATAGATCACATGTTTCTAGTAACATTTTTTGACATTGTTGGCAGCGACGACTATGCCACATTGTGACATTTGGCTTCGTGATTTCCAATTCTAAGAATCCAAAGACATTAGGATATGGATATATAGATTTGGTTGCAATAATGGAAGGTTTTGACCATTAGTCAAATGCCTAGCATCAAAGTAACATATATGCTTGCCTGAAGCACTTGTATATTTGCACCATTACACAACATGCTATGACATTCACACTGTGACTCAATGAAAGCATTTGGTGTTTGAAGGGAGGATTTAGCAAAAGTCTTTGATCACTGGTAGAATATTGTTAGATTTTATAAAGATAGTAGTATACAACAATAGACAGGATCACTAAAAGAATAACCAAGCAAAGAAACATAGAGATTGTGGAGCTCGTTTAGCCACGGTGATAATCTATCACCTGTTGATTTTTCCTGAGCAACATTGAGAGCCATTCTCTTAGGAGAATGGGGACATCTAGTCAAGGACCAAGATGTGGAACCAGTCCAGCACTGGGGGAACTCAACCTTGAGCTGAGTTGCCATTTTGTTGAATGGGGACATCTAGTCAAGGACCAGGATGTGGAACCAGTCCAGCATTGGGGGGGGAACTAAACCTTGAGTTGAGTAGCCATTCTGTTGAATGGGGACATCTGGTCGAGAACCAGGATGTGGAACCAGTCCAGCACTGGGGAACTCAACCTAGAGCTGAGTGGCCATTCTTTGAATTGAGGCACCTGGGCAGTTACCAGGAAGATGGACCAGTCTAGTACTGGGGGACTCAGCCTAGGGATGAGGTCCACTCTTCGGGAGAATGGAGGCGCTTGGTCAGTTACCAAGTATTGGACCTTAGGTCAAATTATGCAGCCTATGGTTGAGGCACTTAGTCAGTTACCAGGACATCACTATAAGTCCTAGACCGGGTCTAGGCATGTGAGACACTCCTACCCTCGATCTGTGGGCTTTCTAATCTTCTCCAAGGCTTAGCTACCCTTGGTTAAGACACCTAGTACCCGATCTTGGTGGCACAAGGAGTGTGAGATAAAAGCATTAGTAATTTTTTCTATTTATGATGATGTACTTTGAGTGGGGATGAAGGACCCCTATGACCACTTGTTTTGACCACAGGGCACTTAAAGAAGCTAAAGGTGAAAGTCAAAAATACATAAGGACCCTTGGACCACTAAGGAGTCAATGTGAAAATACAAAAGGACCTTTAGTACCATTAAAGGTAAAAGTAAAAAAGATAAAAGAATAAAATATTATTATTTTGTTCTTTTTAAGTTTTGGTCCACATCCAGGTGGTTCAAAGGCTATAAACAAAGATCAACTTCATTTCATTTGATACACACTTGCTCATCATCTTATAGCTGCTCCAAGGAAGATTTTTGCTGGTCTTGAAGAGAAGAAAAATTCTTGTGGTTATGCCCTAGCATGGAGGTTTCTAGCTAGGGCACTCACTCTTGTTACAGTCAATCCGTAAGCTAGGGTTTCACTCACGGTGATCACTTGCAACAGCCTCATCATCCTCTTATCGGGTTAGGGCATCACCTTCCTCACGACTGCATTTCACGGGCTGCCCTCTTTCTCTCCGGACAGTCTCCTCTTGACTGCTATCACGCTTGGGCAGCCCTCCCACTCATGGGCAGCCCCTTCTCAAGCTGCTTCCTCTCCACCATGACCTTGGGCAGCTCCAACAGGAGCTAGGGCATCTCTGTCCAGATCCGGGCAGGCAGGTACAGGCTCGGGCAAGCATCCGGGCAAACAGGAACAAAGTTGGGAGGGCAATCCCATAGTTTTGCCGGGTTACTGGATGTTTTTCCTTGCTAATCAAGAGGCCTCAAGGTTGTGCATAAACATGAACTAATGGGTTAAACAACCACATGTAGTGCTCAACTGAAATAACCACATAACATGATGAATAATCCATCAACGAAGAAAACAGACATCATGATACCAAGGTGTATCACTACAATCCACTGAAAAGCTCTCCTCCTAGTGACATGTTGTAGGTGGCAATGATTTAGTAAGTGTGCAAACCATAACTCTCCTCCAGACATCTCAGCACCCACCGGCAGCAATGGTTGACAATGTCACAAGGGAAGTGCACGCACCAATAACAACACTCCATATCCATCAAATGTCAAATCAATATCATCATGCAAGTCTCTGAGATGCGATGAAAATCACAATTTTGTGATAAAAATCATGAGTGTAAGGCCTCATACAATATGAGGGGTAACACCTTCCACTCTTGTGTTCCATTCTCTAAATTTAGAAGCTGCTATTTAAAAAATTGAGAATAGAAATTCTATACTCAATAGATTATACTATTAAGAAATTTATAAAATGTTGTTTAACTTAAATATTGAGTTGTAGGTGTTGGTCATCGGTCCACTAGCAAGTTGGAATGTTTGTCATGCAAAGGGACTATGTTCTAGCCTTGTTGGGCATATTCCTCTTTATGTGACTGAGGCCAGGTTCAAGTCTTCGGTAATTTTAATTAAAAAAATAGGCCTCATTTGCACTGATAGCACCTGTTTGTCATGCAATGTTGAAAGAAGCACGTTTTATCCAAAAAAATTAACATTGATATTCTTTCAAAAGCTACAATCACTGATGAAGCCTCTAAGTAACGACCTTGTATTTATGGTGGCCTACCTAGTTGACTGAGCGAGTCTCATTTTTTATCCTTTATATTTACAATCCACAAAAGTAGATTTCTAATTTAATTAGTAAAACCGATTTTGAAACCAATGGTCAAAAAGGCTTTTTTCATGATAAAGAAGTTACTTCTTTGTGTTCTAACTGAAAGTACAGATTTCTCATCTTTGGTACAACTGTACATATACTGAAAATTGTGTTGACATTACAAAGTGATGCTTTTTTAACATCTTTAGTTTTAAGTTATATTATACAATGATTTGATGCATTATGGAACAAAATGCTTACTATGCCTTCCATTGTTGGTTTTTCAATTTAACTACATCAGCCACACTAAGGGTCATATCAGTTACTTTTTGACCAGCACAAGTGGAGATGATCCTGCTGTGTTTACAGGGGATACTTTGGTGAGAAACTAGATACACAACCTAGTTGGAGTAAAATCTTGTCTTTTGTGTCGAATTTCTTTAACTTCCTAGCATTAATTTTCTGAAGACATGAAGCAATTGTTCCTTATTTGAATCTGTTTCCATGTTGTATACCATCTTTTGAATGTTTTGTTGATATATAACTCATAAATTTCATTTTCTATCAGTTCATTGCTGGTTGTGGAAAGTTTTTTGAAGGCTCAGCAGAGCAGATGTATCAATCTTTGTGCAAAATATTAGCCTCCTTGCCCAAGTCAACTCAGGTTTTTTGTGGGCATGAGGTATGCAGTGTGTTGCAAGTAATTTTTTGTTCTTCATCTCTAAACTTGTTTCTTTTGCATTCAATTAATTTGAATAAATAAAGTTGAGAAAAGTGATTGTACAACACAACTTTTGAAGAAAGGCTTTATGAACACCAGATTTAAATGCTCATTTTACAAATTCTCTATTGATGCCTTCAATGGTCTTGTTGCCAATAGATGCATTTTAGCAGTTTGACCTGTTGGTTATAGATGCATTTCAGCAGTTTATTTTTAAGCATCAAGTGAAATGCATGGTTTGCTTGGAGGTCAATTGATATGCTTACTTGTTAATAATGTTTCTTTGATGAAGTCGTAAGTATTAATTGTATGAGTTATAGAATACCAGTTCAACTTTCTGCTGTGAGAAGCTTCAATGCTCTTCTACATGATGGACCTGTCTCCATTTACCTACATAGTACAAACAGATTGAACTTACACAAAACTTAAGAGATACAAGTGTGTACTCTTTGTATCAAGAGACTTAATGCGCAAGAATGCACATATGATCCTTCTGAACTAGGCCTTAGTCAATAAAGAGGATGGTAACCTTCATGGCTCATAATGCAATTTTGACAAGATAGATACGATAAGATAAGATAATTCTATTAATATCCAACTAAATTACTAATGACCACAAAGTAGGTCAATGGGACTGCAGAGTACAAAGATATAGGATTTTTGGTTGTTGTAGAAAGTGCTTCCTTTCTCTATTAGTCTTTAGAAGGAACAATATATACATACAGGGATTTTTCTACGAATAAAAGGGTTATAAGGGTAGCCATCACGAGTAAAAACCATGGTTTAAAAACCATATTAACTCTCAAAACTGATGTAGATATTGCTTAGCTTATACATGTCAAGTGGCACATCAAAATCAAAAGCAATCAAAATTCAAATTTAAAGGCTGTGACAGCTAATACATCATAATAACTGGAACATTAACAAATGCATCCATAGAAAAGATTATGTTATAGTTCTATATATTCAGGAGGCCCTCAGATTCCGCTCTCCACGCTACAGCCTCCTCCCAGATTGGATTCCACCCGGAGGATCACTTCCTTTTTTATGGCACTCCCACCAACTAGGGGCACCAAGAGATAGATTACCAGCAGCTCAGTCTATGATTTGAGATCTGTGCAGATCCGGATTATCATCCCCTCTTCCTAGACTTCTGTGCAGACCCGGATGACCATCCCGTCTTCCTTTGATCAAGAGTGGAATGTGGTCAATCAAGGCGTTGTTCACAAAAGCGAAAGCCTAGCATTAGAGATGAGGATATTCGCCATGGCAACACAATTGTAGCCAAATCCAAGGCATTGAAGCATCTTTGTAATAAAGGACCGATCAACCCTATCATAGGCTTTATCAAAATCAATCTTGAGCTTGCCAATATTTCTAGCCCACTCCATGGCCTCCCAAGTAGAAACAACAGCATCAAGGATAAACCTTCAGCAAATGAATCGTGTATGCTCCTGGCAGATAGTATGTGAAGCCACTCTTTGCATTCGAAGTGCAAGGGCCTTAGTCAACATCTTGGAGGATATACTAAGAAGAGTAATGGGCTTCCATCCCCCGACAATTGCATGGGTTGCACTACTCAGAATCAAACTTGATAACCCCTTGATTAAGAGAGGTTGTTAAGTTACCAGAAGAGAAGGCTTCATTTACCATGTAGCAAAGATCCCCACCAACTATATTCCACATTGCTTGAAAAACTCACACGAGAATCTATCAATGCCGACGACTTGCCATTCTTCATAGAGGAAAGGGCTTCAAAGGGTTCCTCCTTACAGAATGCGTCTTCCAACCAGTCCTATCTACCACTCAACCCTTCTCGGGGACCACTTGGTAGCAGCTTCCCTAGCTTCCAAGATATTATTAGAAAGTGGATAAGTTGAGAAAATGCATTCAAAATGTGATCCAAACAATTCCTTCGATCTTTGAGGTATCTCCTTCCAATGACCCATTTTCCCAACAAACCCCAAGGATGCAATCAATAGAGACTTTGTGCTTTAAATAGTCAAAGTAGAATTTAGATCCTTCATCCCCTTCATTGATCCATTGCAAGCAAGGCCTAGAAACAACTCAAGGTTCGAGCATTC
This sequence comes from Pseudotsuga menziesii, assembly GCA_001517045.1. Classification (NCBI taxonomy): domain Eukaryota; kingdom Viridiplantae; phylum Streptophyta; class Pinopsida; order Pinales; family Pinaceae; genus Pseudotsuga; species Pseudotsuga menziesii. The sequence goes on from LPNX011155877.1 coordinate 309,221, forward strand.
TTGGAGGAGAATCTACATAATACTTTGCTTGAAGAGGAAGCAACAGTGGGAAATGGTTGTTTGTAGAGGGGAGGAGACATGGAATATTATTAATCTATTTTACAACTATCAATAAGTTAACCCTAGTTTAAAAGGGTAACATAGTTATAGCAGCATGAAATGTGATTGGGAGACTTATTTGCAAATAAGCCATATGTTAAGTATTAAATGGATTAGTATCCAAGTTGGGGCATTGTACTTGGTTCAAAGTTTCTTATTGTGAGTCCTATATTATGCATGCTTTTTATGAATTCCAGACAAAATCTCTTTTGGAGAGAAGCACATCTATGCCTGGATTGGAGTTATCTTTGGTAACTTTTAATGCACAACGTAGCTGTCTGAGAATTGGCATGTTAATTGATTACTAAATTGGAACATCAATGGATTTCTAACCCAACGTGTCACTACCGGAAGGAATTACTCTTTTAGGTTTCCTATGTCCAACAATGAATGGACCTAGATTAACTAAGGGAAAAACCCTAGCTAAGCAAGGTATGTGGGGTCCAAGTCCGTGCCCAGTGCTGTTTAATGTGGTACTATTCGAATAGGGGTATTAGACCGGAGTCAAAGGGGATGTCCAATGTCTTGCACCTAATGAGGATGCAAGATGTGTCCCAGCTATGGTCACTGTACGAGTATTGTTGCCCTAAACCATAATTTTACCCACTGAACGACAACTCTTGATTTTTTTAAAGACGTCGACACACATCTACTACCCAAGATTCCCAATATGTACGCGAATCTATGCTCCCAGTATGAAATGTTCAATGTATCATTCAAAATCAATAATTCATAGCATTCATGAAAATTCCAATAAAGCAAATAATTTCAATGAACCATTAACAACAGTAAAGCAATGAAACTAATAACAACTTGCAATAATAATCTCAATGCTTCAACAATGTTCTAGATGATCAGTCCACACAAACTCCTAAATATGCCAATATTAATATGATCAATGTAAACAAAATGCTTGCAAGTTCTCAATGATTTTGGCAACAATCAGGGAACAATTAGATGACTTTAGAAGTCTAATACTACCCCAAGTCTACAACTTTAACTAGATCTATTTAAACTAATTAACATATGATTCCAACACATCAATAAAGCATTTGTTTCCTATTAGTACTTCAACTAGCAAATGTGTCTACTCACATGAAATGTATTATTAGATGACCTTAGAAACTCATAAATCAAACGCTAGTGTTACTGATGATATTCAAATATCCTATGGTGTTAGCTAAGAGCTTAAATATCATTTTCAAATGATTCCAAAGTCAATTAGATTCTCAATAATGTAGACAACTTTTATCTAATCAAAAGTGATTCACACCAACAAGGATCATAAGCATTTAACTATTTACAAATCACAAAAATTAATCATTCCATAGTTCAATCATCTTGCTCATGTATTACTCTCAAACCAATAAACCAAATTTAGATCAGCTTCACACACTTGTGATCTATATGTTTAGATGCCAAAGACAAACTTTCAATAGCATTTAAATCTTACCAAAGGATAATCTATGATAACATTAGTCAATTAGAGGGACTGTCTCTAAAGATGAAATACTTCAGAAAATGTTTGAGCTGCTATAGGAATGATCTACCAATATTTCTTCACAAACAATGCCAAAGATTGAAGTCTTGAAAGCCTATTATGGCATTGTTCAAATGGAATGAGTATCAGAGGATGAATAGATCACTGAAGCTGGTACTTAGATCTATATCAGATCTGTCCCAAATCAGAATATGCTTAAGAAATTTGGTTTCTATGAAGATTATTAGATGTGATACCAATTGGAGCAATCGTGAGCCAAGCATTGAATTAGGATTCCATGAATGAGTATGTTAACTTGATTATAGGACTGTCAAAGTGTTGCTTCAGATCGATTTTAGTTGACTGCCAAGTGAAGGATTTTAACAGTAGTAACCAAAAGTAATAGAAAGCAATCGAATCGTTATGGATCCAACTCAGATCTGTATAAGTGAGCCGCCCCAAGGATTTGTAATGATTAGGATTGGTTTGCATGGATTAAAAGATTGTCATATGATGTTAACAAAGACAGTAAATCAGAATGCAATGACTCCACAAAGAGTAACCAACAATAGTGACCTGTTACATTAATGAGTGAAGCAGCAAAAGCACTCAGATTTGCAATATATGAACTCAGATTATTGATTCACCTTCAATTAGCCACTCCAAAACACTGATTTTGTAACAAGGACAGTGGATGTTACAACTATTAATTATATTAGATCTGAAGTGTCTTTGGAGTCTTGTCAAAGTTGAAGGTGTTACGCTGCACCTGTACCCAACGCACCTTCAGGTGTACTCCAGGGAGAGAGCGCCATTTTTTTTTACTAGGAGGGGTGTTATCGAGCAATGGTGGTCATGGCTGGGCCCTTTGGTCCATCCTTTAGGAGTACTATGGCTTAATAGCACTGTTGACTGCCCTTTGATGGGGTTTCTAACCTCGAGGTTGGTGTCCGGGGCTGCTAAGGGTTGAACACCTGGTCACATGGCTCCATATTCTGTTTATGTGCTCTGGTGGCCTCTGCTTCAGCTATGAGACATCCTTCTCCCTTCACAACCACTTTGGACACCCTCCTGGCCCTTCAGTCAGTGGGCTCTTGCTCTCCCTGGCCTTATCTCCTCAGAGGAAGACATCCTCCACGCCATGCCTTTTTGATGCTTTGAGGAGGGTGTTGAGGGTTTCTACAACATTGTAGGGGTTAGATGGGGTATAACGCTCTCCCTCCAACTCGCTCCAGTCTTTCGTTTGGAGTGATTCACTTATTTGAGCGTATTTTGACACCTGGGGATACAAATACCCCAGGTAGCCTACCTTGAGCCTACCTTAGGCCATATTTTATTATTATTTTGTTTTAATTTTAAGTTGACATTTTATAATTTCAAATTGACATGTTTTAAGGCATGAAGGCCTGGATATTTTGTAAAAAGTGAGTGTGAGATCATATAAATAGATCTCCTCACTTTCATTTTAAAACAAGACTCATGGGATAAAACATTATGTTACTTTTTTACCCTTCTTAGGGCTCTTGGAGTGATGCGCACCTCTTGGGGAGACTTCTTTTTCGGTTTTAATGGCAATCTCTTGAAGTATCTTTGGTTCTTGCTCTTTGCTAAGGTGATGCTAGAATTGTTAGCTTAACATATGCACGAGGAGGTATCGATCCTCTTGTCTTGATTTCTCTTTGTTAAATGTTGATGAATGATGCTTGTTTATGGTTGAATGGTAGCCATTAGTGTTGCATTTTGCCTAAACTAGGTCATTTTCAGCGTTTTGTCACCATAGTATTGTGAAGGACGTCCTCTAGAAGGACTCCTTATAAGCTTGGGCCTTAGGTCTCTGATTTTTGCCCTAGCTAGGCTTCCTTTAACGAGCCCTTGTGGCTGTTGGAGAAGGACCTAGCTTGCCAAACTTTGGAAAGACCTCTCAAAGAGGAAGGCTGGTCACCTTCCTTGATGCCCTAGGGTTAGGGTAAAACCTTAAAACTCTTGGGTTTATTCTCATACAATTTTCCTTCAATTTAATTGCATTTTAATATGTTTATATTTGCATTTTACATGGTAGATTAGGCTAATTTTAGGTCTGCAATTTTATGTTAGAAACCCTAAAAATCATTTTTTTGCACTTTTGGGGCCTCCCTAAAATTTCAGGCCCTAAAATTCTGTGACCTAAAATTTCGGGCCCTCTCTAAAATTATGCGCTCTAAAATTTCGGGCCCTCTAAAATTCCGTGCCCTATAATTTCGGACCCTCCCTAAAATTTTGAGGCCTCCCTAAACTTCCGCGCCCTAAAATTTTGGGCCCTCCCTAAAATAGTGCACCCTAAAATCTCGGCCTGAAATTTTGCCCTGCTTCTTGACTCAATTAGGCACTGGTTACTAACTTTACATATTTGCAAGGTATATTTCGTGTTTAAGTGTCTTTTGTAGAGTTGTCATTAGGGCTCTCCCTTAGGAGGTTTCAACTTCCGAAGAAGTTAGGAGACGTGACTAAGGTGACAGTGGTCACTTTCTCCACATATGTTTGCCGGTGGCTTTGACCGCCATTTCATCCGGTAACAGAAGGTATTATGTTTATAAGGTTGAGTGTAGAGGGTTTTCTAATAGCCCAAGATCTAGCAAATTATGAAGGAAAAATAATCACATGACCTTCTAGTTCTAGTAGTGTTGATAGCTGAAATATTGATACTCAGGTCACTTTTGAACAAAGATATGCCATTAATGAATTTGAACAAGTTTTGATATGTTAATTGAGATATATCATATTCCTATTGTAGGTAACCAACAAGAATATGATCTTCTAGATCTAAATTATGCTCTGAAATAACACTAGAAGTATTAGATCTTCTTCAAATGAAAGCTTTGGATATGCTAACAAGTAAGTTAAACAAAACCCCACTTCGAATCTTACTTTTGATGCAAACGATTTGACCACTTAGTGATTGTAACTCGGATATTTAGGTAGACTAGTATCAAATATTAGAGGTATTTTTTAACCATAGTGAACATGCGAAGGATTTGATCTTGGAAAGCTGGATCCCTTGCACAAGGTTACTATTATTTCTTAGATGCTTATTTAATACTAATATAACCCATAATTAAGATCTAAACCACACTTTAGAATAAAATAGGTAATAAGAAATGTTTGAGCAAAATGTTACCTATAGAGAAGTACTTGGATATGATGAACAAGAGGCTCACAAAGAGCTGGTTTGTTAGTTAGGGTTTAACTTAGCTTCTTAGGGTTTTAACAAATAACAAATAGATGCCCACAGAGGGCAAATCAAATTTCTTCTTGAATCCTTCTTCTTGAGATTTGATCCAAGCACCTACACAAGAACATTAATAAGTGAGATAAAGTAATTGGGAAAAAATTAAACCAAAGAAAAATTATCACTAATAAACCCTAAACCTAGTGCCTAAAGGGAACATCCATGGTGCAAATGGAGTCTAAATGGATTACCAAGAAAAGGAAAGAACCCAAGGGAGGGTAGAGGTTGACACTATCCTCCTCTTTGATAGCTTGATTAAACTCCAACTTCTTAAGCTCCAATCCTGCAATAGAGACCTGCAAATTTCAAGTAGACCCACCAATCTATCCATGCACAAGCTTAATCACAACATTAGCAAAAAGTATTCAGTGAATGTCAAACTAACATGAAGTCAAGAGGTCGTAGCAATCAAGATAAACATATCAATTAAACATTCATGTAAGACAAGGTTGTAGCAATTGTCATACACTTTACTGAATATACGCAAAATAAATTGAAATTACCTCAAACTCTAATGGGTTTCCCAATAACAAATCAATCTCATAAGATCATCCAAGATGCACCAAAGAATAGCCTAGACAACTAGTGAGCAAGAGCAAAAAAGAGTATAATTTTATCCCCAATAAAAATCCCCCCCCCCCCCCCAAGAAATGAATTCGACTTCTCTTATATAGAAAATGAGGGCCGAATTTCCTTCTAGAGGATGTATAGTGTTTCTAAAAGGTTGTTACATTGATAAATTGCAAAGTGATGATCTCCATGAGGTGGTTTTCTTGATCTAGGCTCAAGATTAAACCATATTACAATAAGATATTGCATAAAATGCCAAGTCGTTGAGCTACCAAGGTGTCTTCCTTGGTCTAAGGATGAAAAATATTACAAGATGCCAAATACCATGGGTTGTTTTCAGTACCAAGGAAAAAACCATGTGTTGATTTGCAAAACCATTGGTTGCTTGCTAAAACCATGTCTTGATTTGAGAAACCATTGCTTGTTTTCCTCATTCCATGCCTTCAACCTGTTAGTTTTTGTAGCTTAGTAGGTACTTCTATGTTGGGGGTGTCTAGCAACATAGAAGGAGCCGAGGTGATTTCTAGACATACATTATAACGGTGGATTTATAACTTTTCATGTAAATGGTTTTAGTTGGCCCATGGTATTGGTTCGTGGTATTTGCATGAGTGTGAGATTATAAAAGGAGTTTTAGAGTACGAGTTTAGCGTCACAGTCATAGGGGTAAAGGAGATCTTTTGTAGTGGTCATGATCAAAGTTGCAAGAGAAGGGTTTCCTCTTGTAGTGATCAGTCTAGATCTCAGTTTCAGATTACAGCCTTTCTAGGGAAGAGACACTTCTTTGTTGTCTATTGGATCCACTAATCCAGTTTGCAGAAGGGATTTGGAGCACAATTATAGTGAGGTTTGTAGAGGTCATTCTAAGTAGTTTTGGTTTAGATCCGGAGGACTGTTGTAAACAAATCCTGCAATAAGAAGAAGACAAACATTTGCTAGTTTTCCCTGAAGGACTGGGGTTCCAGGGTACATCTTGTGTTGCGGTTTTCTCTGTTTATGGTTTGCTTAGACAGTGTGTTACAATAATTAATTTTTCAGATGTGCAATGTGTTTGCTGAGTTTAATCTGGAAGTGAACGATTAAAGTTGTTAACTGGATTTGTTTAAAGGTATAAAATTTTCACGGCTGGGACTTAATCTCTTGTTGATATTTGCTTTAGATTCTTCTAAGATGCCTCTACATGTGTGCCATGGTCTCAAATCATCATTATTTTCCTCCACAAGTGTGTAAGAAGCCAAATTGAGCAAATCGACCTAGGTTTTCTTAGGCAAATAATTCCAAAAAAATTAAAAAGTGCATCTTCAACTTGAAATTATAACATATCTTGCACTTTTTGCCTTTTAATAATTTATTAGACACAAAGTTAGTTTTTTTTGAAAAAAAAGTAAAAACCGTAGGTGTGCCATCAATTAATATTGAATTACCCTAGAATAGCTTGAAATAACATTGTAAAATCCCCCTATGCTTAAAAAAGTGCACATATGGGCAGTGCCTTGCTTGGAGTGAGTTGTGATGAGTAGTATGGTCCCTTGGGAGGACAAAGACACCAAACATTGTCAAGAAAGAGGCTTAATCTTTCCCATGCATGTTTATTAAATTTTCAAACTCTTCACTAACACGAAGAAATAACCCTTGTATGATCTCACCAATCTAAATGAGCAATCTGGCATGCAAAAGTTGGAGGCTATAGAAGGGCCAATTGGGTGCTCAGATCTACCCTCAGATCTTCAAAATACTGAGTATAACATTCCTATCCACGTTCATGAAAATCAACACTGCAGTTACTAGGGAGAAGCCCACCACCTTTTTGGAAGTCATTGATCTGAGGCAGTGACCAATCTGAATTCACATGCCTTGGTAAGTGGCCAAATTGGTACCCATATATGCTTTTACATTTTTATTACACCTTTTGGATCTTAAGATATGGATACACCACCTTTAAACCCTTGAGAGGGCTAATACACTGGCTCTACAAACATCTGATAAACTGAAGAGACATAGTAACATTTCTGTGGCATTGAATAGGATGTACTAGGATCACTTTTGTCTTTGGTGGACTAGCAACAAAGGGTGTTCACATGGACCAATAATAGAAGATGTCATTAACTATCAAAGTTGAGCCATCATATAATCAATCATGTATATATGATTATATACCTACACCACAAGTATCTTCAAGCATGTTTCTGAAAAGCAAGATTTACCTACTAAGAAGATCCATTACAACATTCAAGTACTTGCAAGGACTAATTTCTTCAATTGGGAGAATAAGATGGACAATCTAAGGTTAGACAAGTGAAACTTATCGTCAAAGGATGAATTGGTTGACTCAAGGTATAGAGGAAAAGGATATACTACAAAGTTATCTAAGCCAATAATATAAACAGATAAAAGCCATAAGTGTCATTTAAAGAGAAGTGTCAGAGAGATGTACCCTTAAATTAAATTTATCCTTTTTAGTATGGGGAGCTCATTAACTTGGAGGAGATACCAGTCATGAGAGTCTTTCGAGTTTCCACTAAATAATTGTCAGAGTGCCATATCTCCCACACAAAGTGTTAGGTGTTGAGGGGTTTGTGCCAATTAAGTGTCCATAGCCTCGACGGTGTGTAATCCCCATACCTTCAAGCTAAGCGACTTAGTTTTATTTGCATTTATATCACCCCTTTTCTTTTATGCTTCACAAGCATACTTATTTATTTTCATATTTCATTTTGCATTTCAAGCTTTGAGAAGGGTGTAGTGCTTAGTAGGTCATGCTGACAAACAAACAAGAAGGCCATGGGTAGTTATTAACTTATTTTACCAGACCCCCTAGCTAGAGGAATTCCTAGGACACAGTCAACTCTAAGACACATTTTTCCAACAATCAACACTGGCAATGACAACAAAGAAGGGGAAAGCATGAGTCAACTTCATCAAACTTCAAACCAAGGATGTAGACCAAAATTATGAGGTGTAATGGATGGATGGATGGATGGCCATACCTTGGAACCAGAGAAGGGGGTACAAGTCCTTGCAAGACACTTAAATATTATCTATGTTCGATGGTACATAAGTAAATCAAGGATTTACTACCGTCGTCAACTTGAAAGAGTGATACTACTAGCTATACTCATCAGATAGTCAATACATCCCCTAAAACAATAACAACATCTAGTACATCATTTTACATCTTAATCATCATGGTATTGGCATAGCAGTAACAACATGGCATATTATTGATCATCACATACATCTCTTCCATCTAAGGGGGAGGCTCTAGAGCAACAAGATGGGCCTCAATTCTCTAGTTTGCATCTTTCTCAAAAAGCAAAAATGTTTGAAAAAGGGATGCCTCACAAAGTGTGGCATAACAGTAAACTTGAGTTTATTTTTTATGGTGTTGTATTTTATTGTATTCTTAGTACATTTAATTGTTTTATACTTGTCTTCCACAGAGGTTGCTACAATACCATTCGCAATAACAAAAAATTGGCTAATATTAAAGGCTAGCTTAAAGCTTAGTGTTTTAAAGGAATGGCTCCAACCTATCCATATTTACTTTACATAGATGTTTTCTCAAATGATCTTAATCATTCTATGTCAAGTAGAAGATTTGCAATTAGTCAAGAAATCTATTGATTTTAACAAATGTCAATGTCAAGATGTGAGATCTACATGGAGATTCAGTTTCTAGGTTTAAATTTTTTCGATAAACATGTTATATCCACAGAGGTCAAACACCTTAAGGAAACCACTCACACAAACAAATAAAAAATTAACACACCAATGCATTGCATGGTTAAAAACCCTTAAAGAGGGAAACAATGTACGACCCCATGGAACACAATTACTTTAGGCAATATATTAATGCGGAAGTAAAATATTTTACATATGAGTTTTCCACAATTGATCATCATGAACTAACCCTGCATGCTCTTTAAATAGAGATCATGGACAAATTGGGTGCTAAGCCACATCAATATAGTTGCTAGTATCGAGGAGAAGATGAATCGTTGTCCCACTTTATGTCTAGAACATAATCATGATTGTTGGATTTGATAATTACAATGCACACTAAAGAAACACACTTAACATAAAGACACATTCGACCAAGTTGATCTTAACTAATTTTAAGTGTCTAAATATCCTACCACTTAACATAAAGACGCATTAGACCAAGCTGATCTTAACTATCTATAAGTGTCTAAATATCCTACTGTCCTCCCTTAAGATCTACTCAGATAGGATTGAAGGATTTACAAAGGTGACACAATTGAAGGAAGGAGGCATTAGAGCCTCTTCTCCTTTAATAAAAACTTCCTAAACTCCTAACATAAATCGAGGTTTTGAAAAACTTTGCTTTTGTTAGAGACTTTGTGAAAATTTCTACAACTTGATCATCTATAGGGAAAAAAGAGCACTGCAAGAATGCGATCTTCAATAAGATTTCCAATGAAGTGCATGTGTAGCTCAATGTGCTTGGTGCATTGATGTTGAATTGGATCTTTGGTGAGTTTGACGACACTTTGATTGTCACACTAGAGTGTGGTTAAGGGACTGGCCACCCCTTGATGGAGTCACTAGCACTTGACATTAGGAGTAGTCGGGAGGACCAAAGGATCACATCATCCAGTGTGGACCGTCCTTATATGGTGATGATAAAACTTCCAGTTATTGTATGGAACAATCGTGGACCACATACATTGAGAGAGAGATAAAAGCTCGTTTTCCCTTCCTTGTGGTTTGAAGGTTTCCCACCTTGACTTGTGGTTAGCCTTATGTGCTAGTGCCCCCCTTTGAGTGTGGTAACTTGACCCTTGGTCTTGTTCTTGGTACCTTTTGCTAAGACATCTTAACATTGAATTATATTTTATATGTGGAACCTCCTAAAAGAGATTACGTCTTGACCTTGTTTGGGAAACCCTAACCTCAATGACCAAATAGAAGGTGGAACCTTCTAGGGGTCATTGAGAGACTATAAAAGCTAGCCCAACCTTTCATTATGATACATCTTGAAGAGGTAACTTAGCTTTGATTTCTTATGTGATTGTTTTAGGGTTTGCAACACACTTCTCTTGGTTAAATTCTTGAGGTTGATTTTGGATATATTGTACCCTCAGTAAGCTGCTGTACCTTATACTGTAATTGACCAACCCTATTCCTCAACACTTGCCTCTCTCTCTCTCTCTCTTAGGTATGTCCATGCCCTCAGGTAAGGGCCATATTTGTTCCATTTTATTGACTTGTCTCTGAGAGGCAAAGTCTAGTATGAAAGTAACTCCGAGTATAAAGAAGCTTCTCTACCCTAATTTATTTTTCAGATCTGATTTATTTTGTTGATTAGTTTATTTAATTTTTGATAATTTCGTTCTGTAAATTTTGATTTAAATATTGTAGCTTAAACTTGCATTAAAGTACAATTTTTTAAATTTGTGTTCAAACACCCTAAACTTTAACATGGTATCAAAGCTTAGGGTTTGTAGCTAACTCTATTTTGCAGCCTAATTGAGCCTACATAGATCCTAAGGTAAGAGTTTGAACTTTTGGCCGCAAGAGGAATAATGTACTAATCATAGTTGGATGGCCACATACAAGGATGTGTTTATTATAGCTCTAGTGGTTCTGCTATTTTATGCTCTAAATATGACATCGAGAAAGAGATAATGGAATTAGTAGGTTGTGGACTTGATGATCCCTTGAAGAGATATGCCAAATATAACTAGCAATCTCAGAAGGCTTGACTCAGGTATGCTTTATTCTGAGGTGAGTAAGAATCCTAATTAACTCTTCATGTGTTTAGATCTTGACTTGATCATGATACCTTCTAGTTTGATCATTTTACTATGAAAAGAGTTTTGTGATTCATTGATCAATATAATCGAGGTGTAACGAGCAATCGGTGCAAAGGTCTTGTCATAATCCACTCCCTCCATCTGTGAGAACTCTCGTGGCACAAATTGAACTTTGTACTTTTCCACATTGCCATCTACAACATGCTTTACCTTATAAAGCCACCTAGAAGTCACAATTGACTTCCCCTCAGGTCTCGGTACAATCTCCCAAACATTGGTCTTCATGATGGAATGGTACTCTTCCATCATGGCATCTCTCCATACATGATGCTGGGATGCCTCCATCTGTGAGAACTCTCGTGGCACAAATTGAACTTTGTACTTTTCCACATTGCCATCTACAACATGCTTTACCTTATAAAGCCACCTAGAAGTCACAACTGACTTCCCCTCAGGTCTCGGTACAATCTCCCAAACATTGGTCTTCATGATGGAATGGTACTCTTCCATCATGGCATCTCTCCATACATGATGCTGGGATGCCTCCTCAAAAGTAGAAGGCTTTTAATCACAAAGGCTAGCCACCAAAGCCATGCCAAGTCTGTTTGGTATCTGAATCTCTCGTACAAGTCTCTTGGGATCCCCAAAAGACTTAGCTTCCTTTAGGGTGGCCTTAAGCCACTTGGGCTTCCTCTTCCTTGAAGACTCCTCCCAAATTGGTGAATCATCCTCTGAAGACTGTGACTCGGGAGTAGAACTACCTATAGCTGGTGACCTTGAAACTGGTGAACACTGTGAACCCGACGCTGGAACTGGTGAACTTATAATTTGAGAACCTAAACCTGTACCAAGTGAGCCTGCAGACTATGTCCTTGAACTTGAAGCACCTTTTAACCTGTGGACCAATCACCCCTGATATCTGTGAGCCTACACATTTAACCTGTGGACCAGTCACCCTTGATACTTGTGACCCTACACTTTGAGTAGCTGAGCTATGAGATGGGCTTACTTGAGGTGGAGAAGCATGCTGCTCCTTCTGCTTCGACTCACGAGACTTTCTGAAGGCTCACCCCTCAAACCTCACTTCTCGCCTCACAATAACTCTCCTCTGGGAAAGAAGATAAATGTGGAAGGCCTTAGAAGTCTCATCATATCCAACAAAATGCTCTTCTTTGCTGTGGGATCCAACTTTGTCCTCTTCTCAGAAGGGACATGAGAATAAGTTAAGCAACCAAATATGTGAAAGTGGCCTACCTCAGGCTTCTTTCCTGTGAAGATCTCCTTAGGAGTCTTACACCCCAAGGCCCAATGTCGACTCTTGTTCTAAATGTATACAACTGTGCTACATGCCTTGACCCAAAGAAAGAAAGGAAGACCCTGATCATGAATCATAGCTCTCCCTGCTCCCATAATAGCTCTATTCTTCCTCTTTGCAACTCCATTCTGCTTAGGAGTATATGGAACTGTCAACTGTCTTTTTATACCCTCCTATCTGCAAAACTCATCGAAATCATTGGAGGTATACTACCCCTATTGTCTGATCTAAGTGCCTGAATCCTCCTTCTTGTCTGGTTCTCCACAAGAGCTTTAAACTCTTGAAACCGTCACAAGACTTCCTCATATTTCTTACTCTTCAAAAAGTAGATCTAAGTCTTCCTGGAGTAGTTATGGATGAATGTCACATAGTACTCATACCTAGTCAAAGAAACGCATGACATCGAACCGCATAAATCTGATGTATCAAATCAAGACCCCTGCTGATTTGGTGTTAGTTCCAAGAAAAGTAGTCTTGGTGTACTTTTCCAAAGCACACCCTTTGCACACAGCATTGTGCTTTGTGCTGAATTCAAGATAACCTGTCACCATGTCCCTCACCATCCTCAGAGTTGGATGGTGCAAATGAGCTATCCTCCTATGCCATAGCTCACATAGGTCACCTCTGCTGCTGTGTGCCAAAGCATGCTGGGGCTGGAATAAGAGCTTCTACAACTTCCCACATCTGACTCCAATAGAAAAAGAAGCAGATGGTCCCAATCCCTTGGGAAAAACGTGCACATGACGATAAAGGAAGTACACTTCAGTCCCCAATCCTCGATTGTGGAAACTAATATCAAGTTCTTTTTAAGCCCGGGGACATACAAGACATCTCTCAAAGTCATGGGACTCATGGACTCCCTCTGAAAGATAATGGTCCCACGTCCAACTACTTTGACAACTGTGCCATCCCCCAACACTACCTCCACATCCATTCTTGTTTGTGTGAGCTCAGAAAACATCTCTTGTGTACCTTTCATATGGCTCGAAGCTCCACTATCAATGTACCAAGAGCCAGTGCTGAATGGACTCAAAGAATGGCCTGTCAACAAGGAATACTCTCTCTCATCCTCCATTTCAACGTTGGTGATGGAAGCTCTCTCTGAATGACTAGCGTAGAGAGAAAACTCTCTCTCAAATCTAGATGCAGACTCCTCAATCTCTGCCGAAGCTGCTATCTTCTTCTTCTTCTTCTTCTTCTTGTTCTGGCATTGTCTAGCATAGTGCCCAAACCCTTGACAAGTAAAGCACTTGACTTTGCTTAAAATTTTCTTCTGTCCACCTTGCTGCTTAGTCCCATCCTGCTTGGGGCCTTTCTTGGATTTCTTCTTTCCTTTGGTTGTCAAAGCCACATTCTCCTCATCCTCCCTACTGTTTGAAGAGCTCCCTTGCACAAAACCTCTCCGAGTCTCCTCGTGCACAAAGTCATCCCAGAGATGATCACAAGAAGGCATGTTCTCCCTGACGACTATAGCCTCCACAAAAACAGCCCATGGCTTGGCCATGCCATTCAAGGCTGTCCGCATTAGCTCACCACCAGAAATCACTTCCCCAATTGCTGCAAGCTCGTTCCTCACCTGAGTGATCCTAGTAAGGTAGGATGTCACACCCTCAGCTTTGGCCATCTTCATACTCTTCAGCTTCTCCCTTAGAACCATCTTTCGATTTTCATTGGAGCTCTGGTACAAATTGGTTAAGGCCTCCCACATCAGATAAGCACGGGTCTTAGTGGTCAAGTGTGGGATCACATGGTCCTTCACCACATCAAGGATGATCCTCTTTGCCTTGATGTCCTTCTTATTGAAGACTGACTATGCTGCTGCATATGTGATTGTAGGAATTTGTATTGGGTGAGCTTGAGTGTGCTTCACCACCTCATCCCACAACTCATTCTCCTGCAGTATCAAAACTATCCTTGCTTTCCAAGGAACAAAATTCGCTGCCCCACCCAGCCTCTCCTTCAACCTCAACCCTGTGGCCATCTCACTGAAGTTTCAAAGTCCAAAACTCTGCTCACTAAACATAATAAATTTCTCTAGCAGTCTGAAATTCATAGTCAACAATTCTGCCCCCTAGCTCTGATACCATGAAAGTTTTTACTGTTCAAACCCCAGTCCAGTTTCAAGTCTTGTTTCAAATTGTTTAATGCCCAACCCAATAAACATATGTGCTGCAAGTGAGTTGTTATATCATAAACAAAGAAAGTACTAGAAACACAAGGTGAACTTCACAATTTTGAAGGCAAAAAAGTAAAGAGATTCACACCATGCATTTGTGGACACGGAGACTTATGGCAAACTGCCCAGAAAAAGACCCTGTTGCCCACCTATTTCGATTAGGTGGCAACTCCATGTACATGAAGTGTACATAATTATACCTTGGGAAAATCTGAGGATTTTTTCACTTCTGCAGGGCAATTGCCCCTTTGTAAAACGAAATGTCCGCTCCCCTGCGTGGGAAAATTAATGTAATTATATGTGCTGGTGTGGGTCATATGATATGGATGCCACACCATGAAACTGGTTGTTAGGGAAGTCCCCTCATCGAGTGTTTTTTCCCTTTCCAATTGATCTTGTTGAGTAAACGATTTTAATTGGTTTGGTTTTTCACTCAAAATCCTCCAAAGTGGTGACGGGCGTTCTAGCAGTCAAGTCCATGGGGTGGCTAAGGCTTCAAATGTTATTCATGACCATGCTAGACATTTGTGTAGAGTCTTGCGGAGTTTCGTTATGTTGTTGTATTTTTATTTATTTTTTCCAATTAATTAATTTCAACCCTTGGTGATTAATTAACTGAGTTTTGATGTAATAATGTAATTGCTCAAGCATGGCATTTTGTAATAGGGGCTATGAATGCAGAATAAAATTGCTATGAAACCCCCTAGGCCATTGCTTCGAGTCCCATGTCGTTCTGATAAGTGGTTGAAGAGATAGACCAATTTTGGTCAGGGGGGTCTATCTCTCCTAGGGAAATTTTTAATTTTCCTAAGTCAAAAATTCATATTATTTGATTTTGAAGGAAAAAATCAAATAAGGCCATGGTAAATTTGTTTGGGGGTTGTTAAGTCTAGGAAAATTTATTTCATAATTTTTCCGCCCCCCCATGGCCAAGATTTAATTTTTTCAAGTTATTTTTAATTTTTTCCTAAGTCAAATTTGGAAAAATTTAAAAATTAAAGTGAAAAATTAAATCTAAGGAGAAATAAAAAGTTTAGCCTAAGTCTAAAGGTTGAATATTCATTTTGGAGAGCAATGGCTAAAGTCCAAGCTATAAATGGAGGGGACGTCCAAGTCAAAGCCAACTTTAGTGGTTCAAAACCCTTACTAAAGGGGCCAAGTTCAAAACGTGATGTAAACCCTCTCTAAAGGGGGCGTCCAAGCTTAGTGAGGCGCTAATGGTTAAAAGGCCACCAATTAAAGGGGGCGTCACACTAATTTGGAGGGCGCCATCAAGTTAAAGGGGACCACTCTAAGCTTAGTGAGGCGCTACTATAATGGAGGGGCGTCACTACATTTAGTAGGGCGTCAAGTTAAAATAGAAGGGCGCCATTATAATGAAGGTCCCCACATATATAGAGGAGCGCTACCAAATGTGGAGGAAAGCGCTATATATGGAGGACGTCTACAATAAATGAGGGCGCTAGCCATTTAGTGGAGCGCTAGCATGGTTTTGGAGGGCACCACGTTTTTGGAAAGTCAAGGCTATTTTTGGAGGAGGGCGCCTCCTTGGGCCCACGTTTTTGAACCTTAACTCATCCAAGCCATTGATTTAGGGGAGGATCTTGGTCAAATACCTAGATCTGAGGGTGGAAATGCTCAAGACATGGATCAAGCTTCTAAGCCATTGATCAAGATTTAATCTAAGGGTTGAGATTGATTGAGAGAAATAAAAGCCAAAAACCTAGATCTAGTGGTGGAGATTAAACCTAGATCTAGGTCTAATCTCAGCCATTGATCTTCAAGGGGTTGGGGGTCTTCCTTAACTATAAAATGGGGGCCTCACTCCCTCATTTCTCATGCTCTCTCATGCTATTGTTATGCTGCCGGATTATTTTTCCACTATCTTCTCAAACTCTCTTGCTATTGTAATCTTCTTGCCCTAGTTGGGCCACTTAATCTAAGAAATCTTTGGAGGGACATTGTGCTACATTTTTCAGTC
>LPNX011155877.1:335760-351532 GCA_001517045.1 Pseudotsuga menziesii
CTGCCCATTAACTTGGTTGAGTACTCCTAAGTTGGATCTTGGACCCACACTTAATGGTTCTTTAAAAGATCAATAGCCCACACATTTGTGGTAATGAAGCCCTTATACTTATCCTTAACATGTTGATGGTTGTGAAGCCCTCCAAGATGGTGATGTGGCACCTCCTCAAGACTTGAAATCATTAGCTTGGTCCTTGATGATGAACTCGTTGAAATCAAGCTTGTTGAATACTTTGGTGGTCATAATTTGATATATGAAACAGCTGTGATGAAGTGGCATTGACAGCCCTAAGTCCAAAACCCTTAAAATATGTAAAACAACCTCAAAGGTGTTGGTAAATCAAATATATAAGTGAAAATAAAATATATAAAATCATTTTTTAAATTATGATGACATGGCAAACAAGTCGGCTCAATGATAAAATATAAAGATAAAAATACAAAATAAAAATAAAATAAAATGAATTTTTATGACAGGTCGGCCCAGTGAAAACTAGTATAAATAACCTATCCAAAATTCATTTTTTTAAAAAACAAAATTTCGGTGGAGCTCTGCAATTTCGTGGACTGAGGCCAAGTGACTGTTTTTCGGGTACTGTAGCAGCAACAGTAGTCTGAAATTTTTATTTTTGGGTATGTGGAATTTGTGTGGAGGAAGAGCTTTGAATTTCGTGGGTCTCTAAGGCAGCCTAAGTGAAAATTAGGTGTGCATTCTATTGTTGAAGATCAAGCTCTGAAATTTTCGGGTATACTGTAGCAGCCACAGTAAATTTGAAGTGAAATATTTTTTTGCATCTCCAGGCAGCCTCAGTAAAAGGGCAAATTCTGAAAATAATATATCTGATTTTCGGGGGTCACAGTAGAAGATAATTTCGGGCTGTTACAGCTGCTGTAGTGTTATGAGATCATCATCTCTGAATTTCGTGGATGAGGCAGCCATGCTTTGAAGTTTCTTTTTAACATGCCTTGAATTTGACAGCCTCCTGAAGAAGCCGCAGCATGGTTTTTAACTCTGATTTTTCAAGTTACAGATTTGCATCAATTTTTTTATCCTTAGCTCTGAAATTTGGGAGTGATACTGAGGTACTGAGGCAGAGAAACATGAGCTTCAATTGGGGATGTCTATAGTAGCAGAGGGCTTGAATTTCGGGCTATCACTGAGGAAACCACTGTGATCTCTGTGAAGATCTATCTCTGTATCTACAGCAGTGAAGTGTTGATCCTATGAGCATCCGAACAGCAGTGATCTTCCTTTGAAGATTTGTAGTATTGTAACAATGGTGAAATCTCCTTGGAGACCAGTAGCATAGTGGAGAAGTGATCTCTTTTGAAGACATATAGCTCTGTACAACAGTAGTACACAAAGTAGAAGTCAAAGCATGTAAAGGAGGTACTCAATCCGTTTAAACAGTGCTTTGGAAGCATCTTTAAACACTTCTCTCAGGCAAGTCATACAGTCATCAAGTCATTTTGGTGAAGACATTCTACAGCGATGTTCTCAGAGTATTCTCACAGGCTACAAAAGGACAATATCAGGTGACCTCAGTATGATCAAAGTCCTGAGTCAACATTCAAGCAAACTAAGTTGGAATCGCCACAGTATACAAAGACAAATTTATTGAAGCTATCCATAGATCTCTGTACATACTTGGTGTTCTATGTAAGGAAGGAAGAAGCCAGTGTTACTCTGTCAAGCATACATATCAAAGGAGCACATACAAGTGAAGGTCTGAACTTGTTCAAGCAGGGATATCAGGTATGTAAAAGTCAATCTGGAAGACAAGTGCAATTTTTGGTTACTGTGTTAAAAGTTCTGATAGCTCAGAGTTCAAGCAAGCCTTGAAAAACTACAGCAATGAAGGCATGTTCAAGCAGTGTTGAGTTAAGTAAGCACATAATCTTGTAGACATCATTATAGTCACGTGTTAGGATTGGTTGGCTAAATCATAGTGCCTACATGTGCTTAATCAAGTTGAAAAGGTCAACTCCTAGAGTTTTATGATGACATTCTTTGTGACTAAGTATTGACTTGATAAGATATGATAAGTGAAAGATTGATTTGGTGATGAGACAAAAATCAACTAGCAGTTGATAAGATTGACTACATGATCAGTTTATCATGTTAACTATATGAGTAGGTTAGCAGGATGATCATATGAACAGTTGAACAAGTTAGCACAAGTTGACCACCTTGACAATGACAGTTGAATGACAACAGTGGCATATACATATGTACTTAGTAATATTTAAACAGTGGTATGTTCAGTAAAATACACTCAGTGGCATGACACTCAGTACATAGTAATATATGTATGATGAAACACAGTGATAAATGCTCAGTTTATGTATGAAGTGCTAGAGATGTTTACACAATGATGTGCTCAGTTTGATATGCTCAGTGATGTTTACACAGTGATACTCAGTGATGTATGATGAAAACACAATGTGTGATGATATGGAATTATATAGTACAATGATGAATAGTGGTAATTAGGAGTGAGTACATTGGTTCAGTTATGCAGCATTAGCACAAGCTACTACATGTGCATTTGGTTTGACTCATATTGGCTGAGTAGTATGAGCAGTTGGTTTGACCCAGGTGGTCTGGTACACAGTTGGTTGAATTCAGATTGATTGATTCAGATGATGTGAACAACAACTTGATTGGTACAGCTAGATTGCGCATGTTCATGAGTAGTGTGGAGCAGTTGTGGTGCAGTGGTCAGTGGACAGTTGATGAGCAGTGGACAGTTGATGAGCAGTGAACAGTTGATGAGCAGTGAAAGTGGTTGTGCAGTGTGGTACAGGTGTTGGATAGCAGGTCCGCAGGATCAGTGCAGTTTGTGGTTCAGTAGTTCAGTTTCTATCTTCATATCAGGGTGGCAGGACGGGGCAAGGAAAGGAGGTCGTAGCTTCCTTCCGGTAGAAGCCGGAAAACTAGGGAGTGGTAGCTTCCTTCAGGTTGCAGCCTGTAAAATAGGGGGTTGTAGCCTCCTTTCAGTTGAAGCTGAAAATTGAAGTCTTTGTAATAAGGGGGTTGTTGCTTCCTTCCAGTTATTTCTGGAAAACTATTTTAAAAAGGCTTCCGTGGTTTTCCCCCCAGGACTTGGGTTTCCACGTAAAAATATTGTGTACTGTGTTGTTATGCTTTCTATGTGATGATGATGATATGATGATGATAACAATGCTGCTGATGATATAATGATAATGTGATAATGCATAATATTGAATAAGTTGTTGATTATAAAAGTTGAAAAAGTAATAAAGACTGCACACACAGATTCACCCCCCTCCCTCTCTGTGTCCCTGGTGTATCCAACAACTGTCCGCTTTGAGAGTGAGTCCATGCAGCCTATGTTTCTGAGGGATGTGTTGTTTGTCCCTGGGCTGAAGAAGAACCTTGTTTCAGTTTCCATGATAGATGACAGAGGCTTCGATGTATATGTCCTTGATGGGAAAGTTCACATCTTTCCCAAGTCAGCAGGTGCATCCGACTCACGGGTGATTGGAGTCAGGAGTGGGAAACTGTACAAGCCTCTTTTCCAGCCACATCATGCACTGTCACACACTCAGAGCAGTGATGAGTTGTGTGAGCTATGGCACAGGAGGATGGCCCATCTTCACCATCCAGCTTTGCGGATGCTGAGAGAGATGACTACAGGTATGCCAGAGTTTAGCACAGAGTCGAGTGGTGTGTGTAGAGGGTGTGCTTTGGGAAAGTACACCAAGACTACTTTTCCAAGCAGTGATTCCAAATCAGAGGGAGTGCTTTAGTTGATACATTCAGATTTGTGTGGCCCCATGTCATCTGCATCTTTGACAGGATATGAGTATTACATCACTTTCATTGATGACTTTTCCAGGAAGACCTAGATCTATTTCCTTAGAAGCAAGAGATCATAGGAAGTCTTGCTTCAGTTCCAAGAATTCAAATCTCTTGTGGAGAACCAGACAGGAAAGAAGATCAAGGTACTTCGGTCAGACAATGGAGGTGAGTACACTTCTTGTGCATTTGATGAGTATTGTCGACAGGAGGGGATAAAGAGGCAGTTGAATGTTCCTTACACTCCACAGTAGAATGGAGTGGCTGAAAGGAAGAACCACTCTATAGTGGGGGCAGCTAGAGCTATGCTGCATGATCAGAGTCTTCCTTTCTTTCTATGGGTAGAGGCCTATAGTATTGTTGTTTATGTTCTCAACAAGAGTCTGTACCATGCATTGGGGAGTAAAACTCTTGAGGAGACATTCACAGGGAAAGTGCCTGAGATAGGTCACTTTCGTATTTTCGGTTGCCTTACATACTCTCATGTCCCTTCTGAGAAGAGGACAAAGTTAGAGACTACAGGTGAGCGTGGTATCTTTGTTGGTTATGATGACACATCGAAGGCTTTTTGGATTTACCTTATTGCACAGAGGAAAGTTGTGGTGAGAAGGGAGGTGAAGTTCGAGGAGGAGAAAGCCTTCAGGAGGTCTCTTGATTCCGAGATGGAGGATCAGCAGGGTACTACACAGGTGACAGCTCAGAGTTCAGCTAGTCAGAGTTCAGGGTCACCAGTTTCAGGTGTGACTGGGTCACAGGTTACAGGTTCTTCAGTTACCGGGGCTCAGTCTACAGGTACTTCTGGTACAGGGACAGGTTCACGGATCACAAGTTCACAGATGACACCTTCAGGTGATTCGAGTTCTAGTGGTACAGGTAAAGGTTCACCAGGGACAGGTTCTCAGGTTGTTGGGACTTCTTCAGGGAGACAAATGTCTAATGAGGAGGTCGAGGAGAGTCTGAGACAGGATGCTTCCTCCAAGAAGAGGAAGCCAAGTTGGCTTCAGGAGTTGATGAAGGAAGCAGAGCAGTCAGTTGGACCGCCCAAGAGGGAGGTCAGAGAGAGCAGGGCACCAGAGCGGTTTTCCATCTATATGGCAGAGGTGACCAACTTGCGTGATACTATTCCTGATACTTATGAGGAGACTTCCGCACACCAGGTATGGAGAGATGCCATGATGGAGGAGTACAACTCCATCATGAAGAATGGGGTGTGGGAAGTGGTTCCAAGACCAGAGAGGAAGTCAGTTGTGACTTCCAAATGGCTTTACAAGATAAAGCATGCTGCGAATGGTAGTATTGAGAAGTTCAAAGCTCGTTTTGTTACATGTGGTTTCTCACATGTTGAGGGAGTTGACTATGATGAGACATTTGCACCAGTGGCCAGATTTTCTTCGATCAGGGCAGTGATCTTCGTTGTTGTAGAGATGGGTTGGAAGATCCATCAAATGGATGTGAAAACCGCTTTCCTTAACGGTTTTCTGCAGGAGGAGGTATATTTAGAGCAGCCACAGGGTTTTGAGGTGTGGGAGAGAGACACACATGTTTGCAGGTTGAAAAAGGCCTTGTATGGACTGAAGCAAGCCCCTCGGGCTTGGTAATCTAGGATCGACACTTACTTGCTTTTGATTGGGTTTCAAAAGAGTGAAGCGGATCCCAACCTATACTACATTGTGGTTGGTGGGATTCCACTTATTCTTTTGTTGTATGTTGATGACTTGTTCATTAATGGGGGAGAGCACCTGATTGATGCATGCAAGAAGGATCTTGCTTCAGAGTTTGAGATAACAGACCTTGGACTGATGCATTATTATTTGGGGATGGAGGTTTGGTAGGAGGATGGACATGTTTTCTTGGGGTAAGGAAAATATGCTGCAGATGTTCTGAAGAGATTTCAGATAACAGATTGCAGACCTATGTCGACACCCATGATCACCAACTGGGCAAAGCTTCATGCTTCAGAGGGAGAGTTGGTGGACTCTACCTTATATCGTCAGTTGATTGGTTCGTTGATGTATTTGGTCAACACCAGAACAGATATGAGTTTTGAAGTGAACACTCTCAGTCAGTTCATGGTGGAGCCCAGGAAAGTGCATTGGACTGTTGCAAAACACATCTTGAGGTATCTTGCAAGTACAACTGACTATGGATTGGATTATAGGAGATCTGGTGGAGTGGGGTTGGTTGGCTATACAGATTCAGATTGGGCAGGTAGTGTTTTGGACCGGAAGAGCACTTTCGGTTGTTGCTTCAGCTTGGGTTCAACAGTTCTGTCGTGGTTCAGCAGGAAGCAAAAGTCCGTGCCATTGAGTTCTGTTGAGGCTGAGTATATGGCAGCCAATCAGGCTAGTTGTGAGGCCTTGTGGCTTCGCAAGTTGATGGTGGATTTGTTTGATATGGAGCTGAGTCCCACACTTATACAGTGTGATAATCAGAGTTGCATCAAGCTCTCCGAGAATCCGGTGTTTCATGACAGGTCGAAGCACATTGAGATTAGATATCACTTCATCAGGGATTATGTTCAGAGAGGGGTTGTTCGTTTGTAGTATGTTCTGATAGATGAGCAGGTGGCTGACATTCTCACGAAGGCTTTGGGTAGAGGGAAGCATGTCTACTTCAGAGACAAGTTGAGAGTGGTGAAAAACACCTTCCTTGGTAAGAGGGAGTGTTGAAAAGTTACCTAGGAAGTGTTTGTCCACCTAGTGTTGCCTTGGGGTGGACAAGGACACTTAAAAGTGACTCCTAGTCATTTTTGTGGTTTAATAAAGTGGGATGCACTTTATTCCTTGGTAAGAGGGAGTGTTGAAAAGTTACCTAGGAAGTGTTTGTCCACCTAGTGTTGCCTTGGGGTGGACAAGGACACTTAAAAGTGACTCCTAGTCATTTTTGTGGTTTAATAAAGTGGGATGCACTTTATAATTTTAAAGTGACTTTATTAAAAAGTTAAGTGGGTATGTTTTCCTAAGTTCACATTTAAAAAGTTAAGTGAGTGATTAAAAAGAAAAAGGGGTTGCTCAACTTTATTAAATGATATGAGTGCACCAAATATCATTTAATTATTTTTTAATTGAGCATTTAAGGTCAACCTTTGATCTAATCTAATCTTGACCGTTAGATGGACAGGGGAAGTTACCAAGAACAAAAAGGCTGAGACAAGACAAAAGTTCATTCATTGTGTTCATCTTCAGAAGAGATTTTTGGAGAGAGAGAGGAAAAAGTAAAATGAGGGTTTGAAGAGATTTTGAACCAGGAGAGATTTTTTTTCAGAGATTGAAGAAAAGGTTGCAGGGCACATTTTCCAAGGCAGGCATTTATTTTAGAAGTGGATTCCGTACAGCAGGAGGCCATACTAGACAACCGTACACCAGCACGAATTTTGAGAAAACTAGGGCACATTTTCGAGAAATTTTGTACAACATTTAATGCCATTCATTGCAGGCCGTACGGTTCAGAAATCGAGGAGGACAACCATACAGTGCACAAAAATCGAGATATTTTTTTGTCACAGATTTCGAGAATTTGTAGACTGTACAGCCTGCAAGTGTGAGGTTGTACAACACATTTTTCGAGGCTGATTGTTTTAGTGATTTTCAGCAATCCGTACAACAGAGTTTTGGCACGCATTTTGAGAAGAAATGCTGAGATAAGTACAGCTGTGTATGTTTCGTAATTTTGCTTGAAGAAAAAAAATCTCTCCACTCAGAAAACAGGTTTTCCCTTGGGGGTTTTTCCTGGTCCATTGGACAAAAACAAGTGTCTGAATTTTTCATGTGTGTAAATGTCTGAAATTTTCTGAGTTTCATTTTTCCTGTTTGAAAAGAAAATTTCTGAGTTTGTCTAAAATTGAGAAAAAAATTTCACGTGTGTTTCAGTTTTGGTTAATTTGTGAAAAATTATGCATTGAAAGTGTTGGGCATTAAACAATGTAGAGAAGCCTAAAGGCTTGAAACCGGGTTGGGAAAACTTTCAAAAATTTTCAGGAACAACTTCCTAGGTACAAACTTCAATGCATTGCAATAAGGTGTAAATTTGTTGTTAACTTGTTTGCTTCCATTCTTTGTTCTTAAATTCTAAAGTTGATGTACATATTGTTTTTCTCCAAGGGCCTTGTAGGCCAAAAACATGTCAAAAACTTCACTCTTTAAGTTTTAAGAAATAAACCCAAGTACATCCGGAGAAGTCATCAATGAAAGTTAAGAAGTGCTTGAACTTGGAAAGAGAAACATAAGGAAGCCTACACAAATGACTATGAACAAGTTGCAAGGTGGCCGACGCATACCAAGAGTCACATTTGATAAGATTGTCCTAATGATGTTTGCGAAGAACATAACTGGGACAAACACCATCTCTACAAGAAACAAGAGGATGATCGGTCACCATATTTTCACTACATAGTTGCTGCAATGAGCGATAGTTTAGATGACCAAATTGTGCATGCCAAAGCTTACTCAAGTCATTGCTATGAACAATAAAAATTGATGGAAAAAATGACCCAAAGTTGTCAAATTTGTACAACTTGGTAGTATCATCGACAAATCCAGTTGCTAGGACTTTCTTAGGATATTTTAAAACCTTGATGACAACTTGGTGAGCTAAAAATTCTATATTTTGCCTTCACCTAAATGAGTGATTTTATATATTGCTAGAAGGTTGCAGGAAAAACTTGGAACACAATACAACATTAAAATAGCCATCATTTAGTTGAATTATTCTAGACCCTACAACACTAAGAGATCTATCATCACCAACTAATATTTGTTTGGTGTTATATTCATTAACAACAGAAAAGATGGCTTTATACTTAACCATATGATAAGATGCTTTAGAAGCAATATGCTACTCATTAAAAGAAGTGGATGTTGCATTGAAGGAAAAACTAGAAGTAGAAAATGTATGCTTATGATGAGAAGAGTTAGAAAAAGAAGAATCAAGATTGATGTTGTGCTTCTTCATTGCTGCTTCTAAGGCTTCCATTTTTTTGAAACATAGACTTTAGATGACCATTTTGCCCACAAAAATTGCAATGTCTCTTAGTAGTTTTCTTGCCTTTCGATTTAGTTCCTTTATCACCATTGGAAGTAAGAGTTGGTTGAGAGGGTTTGTGACCCTTGTTTTGTCTGTTGTTACGAGGATGTTGCTTCTTCAAATGTTTGGCTTTATCCTTCTAATGTGCCACTAAAGCTTTGATAGATGTACCCGCAGTGTTGATCACCCCAGGATGCAAGGGATTATCTTGCTCTCTAAGCATAGAATCACAAAAGGCTCCAAGAGAGGGCATTTTGTAAGCAACCCCTAGAGCTTCTTTGGTGGAGTGAAAATTAGATACAAAAACAGAATGGGCACTGCCAAGCTTAGTAAGAAAGCATATATAAGTTGGTCACTCTTGCTCTCTATCTTACATTCTTGAAATAAAAGTCGTGTTTTAATCTAAGATAGATAATATTCAATGCAAGAGAAATCAATAGGATTTAAAGAAATACATTGGTTTTCGAGTTGATGGGCTTGGGTCACATTATGTTTATCAAACACAGTTTCTAGATTTTGTCCATTTACATTTGGTTGGTCAACTCATTGAAGGTGAAACCATAGATCACTAGAGATGGACATCCTGATTAATCCATTTGCTTTGTCAGTTTTATTATCCCATTTGGTTTTTTGATGCATCTCCAGGTGTAGTTTCTTTTCTCAAGGTAATCTAGTAAAGTCCTTTACTTTGTAGTAAATTGTCCATATGGGTCTTCCATGAAAAATAGTTTGAACCGGTAAGTAGGAAATCACTAGGACTAACCATATTACAATATGTCACTAAGATGGCTTCAAAAGCATAAACTAATTATCTAGTTGGAAAGGTCTTGGGAAAATAGGTAGTTTAAAAAAAACGACATTGAAAATAGACTCTAGATGTCAAAGTTATGCCCTTTTGAAAGACGGTAAAAAAAACTGAAGTGCCATGTGGCAGATGGTGGTTGATCAATGTGGTGATGGGTGCATAATGAGGTTGCTTACTTTAAAACATTACCTTTTCTAACTTTCCCTATAAGTCACTTGTACAAAATAAGTGAGAATCACTTTTACAGTAAAGTTACTTTATAAATTAAAATTGTATGTAAAAAGTAACTTAAAAAAACATTAAAATTACTTTACAAGTGATTCATTTTTATAATTCAAGTAAAACGTGCTTTAGAATAAAGTTATGTTGTAGCTTAAAGTTGCATGTGTTGATTTTTGTACCTAGGAAAGTGTTCCCCTAGTGATTTTTGCCTAAGTCATTAAAATGGGAAAATTAAAGTGAGCTTTGCAATTAAGAACTTGAGATGAGTTTTAATTTTCACTTTAGAGAATAAAGTGACTTTTTGATAAATTTAGGTGAGGTGAGTGAAATTAATTTTGGAGAGAATTGAAAGTGCATATAATCTCATCCATCCATCTAATTTATTTTGGGCCCTTGGATTAGATGGCTATTAAGCTTCCTCATTTAGACACCAAAAAAGCAAGGGAAGGCATTTGAGTCTCATTCTGTTTTCACGAGAGTTGGAGAGCACAGAAGGACAAAAATTGCAGGTTGAGAGAGAAAAGTAGAGGGCACGTTTCCCAAGACCGTAGAACAACAAAAAGTACATTTCTGTACAACATGTTTCTCGAGCAAAATTCTGGGCATGTTTTTCGAGGTTAGTTTTTTTCTGGGCACAATTTTCGAGAAGAGATTTTTTTTATATTTATTTATTTTTTGGGCATGGAATTCCATATAGTCTGTACAATTCTATACAGTGGGCACGAAAAATTGAGGCAGTCCGTACAATGGGCATGGAAAGCAAGGCAGTTCGTCCGTACATTCAGTTTTCGAGGCAGGGAGTTGGCAGAAATTTTAACTGTAAAATTTCTGATTTCAGTCAATTTTGTTGAGCACCGTGGTTGAGATAAGTTTATCTCTGTTTTTGCTGTACTTCGATTTTATTGCATAAAATAAAATTCTCTCTCTCTCTAGAACAGGTTTTCTCCCGAGGTTGGGGTTTCGCCTGGGTCATTTGACCAAAAATTTTCGAGTTTGATTTTTTATGTATGACCATGTTTTTTAAATGTTGCCCATTAAAAGTAGTAAAATTCTTCTTGTATTTTAGTCATAAATTGTTTATAAGAAATGACTTAATTTGCAGCTGAGAGTAAATTGGGTTGGGCATTAAACTAAGATGAAAATGGTGGTTGAAACCGGGTTGAGAGAATGCTGAAAAATTTACATGGTATCAGAGCTTTGTTAGAGAAAGAGCAAAATTTTACACAGTGAAGAATTTTAGATTGTCAGTGATTTCTTTTGTCAGTGAGCAACACCTTGTTGAGACTTGAACTTTGTAGTGAAAATGACAACATGACTTAGGTTGGAGGATAGGCTTGACGGCGTTGGTAATTTTGTCCCATGGAAAGCTAGACTAGTGCTTATATTGGAGGAAAACGAGTTATGGGATGAAGTGGTTAACAATACAACAACAAATCCTATTGTTGTTCTTGCTTCCACCAATGCACAAGCACTTTTTGTCTTCAACAAGAAGGACATTAAGGCTAGAAGGATCATTCTAGATGCAGATAAAGATCATGTGATCCCACACATTTCTAGTAAAACCCGTGCATATCAGATGTGGGATGGTTTGACCAACTTGTTTCAAATCTCAAATGAAAATAGGAAAATGGTTTTGAGAGAGAAATTGAAGAGTATCAAGATGGCCAAAGATGAGGGAGTGATTCCCTACCTTACTAGGATCTCTCAGGTGAGAGATGAGCTTGCAGCATTAGGGGAGGTTGTTCCTGGTTCTGAGCTAGTACGAACAACTTTGAATGGGGTTGCAAAGCCTTGGGCTGTTTTTGTGGAGGCTATAGTAGCCAAGGAGAACCTGCCTTCTTGGGACAGGATTTGGGATGATTTTGTTGAGGGGGATACCCAGAGAGGTCTTGTGCATGGAAACTCTTCTACTAGCAGGGAGGATGAGGAGAATGTGGCTTTGACTGCCAAGGGAAAGAAGAAGTTCAAGAAGGCCCCCAAGAAGGGTGGGGCTAAGCAATAGGATGGACAAAAGGACTTGAGCACTGTAAAGTGATTTGCTTGTCAGAAGCTTGGGCACTATGCTAGACAGTTCCCATAGAAGAAGAAGAAGCAGCGGCAGACAATAGCTTCAGCAGAGGTTGAGGAGTTTATAGCTAGATTTGAGAGAGTTGTCTCTCTGTGCTGCTCATGTTGATAGAGAGAGAGCATCCATCATCACCAATGCAGACATTGATATTGAGAGGGAGTACTCTTTGTTGAATGGCCATTCTTTCAGTGCATCCACCACCAACACGTGGTATATTGATAATGGAGCTCCGAGTCACATGATAGGTGCTCGAGCGATGTTCTCCGAGCTTTCACAGGCAGGGTAGATGTGGAGGTTGTGTTGGGGGATGACACACTTGTTAGAGCTATTGGGTGTGGGACCGTTATATTTCAGAGAGAGTCCACAAGTCCCATGACTTTGAGGGACATATTGTTTGTACCTGGGCTGAAGAAGAACTTGATATTAGTTTCCATGATCGAGGATAAGGGTCTTGGGGTGTCTTTCCTGGATGGACATGTGCGTGTTTTTCCCAAGACTGCAGGACCATCTGCGTCTTACACCATTGGAGTCAGATGTGGGAAACTATACAAGCTCTTGTTTTAGCCCCATCATGCTTTGACACATAGCAACTACAGTGAGCTTTGTGAGCTATGGCATAGGAGGATGACTCATCTACATCATCCATCTTTGAGGATGTTGAGGTACATGGTTACAGGGTTTCCTGAGTTCAACATTGAGCACAGTGATGTATGCAGGGGGTGTGCTTTAGGAAAGTACACCAAGACTGTTTTTACGAGCAGCGATAGCAGGTCAGCAGGAGTACTTGATTTGATACATTCCGACTTGTGTGGTCCTATGTCATCTGTTTCTCAAAGAGGTTTTGAGTATTATGTGACATTCATCGATGACCATTCCAGGAAGACCTGGATCTACTTCTTGAGGAGCAAGAAATCTGAGAAGGTCTTGTAGAGGTTCCAAGAGTTCAAAGCTCTTGTGGAGAACTAGACTGGGAGGAGGATTTGGGCACTCAAATCAGATAAAGGGAGTGAGTATACCTCCAAGGAGTTCGATGAGTATTGCAGACGCATTTGGAGACAGTTGACAGTACCATACACTCCTGAGTAGAATGGAGTGGCAGAAAGGAAGAAACGATCTATTGTTGGAGTAGCGAGAGCCATGTTACATGAGTAGTCACTTCCTTCCTTTCTTTGGGCAGAGGCATGTAGTACAATTGTTTAACTTCAAAACAGGAGTCCCCATTGTGCCTTGGGGAACAAGACTCCTGAGGAGATGTTCACAAGCAAAAAGCCCAAGGTGAGTCATTTTCGTATATTTGGTTGCCTGACTTTTTCACATGTCCCTTCTAAGAAGAGGACAAAGCTTGAGCCCACAACAGAGAGAGGCATCTTTGTGGGGTATGATGAGACTTCAAAGATCTTCTGTATTTATCTTCCTGCTCTGAGGAAGGTTGTTGTGAGGCAGGAAGTGAGATTTGAGGAGGAGCGGGCCTTCAGGAAGTCCAGAGAGTTAGTGCAGGGAGAGCAGCAGGTTCGCACACCTCAGGTAGCTTCATAGGTACCTTCAGTACAGGTGACAGGTTCACAGGTTTCCAGGGTTACTGGACCACAGAGTACAGGCACAGGATCTTCAGGTTCAGTGGTTCAACCAACAGGTTCTTCGGGGACACGTTTTGGTTCTCAGGTCACAAGTTCACCATGGAGAGCTACTGGATCACAGAGTTCACCGATTGTTGGTTCACCAGCTCCTGGTACACAGGTTTCTAGGCATTCTGCTTCTAGGAGTTCCTCAGATGATGACAAACCAGTTTGGGAGCAAACTTCAGGGAAGAAGAAGCCTAAATGGCTTCGAGAGACCTTGAAGGAAGCTAAGGAATTTGGAACGCCCAAGGAGCCAGTGAGGACTATAGTGATGCCAGATAGGTTGGGTATGGTCTTGGTTGCTAGTCTTCGTGATTCAGATCCATCTACTTTTAAGGAGGCCTCTCAACATCATGTTTGGAAAGATGCCATGATGGAAGAGTATCATTCCATCTTGAAGAACAATGTTTGGGAGATTGTTCCGAGACTTGAGGGGAAGTCAGTGGCGACTTCTCGTTGGCTTTACAAGGTAAAGCATGTTGCAAATGGCAGTGTGGACAAATACAAGGCTCGGTTTGTGGCGTGGGGGTTCTCATAGGTAGAGAGAGTTGATTATGATGAGACCTTTGCACCGGTTGCTCGTTATACTTCTATCAGATCATTGATTTCCATTGCTACGGAAATGGGTTGGAAGATCCATCAAATGGATGTGAAGACTACATTTCTCAATGGAATCATATAGGAGGAGGTTTATGTGGAGCAGCCACAGGGATTTGATATTCATGGGAGAGAGTCTCATGTGTGCACGCTGAAGAAAGCCTTGTATGGGCTGAAGCAAGCTCCTCAAGCTTGGTATTCCAGGATAGACTCTTACTTACTGTCGATGGATTTTCAGAAGAGTGAGGCTGATCCGAATCTCTATTTCATCATGGTTGGAGATGATCCTCTCATTCTTCTATTGTATGTGGATGATTTGTTTATCACAGGTGAGGAGAGACCTATTTGCAGTTTGCAAGAGAGATCTTGCTTTAGAGTATGAGATGACTGACATTGGGTTGATGCATTATTTTTTGGGATTGGAGGTTTGGTACGAACCTGGTCATATTTTCCTGGTGTAGGGAAGGTATGCAGTAGATATTCTGAGGAGATTTCGGATGGAGGATTGCAGGTCGATGTCTACACCTATGGTCACCAACTGGAAGAAGCTTCATGCTTCTAAGAGAGAGTTGGTGGATCCTACCTTATATCGTCAGCTCATAGGTTCGTTGATGTATCTGGTCAACTTTAGGCCAGATCTGTGTTTTGCGGTGAACACACTTAGTCAGTTCATGGTGGAGCCTAGGAGAGTGCATTGGGTTGCCGCAAAACATGTGTTGAGATACCTTGCAGGTACAATGGATTATGGTCTGGATTATAAGAGATCAGATGGGGTTAGATTGATTGGCTTCACAGATCCAGATTGGGTAGGTAGTGTGGCAGACCAGAAGAGCACTTTCGGATGTTGTTTCAGTTTGGGCTCCGCGGCAGTGTCGTGGTTCAGTCAGAAGCAAAATTCTGTTGCTTTGAGTTCTACTAAGGCTGAGTACATGGCAGCCAATCAGGCTAATTGTGAGGCACTGTGGCTTCGCAAGTTATTGGTGGATTTATTTGATCAAGCGCTGAGGCCTACAGTGATTTACTGTGACAATTAAAGTTGCATCCATCTCTCTGAGAATCCTGTATTTCACGACAGGTCAAAGCATATTGAGATTAGATACCATTTCATCCGTGATTATGTTCAGAGAGGAGCTGTGGAGTTGCAGTACATTTCCATTGATGAGCAAATTGCAGATATCTTGACAAAGTCTCTTGGAAGAGGCAAGTTCATTCATTTCAGAGACAAGTTGGGAGTGGTGCAGAACACCTTTCTCGGTCAGAGGGAGTGTTGATTTTTGTACTTAGGAAACTGTTCCCGTAGTGATTTTTGCCCAAGTCATTAAAAGGGGAAAATTAAAGTGACCCTTGCAATTAATAACTTGAGATGAGTTTTAATTTTCACTTTAGAAAATAAAGTGACTTTTTGATAAATTTAAGTGAGGTGAGTGAAATTAATTTTGGAGAGAATTAAAAGTGCATTTAATCTCATCCATCCATCTATTTGATTTTGGGCCCTTGGATTAGATGACTATTAAGCTTCCTCATTTAGACACCAAAAAGGCAAGGGAAGGCATTTGAGTCTCATTTTGTTTTTCATGAGAGTTGGAGAGCACAGAAGGAGAAAAATTGCAGGTTGAG
>LPNX011155877.1:353815-392110 GCA_001517045.1 Pseudotsuga menziesii
TCTTGCCATTTTCCTGCTGTATCTGGATCCAGGGTTTTAAATAATCGGGTGAATCCGGATTCGGATCTGAATCCATATCCGTATCCTGGTAACTTAGCATGAAACTGTGTACCTCTGGATCTTATATAAAATTTAAATGATCATATCTTGGGCAGGTAGAAATCATTTCAGGTGAAATGAAAAGGTTTCCAACTGAAAATAGTGCTCTGGATATACTGAATCAGTTCTCTTGGCCTAAAAATGCTTAGAAACAACAAAATCTAGAAGCTCTTTGATGCATGCAGCGACACAGGTTTAGGATCTCGATCAACAACAGGTGCAGGTCTTCATAGGGGATTTAATACCATGTTTGATAAACATGGTATATCCACATAGGTTGAACACTTTAAGACAAATACTCACACAAACAGATCAAAGATCAATACACTGGTGAATTACATGGTTTAAGTCCTCAAAGAGGGAACAAGTCCATGGCCCCATCGAATACAGCCACTTGAGACAATATATTAATGCAAAAGGAAAATATTTTACATATAAGTTTCTCAGATTAGATCATCAGCAAATGACCCTCTGTTTTTTAAATAGAGATCATGGACCAAATGGGCGCTAAGCCACAGATCAATATAACTGTTAGTATTGAGAAAAAGTTGAACTGCTGGATTAGATAATTACAATGCATACTAAAGAAACACACTTTACCTAAAGACACAATAGACCAAGTTGACCTTAACTAACTCCTAAGTGTCTGAATATACTAACAAGTTTTCACTCAAAGTATACCAATGAAATTGAGGCTCTGCTTTGAAATTTTGGCTGTATTCTGTTTTTTTTTGGACCTGGCTTGCCTTATTCTGTTGCTTTAAAACAACCAGTGTGAATTTGGTTGTTCTGGTAGCCCGTAGTTTGTCAGTCGAAACTGCTACTGACCTACCAACCTTATGTTTACTGTGTTCCACAATTGTTGTTTCCATTTATCCCGGGTGGAAGATTTATTTGTATCTCAGTCGAAACTGCTACTGACCTACCAACCTTATGTTTACCGTGTTCCACAATTGTTGTTTCCATTTATCCCAGGTGGAAGGTTTATTTGAAATTTGTATCTTAGCTTCTTGCAAACTCGAATCTATGACACATACTTGTATAACTAAAGAGGAAACGTCAATATTCTTGCTTAGATCATGAAATGTTTTTTTTATTATCTAGGTGTAATTTAATGTATCTTGATCGTTCACGTATATTTGCAGTATACAGTGAAAAATCTTCGGTTCGCAAGGACTGTGGAACCAGAAAATGAAAGGATCAAACAGAAACTTAACTGGGCTGAGCAACAGCGGAGGGAGAACAAGCCCACCGTGCCATCAACCATTCAGGATGAACTTGAGAGTAATCCTTTCATGCGGGTGGATCGTCCAGAACTAAAGGTACTTTGCAAGCAAAACAAATAATTATTCACATGCAATTCTGGCAAGAATGGATTTTCTGCAATTCCTTTGATTGGTCCTTAACATTCAATAAATAGGAAATTTGAATTTCCGAGGAATTATTTGGGAGATTCTGTTGCTGCCAGAGATCTCTTACTCCGGGAAAGCAAAAGCCAGATACCTATTTTTCTAACAAATTGAAATGGTTTGATCTGCAGGATCTTGTAGGCCATAACTCTCCTGTTCATGTCCTGGGAGAAATAAGGCTAATGAAGGATAACTGGAGAGGTTAAAATAGTGATTTATCATTTTTGTAAAATATATTCCTTTGAAATAGACAATAGATGAATCATGAGAAAATGGGCAGAGATGTGAAACAATTTCTTCCTAGACAGCAAGCTGAGATATGAGGAAGCATAGGTGTTGTATAACAGAGATTTCTTACTCTAGTTATTGATAGCCAAACCTCAGGAAGATTTTCTATTTTAACATTAATAAGCTATGGGACCTAATATGTAATCCATGTGGATATATTTGAAAAGCTAATTGTATGTACTATGTGAATTCTTACACAAAAAATATATTTTGGTGAAACTGAGATATGCTTGCTAGTTTGTGACTGGAAATTTCAAGTGCTCAATGTCTTGTCTAATGAAAGAGTATAGAAATGAATTTCACTTAGTTTGCTGTCTGGTAGGATGAAATACAAAGTTTTCACATCCTAATGACATCTCTTAACTTAGTTGCCTGACCATGAGATATGACAAAGTAGATAATCTTCTTAGAGAACACGGCGAGAGCTTCATTGTCCACAACAAAGTTGTAGAGTTCAATTTTGCAAGAAATGTTTGGGCGATTACCTTAGAAAATAGCATGTCATTAATGGAAGTGCTTCATTGTCCACAACAAAATGTAGAGCTAAATTTTGCATGCAATGTCTGGGCGATTAGCTTAAAATATAGCATGTCATTCAATGGAACTGCTTCATCACTAACTTTTGCATAAGTCATGTCCGATATAAATACATGTTGATGCATAGCATAGTAGTCACATGCAAATGGGCTTCCATTATGGGACACGTTCTACTGCCAATAAGACATGCAAATGGGTTTCGTTTATATAATATGCTATTGTTAGTAATGCCATTGGATTGTCAGTATAATTGCCAATCCAAATTTTGAAACTGTAAGTGTCTGCCTTAGTCACCGTGACCTTTAAACATGTTATCAGGCTTTCAGAGCTTCCATGACTACATAATATATTATTCTGTCTGATCTAATTGATAACACAGAAGGTTTGAGGTACTTTTGCTGAAAAGGTTTGAGGTCCTTTTGCCGAATGTATTGTGCAATCAAAGTTCAATTGATCCCGTGTGCTGTATTTCAACATAAGCAACTCAAAGATCCACTCATCTGTTGGAATTCCCGAATGACCACATGTGCACGGTTCATCATTTTGCGTCAGTGGAACCAAAGTACAGTATATTGCGTATAAAAGCTCAAATAAAGTGGAATAAATCTGGTTAAAGATGCTTGATGCATAATTCTCCTTCATGAGTCACATACTGGATATTACAGCATCACACTGTAAAAAATATAGAAACCTTTTACTATCCAGGCTATACAACATAACTGATAATATAGGGACAAACACTTATAGTAACAAAACCGGTAAATATCTGAGGGCACATAATTGTTAACAAATGCATGAAAAACTGTGCCATTTTGAATGGAAATGGAAGGGTCGGTGTTTCACATTTATATAAATTCTGAGTTTTTAGATTGATGCTTCCTTGAGTGTAAACTTGTAAAGAAACAGGGATACGTGTTGAGCTCAAATATGTTCTTTTGTATTTTCTTCAAAGTATTCAAATGTGCCCTAGTTGATTTGTGCTTTGGTTATATCAAATGTGCCCTAGTTGGGTTTCATACATTTTTTTTTATATTTGACTTGATTATTAACTTTATGTCAGGCAATGATAATTTTTGTAGTTTGGAAATTGCAAGGAGCCGTAGATTTCCTGCAAGTACAGAAACCTTGGCAAATCTTTATAATCCTAAAAATGATGACTAAAGATTTCGCAAAACTTTTGTAAATTCCCTGGTATTTTAGCTCTCTTATTGAAAAAACTGACTATTTTTCAAGTAAA
Source organism: Pseudotsuga menziesii (assembly GCA_001517045.1). Taxonomy (NCBI): domain Eukaryota; kingdom Viridiplantae; phylum Streptophyta; class Pinopsida; order Pinales; family Pinaceae; genus Pseudotsuga; species Pseudotsuga menziesii. Next base: position 357,386 of record LPNX011155877.1, read on the forward strand.
TTTTATCCCTTCCAAGTTTGGATGAATATTAATCTTGGGTTGACACATTATTTTGGAAATTAATGGAAAATTTAGCCAAATGGCAGATATTAGCCCCTAAAATCTTCGCTGATTGTTATTCCTTGTGAACATATTTATGCTACAATTCCTTTTGCAGTTATCCATTTCATTGCATACTGCCCCCTTTGCATTTTTCTGATTGGTTCCGTTCTTAACATGAAAGGTGATCTATGCAATTGCTTGGCCTACAAAACTATACAAAAACCGAAAACATATCGTATACATTGTACGGGAGCACCTAATTTTGAGCCTTTTCCTGATCTGTCTATTAAGGAGATGATCCACAGCAGATGATCTCACAATGCCATATACTATGGCCACATTCAATGCAACAAGAAAGGCTTAGCCACTATCTGGGTGGAGTTACTTGAGTAATATTATTCTGTATTATCTGTTTGTGTGATCACCATCCAAGCTAATTTGAGCTTCATAGAAGATACTGATGGTAAAGCATCTTTTGGAATGTTAAGAGGGTCTCTCTTGCATCAATTAGCACCTAAAATCTTTGCTGATTGTTGTTCCTTGTGAACTGGGATATTTATGCTACAATTCCTTTTGCAGTTATCCATTTCATTGCATAATGCCCCCTTTGCACTTTTTTGATCGGTTCCATTCTTACATAAGAGGTGGTCTATGCAATTGCTTGGCCTACAAAACTACACAAACCTAAAACATATCGTATAGATTGTACGGGAGCACATATGTTTCAGCCTTTTCCTGATCTGTCCATCACAGAGATGATCCATAGTGGAATGGGTCTCACAATGCCATATACTATGGCCACACTCAATGCAACAAGAAAGGCTTAGCCACTATCTGGGTAGAGTTAGTTGAGTAATATTCTTCTGTATTAGCTGTTTGTGTGATCACCGAGCCAATTTGAGCTTCATAGAAGATACTGATTGGTAAAGCATCTATTGGAATGTTAAGAGGGTCTCTCTTGCATCTCTCTCGCGTATCTCAACAGACTAAATCGGTTACTGTGCTTGGATGTTGGAAAGTGTCACTTCATCTGTACTCTAGTTTGATCTGATTTAGCTTGATCCATGTTCAGCTTCAGATGAATAAAATGTTGTCCAAGGGAGTACCACCTGGAAGATGTATGTTTATTGAAACTTGCTATGTTGCAAGGTCATTTTGATGTTTAGGAACTTGCACCTTGCAAATTTCTAGTGAAGAAGAGAAGCTTGAGTATTTCATCTGACTGACCTCTATATTTTCTTGGATCTTTTACAAGATTCTGCAGGTTGATCCCATCTCAATATGCAACCAAAAATCACATACCAATTCATTAATGGGTAAAACCAAGCATGAGTCCTGCTTAAAGGTTGCTTTGCATCTTCAAAATGAAGTATGATATCATTAATGTTGTATATACACAAGAGATCGTGTTTGGAGGAGCCTCTCTCCTGGTGTAAGCGTATTGAGTTGCCAATACCTTGTAATGCTTTTAGGAACGGAAACGAGCATCTTACTGAGGTCTTACTCATCTAAACCTCTCATTGTACTCATCTTGTTTGTGTCTACCCAAGTCTTCCACTAATAGAGTACCTCTCAATGTCATCTTGTTTTCTTGTGTGTACCTAAAATCTTCCCCTATTAGAGTACCTCTCAATGTACTCATCATCCATTGGCTATGAGTTTATCTCTTCATATCTTGATACTCATCAAACTTATATCCCATTTCTCTTGTGGCTGAGTGCAAAGTTCGGATGAAACTAGGTCTAGGCTAGACTTCCCTAATTTGGCCTAGTAGAACTTAGTAGAACTTAGATAAGTTGATTTAAATGGGTTAAGTCGCTCTGCATGTGAATAAGAGTTCCAAAGAAGGCTTGATAGAATATAGGTAATAACATCAATTTCCGACTCTTGTAGGATTTGTCATGAAGTCTTGTTGTAGTGGGAATTGTCCAACTAAAGACCCTGGGGTATTTGGTGTTAGAAGCTGAAGCATTTGCAAAAAAATGACAATTGGGAATAAATCTGAATCTGACCCCTGTTGGCACCAGTAATTCAATAGTGGATGTCCTTGCCAAACTGGAGAACCTTTAGCTAGGAAATACTATTGAAGAAGTTGTAAAGTCGTTTGAAGTTCAACCCGGAATGTTCCATAAACACAAGTCAAAAGTGGTAACTAAATAGGAGAACCTAATGGCATACCATCACCGGGTAGCTTGAGAAAGAGAAAAGGAAAATGTTAGTGAGTTATGATGATGAAGATGAAGAGACATAATCCTTGGTTGCCCCTTGTGAAGAATTGGATCATGAAGGTGGCAACTCTTTAGAAAGCAACTCATGTAACCCCCAACGATTTGAGAAATATACATAAGTTGTTCATGCTCAAAGAAAAGATGATTTAATTAAAGGAAAAACACCTTCCATTCCAAAACCTTCATCTTCAAACAAAGGATGATGAATCAACTTCAACAAAATCAAGTGTATCTACTAAGGAAAAGCATGCCATCAATATTCTTCAGACCTTGTCAAGCTGACTCGACTAAAAGCAACGACATCGATAGGTCATTTAGTTACCATTACAAGAAATAACACTTATCAACACATCCGCTAGTGACAACATGTAGATTACATATTCCTCAAAATGTACAAATAACTCATGCTATTTTTATAGTGTTTTCATTTTTTTATCTTGTGTTGTTATCGCATAAACCAAAGAAACAAGAAACCTTAGGATTACGTTACCAACGACATGAGAGCTCAATACACACAACACACTATTATTATTAAATGGTACGGTACAACATTACATTGAGGGTCCTTGCATAAAGAGTCCATGACAAAAGAATTAACCCAAATATGTAAACCCTAAGATGCCTAAAAACCTAACTTTTGACTCAAGTCATTTAAGTGACTTTATTACATACGTAAGCTTATATCTTAATACCTCCCTCCATACTTTTGATATAGCTTATTGTTGAAAGATAACAAACTGTAATCAAATACATATATCTGAATAAAAACACAAACAGAGAGCTAAACATCATAAAACATATGTTGGAAGCTTCTTCTTTGAACACAGTTCTTGGACCAGGTTGAGCTTGATCAAGTTGCCTTGCAACTCTCATAAAGGTGTAGTTCCTTAAGTGAATTCTCAAGTTCTTGGATTCCACCTCCCTGAACTCCCAAATCACGAATTCTTGAAGTCAATTACTGGGACAACAATCCACATGTATGTCTTATATCCTCAAAATCAGGGCTGTACAACCCACAAGTGCGAGTTGTCACATCAACTTTCCTTGATTTATGTGCTCGAATTTTCGTGATTTCTGTGCATTGTACTTGCTCATCGTCTCCTTGAAAAATGTGCCATGTATGGCCAACAAACACAACATTAAATGTTGTACTTCCTCAAAATCCGTTCCCCGAATTTATCGATTTGTGTGCTTTTGTACGATACGGTACAATACGACTTGTCTACTGTACAGAATCACTCATGTTGTACTTTCCTCTATTTATGTGCCCTTCACTTCGAGAATTAAATGCAAAATGAAAATGCGTTCTCTCTTGAAAACATGTCAAGGTTAACTCTAAAAAATTCAAGGGTTTTTCTTCTCTTCTCACTTCTTTTTTTCTCTCCTCTCTCCAAAAATTCTCTCTTTGGACTATGAACAATGGATTGGATTTGTCTTTCTCTAGCCTTTTTGTTTGAGTAACCACTATCTCCAAATCAATGGTTAAGATTCAAAGCTAATTAAATGAGATCTAGGGCATAGATTAAACCTCACTTCTCTCATTAAAAGCATTACCTCACTTTTAAATATTAAAGGAGACATTTATTACTCACCCACCTTTTAAAATGCTCCTAAAGTTATCTTTTAAAATTTTAATAATTCAAACCTCACTTTATAAAGTGACTTTATAAAAATAAAGTCATTCACACTTTACAAAGCACTAAGATCACATTTTTAAGTGTCTTTGTCCACCCCAAGGCATCACAAGGTGAGCAACACTTCCTTGATATATTTTCAACACTCCCTCTTAGCAAGGAAGGTGTTTTTCACCACCCCCATCTTGTCTCTGAAATGAATATGCTTCCCTCTTCCCAAAGACTTCATGAGAATGTTCACCACCTGCTCATCAGTAGAAATGTACTGCAACTCAACAACTCCCCTCTGAACTTGAACTCTGATGAAGTGATATATGATCTTTATGTGTTTAGACCTGTCATGGAATACTGGATTCTCAGAGATGCAGCTATGATTATCACATTATATAAATATAGGCCTCAACTCCTGATCAAACAAGTCAACCATCAGCTTGCGAAGCCACAATGGCTCACAACTAGCATGAATGGTTGCCATATACTCAACCTCAGCAGAATTCAAAGAAACAAACTTTTGCTTTCTGCTGAGCCACGACACTGCTGCCGAGCCCAAACTAAAGCAACAACTGGAAGTGCTCTTTTAGTCAGATGCATTACCTACCCAATCCGAATATGTGAAGCCAACCAAGCCCACTCCATCTGACCTCTTGTAGTCCAGGCCAAAGTTTACTCTCCCAACAATATATCTCAAAACATGTTTTGCACCTACCCAATGCACTCTCTTGGGATCCATCATGAACTGGATGAGAGTGTTCATGAAAAACATATATTTGGTCCGGTGTTAACCAGATACATCGACGAACCAATAAGCTGCTTGTATAAGGTAGGATCAACCAACTCTCCCTCAGAAGCATGAAGCTTCTTCCAGTTGGTGATAACGGGTGTGGACATCTGTCTACAACCCTCCATCTAAAATATATTTAGAACATCAGCTGCATATTTTTCTTGCCCCAAGAAAACATGTCCATCTTCCTGCCATACATCCATACCCAAATAATAATGCATCAACCCAAGTTCAGTCTTCTCGAACTCTGAAGCAAAATCTTTCTTGCAAACTCCAATCAGCTGCTCCTCCCCTGTGATAAACAAGTCATCAACATATAGTAGAAGAATAAGTGGATCACCTCCAACCACAATGAAATATAGGTTGGGATCAACCTCACTCTTCTGGAACCCAATCAAAAGCAAGTGAGAATCAATCATCGAATACCAAGCTCGAGGAGCTTGCTTTAGCCCATACAAGGTCTCTTTCAGTTTGCATACATGTGAATCTCTCTCATGCACCTCAAAGCCCCGTGGCTGCTCCAAATATACCTCCTCCCGCAGAAGACCATTTAGAAATGTGGTCTTCACATCCATCTAGTGGATCCTCCAACCCATCTATGCAATTATAAATATCATTGATCTAATAGAAGAATAACGAGCAACCGGTGCAAAAGTCTCATCATAGTCAACTCCCTCTACCTATGAGAAAGCCCCGTGGCTGCTCCAAATATACCTCCTCCCGCAGAAGACCATTTAGAAATGTGGTCTTCACATCCATCTAGTGGATCCTCCAACCCATCTATGCAATTATAAATATCATTGATCTAATAGAAGAATAACGAGCAACCGGTGCAAAAGTCTCATCATAGTCAACTCCCTCTACCTATGAGAAACCCCACGCTACAAACCAATCCTTGTACTTTTCAATGCCACCATATGCAACATGCTTTATCTTGTACAACCACTTGGAAGTCACAACTAGCTTCCCCTCTGGTTGTGGAACAATCTCCCACACATCATTCTTCATGATGGAATTGTATTCTTCCATCATGGCATCTATCAAAACCTGATGTGTGGTGGCCTCCTTAAAAGTAGAAGGCTCGAACTCACGCAAGTTGGTCACCACTGCCATGTAGCTAGAAAACCTCTCTGGTGCCCTACTCTCTCTGACCACCCTCCTAGGTGGCCCCATGGAATCCTCAGCTTCCTTCAGAAGCTTCTTAAGAAAGCTTGACTTTATCTTCTTGGAAGTATCTTCTATGGCAAACCTTCCTCTACATTCTCATTTGATGACTGTCTCCCTGAAGAAGTACATGTGGTCTGAGATCCTGTGCCTAGTGAACCTGAACCTAAACTTGAACCAAGTGATCCCGAATCACGTGAAGGTGAATCCCGTGAACCTGTAATCCAAGAACTTGTCCCTGTACCAGAAGTCCTTGTAGACTGTGCCCTTGAAACTAATGACCCTGACACTTGTGGACCAATAAAAATTGAGACCTCTGACCCTGTACTCTGAGATGGCGCCACCTGTGGAGTAGAAACTTGATGCTCCTCGATCTCAGACTCCTTAGATCTCTTAAAGGCCTGCTCCTCAATTTTCACATCTCTCCTCACTACAACTTTCCTCTGTGCAAGAAGGTATATGTGGAAGGCCTTTGAAACCTCATCATACCCAACAAAGATGCCTTTCTCTACAGTAGCCTCTAAATCTGTCCTCTTCTAGGACGGGACATGAGAATATGTAAGGCATCCAAAAATGTGGAAGTGGTTTATCTCAGGCTTCTTCCCAGTGTACATTTCCTCAGGAGTTTTACTCCCTAATGCTCGGTGATGACTCTTGTTCTGGACATAAACAATAGTACTACAAGCCTCAACCCATAGAAAGAAAGGATTACTCTGGTCATGCAGCATGGATTTCGTTGCTCCCACTATTGCACGGTTCTTCATTTCTGCAATTCCATTCTGCTGTGGACTGTAAGGAACTGTCAACTGTCTCTTTATCTCCTCCTGTCTACAATACTCATCAAACTCCTTGGAGGTATACTCACCCCCATTGTATGATATGAGTACTCTGATCTTCCTCTTTGTTTGGATCTCCACAAGAGCTTTGAACTCTTGGAACCTCTTCAAGGATTCTTCTGACTTCTTGCTCCTCCTGAAGTAGATTCAAGTCTTCCTAGAATAATCATCAATGAACATGATGTAGTACTCAAAAATTGTCAAAGAGACAGATGGCATGTGACCACAAAAGTTTGAATGAATCAAATCAAGCACTCCCTTTGGTATGTTGTCATTGATTGGAAAAACAGTCTTGGTGTACTTTCCCAAAGCACACCCCTTACACACACCACTTTACTCTCTGCTGAAATATGGGAAACTTGTAGTCATGTCTCTCAACATCCTCAAAGAAAGACGATGAAGATGTGCCATCAGGCCTGGAATTTCAAATACCTTCTGCCTGTCAAAATTTTTTTGATGACAGTTTCGTTGTTTCAATGCCTATCATTTTACGTTTTCCGCATATGTATGATTGCTAATTTTTCTTGCTACTTTATCGTTATAATTTTTTTATTTTCTAAAAAAAATTAGTAAAATTTTTAAACAATATCTATAAAAATAATAAAATATATACAAAATACCAAAAAAATATTGCAGAATGAATGAGCATAGATCTGCCTAACATTTAATCGGCATTAAAAACTATTCAAAATTAATTGCTACTCATAATCTACAAAGAAAAAAATGTAAATAGAGCTTTAATACCACATCTATCATAGGAAAAAAATCAAAGAAAAAAAACATAAAACCAACTCTAGATCCGACTACTTATATGTATATGTATATGTATATGTATACGTATACGTATACATATACATATACATATACATATACATATATATATATATATATATACCTTGTTAAATACTGGAACCATAGTATCTCTCGATTTCAAGATTAAGATGAGCTCTTGCAAGCACTATATCTGTGGTAGTGTGGAGAGAGCTTACACCTTACAATACCGACTGCTTGTGAGTGGTTGTCCCCATCATACAAGGTCTATGCAATTGCTTACCTTCTATAAAATACAAGAATTAGAAATTATGGTAGGTTATGCAAGTTGTTAGACGTCAAATTGACGTTTTACCAATCAACATGCCCGTCACACTTGACGTGTTCATTTTATGACTACCTGTCAAATACGTTTTGAAATGGAAAAAATGTTCTGTGGAACGTCAAAATCTAGGCCTGTGTGCCATCCTCCTGTGCCACAACTCGCACAACTCACTGTTGCTGCTAGTATGTGTCAGTGCGTGATGAGGTTGGAAGAGAAGCTTGTATAGTTTCCCACATTTAACTCCTATTGCATATGAAGCAGATGGTCCTGTTGCCTTGGGAAAGACACAAAATTTCTCATCTAGGACATATACTCCAAAACCCATGTCCTCAATAGTGGAAACTGAAACAAGGTTCTTCTTCATCCCGGGGACGTACAAGACATCCCTCAATGTCATTGGCTCCATGGACTCCCTCTCAAAACTGACAGTCCCACACCCAACTGCTCTTATATCTGTACCATGATCCCCCAACACCACCTCCAGATCCAAGATCGTCTCAATCATCTCAATGAACACGTCACGAACGCTTGTCATATGGCTCGAAGCCCCGCTATCAATATACCATGTGGAAATAGTGGTGGAAGCACTCAGTGAATGCCCAACTATCATGGAATGCTCCGTCTAGTCCTCCATATCATCACTGGTGATAGATGATGCTCTCTCTATGCAACCACCAGCAAAGAGAAAAAACTTTCTCTCAAATATCACAACATACTCATCGATCTCCGTTGTTGCAACCATTTGTTGTTTCTTCTTCTTCTTGTTTGGACACTATCCATCATAGTGCCCAAACTTCTAACATGCAAAGCATTTCACTGCGGCTCATGTCCTTCTCCTGCTCACTTGCCTGTTGCTTGGTTCCACCCTTAGGACCCTTCTTGAACTTCTTTTTCTTACCATTTGCTGCTAAAGTCACATTCTCCTAATCATATTTGCAATGAGATGTACTGCCTTGTACATATCCTCTACGGGTCTCCTCCTTTATGAAATCATCCCAAATACGATCCCATGTAGGCATTTGCTCACGAGCGACAACAGACTTTACAAAGACAACCCATGGCTTTGTCATTCCATTCAGAGATGTGCGAACCAACTCTGCATCCAAAACTCTCTCCCCACCACTCCAAGCTCATCTCGAATCTGTGTAATCCTAGTAAGGTAAGAAACCATGTTCTCCTTCTTATTCATCCAAATACTCTTTAGCTTCTCCCTCAACACCATTGTCCGATTTTCATTGGAACTCTAGTATAAGTTGGTCAAAGTTGTCCACATCTGATGAACATAATATTTCTTAGATATATGTGGTATGACATGGTATTTTATGACATCAAGTATGATTCTTTTTGAGTTTATGTCATGTTTATCAAATGCGGCCTTATCAGTTGCAATTGTAGGAACGATAAGTGGATGAGCAACAGTACTGTTCATTATGTCCCATAGTTCACTCTCTTGTAGAATCAATACTATTATAGTCTTCCACATGCTAAAATTAGCTGCCCCATCCAACCTGTCTTCTAGCCTAAGTTCGGTATGCATCATCGCAAATTAGTCCAAGAATTTGTTTCTTCACAAAACCTTGTTTTTCTTTATCTCTCCAAGTCTAAAATTTCTTTTTGAGTTTTATTTTCAGCCCTTCAGCAATGCTTTGATACCATGAAATTTTTCGAAACCCCAACCTGGTTTAAAGTTTATTTTCTCTGCATATAGTTTAATGCCCAAACCCCAACATGCACGATCGTTTAAAATTTAAAAATTTCACTATTTGCTTGAAACACATGGAATTCTTTCAACATAAATAACTCATAATTTTGTATGGTAGCCTACTTTTTCCTACTCTGAAAATTATGACAACAACCACACATGAAATTTATGACTAAGTATTTTTGACCAATTGGTCCAGGATAAAACCCCGAAGGGAAAACCTATTTTCAGAGAGAAATTTTTATTTTCAAGCAAATTTATAACAATAGTACTTATCTCAACATCTTATTCTCGAAATGCGTGCCAAATTCAATCTCAAAATCTGTTGTACGACCCACACATGCGAGCTGTCACATGAACCTTCCTCGATTTATGTGCCCAAATTTTCTCGATTTCTATGCACTGCATTAGGAGAATTTTGAGGTTTAAAATGGGCCTTATAAAAGATATAATAAAATATTATGGGTTAGGCATTTTGTGAGGAATGTATGTTTACAACTCATCTCTTACACTATAACCAATGCAACTATGGTTAAGTTAAATTGAAAAGATGTCTAAAATAAAACCAACGAAAAAATCATCTTTGATATGACTAAAAGTAAAATACTTTTGAGTACATAAATTACTTTTGAATATAATATGATGAATGTACTCATAAATGAAAATATATTAATTTTGAAATTTGAAACATAAGCTATTTTTTCAATATTCAAAATATGTTTTTAAACCATGTATTTATAATTTTGAATTTTAAACATAAAGTTAAATTTAAATGAATAAATTATCATTTCTTAAAATATAAAAATTAATTTTAAAATATAAATATAAAACTATTAATTAAAAAATTAAATTTATTTGTCATCTTTTTAATACACCTTAAAAACACAAGTAAACTCAATTTTAATAGTTTCTTATGACATATATTATGTATATCACATATCTTTTTTAATGTAATAATTAATAACATCATTAAATAAATTAAAAAAAAATGTTCATATTAAGATGAATAAATAGTACATAAATTTCTACCACAAAAGAGTTGACTTAATATTAAGTAAATGAAATTATATGTAATAAACATTATTATTATATGTAATAAAAGTTTTAATAATACAATATCTTATTATGATATAATAGTTCATTCAAATTGTTACATTAAGGTTTTATGTATGTATTTGGTTTTGTACAGTACGACATGTCTACTGTACAAAATCACTCATGTTGTACTTGCCTTGATTTTTTGTGCCCTTCACTTCTAGAGTTAAATGCAAAATGAAAATGCCTTCTCTCTCTTGAAAAACACGTTAAGGTTAACTCTGAAAAATTCAAGGGTTTCTCTTCTCTTCTCTCTTCTCTCTTTCTCTCCCCTCTCCAAAAATTCTCTCTTTGGAATGTGAACATTGAATTAGATTTGCCTTTCCTTAGCCTTTCTGTTTAAGTAACCACCATATCCAAATCAATGGCCAAGATTAAAAGTTAACTAAATGAGATATAGGGCATAGATTAGATCTCACTATTCTCATTAAAGCATTAACACACTTTTAAATATTAAATGAGACATTTATTACTCACCCACCATTTTAAATGCTCATAAAATCAATCACCTTTTTAAGTGTCTTTGTCCACCCCAAGGAATCACAAGGTGAACACCACTTCCTTGGTATATTTTCAACATAGCAATCCTTATTGTGCGCAGTCGACAACTATTTAGTGGACTTGATTTGTGAACCCTACACGACATATAACCCTCATTTTCATTTGGTGTCTCACATCTGGCGTATATCGTGGAACAATGAAAATAAGATACGAACCTTCTTCCTTGATGGTGGCTCCTCTTAGAGTTGCGGAAATTGGTTTGCTTGGCAACTCCAGTATGGAGGATTCTTCTTTTAATTAAATCGTGGATGGTTGTTTAAAAATTGTGGCTCAAAACTATGTTGGCGGCTTGATCTTAGAATTTTTCTATGGAAACAATTGCATAGAAATTGTGTGCGCATCTGAAATGAAGGCTAGATGATGACGATGGAGACATATCTCGGCAACATGATTCATTGATAACAATAGCAGGTATAGTAGTAGTGGGTACGACGAAAGTCAATGGAAATGACACCTCCAACGATTTGATTGGAAAGTGGCTTCACGATTTTGGCTTTGTCTTCATAAATCGACAGAAATGTTTTGAAAGATAACAACTATTTAATCATATGGTCATGTGTAAACAATAGTGGCTCATTCCTCACTCTCTTTCTTGCAGCTAGATTATCAATCCGCATGCATGGCATGTTAAGAAAATTAAAACCCAAAACCCTAATCAATTTATCTAAGCATGCCTTTATGATTCTCCATATCACCTTGAGATGCAAGAGAATAACATACTTAATGGACTAGCCCTAGCTATTCTTTTGCTTTGATACCATATTGTGTAAACCGAAGAAACAAATAACCCTAGATAGGATTATGTTACCAAAGACATGAGACCTCAATAACACAACACAATATAATTATTAGATGGTACGGTACAACATTAGATTGAGGATCCTCACTCTTATAATGATTTTGAGTGACCAAATCCCTAACGTTAATACGTAAACCCTAAGACGCATGAAAACCTAACTTTTGACCTAAGTTACTTAAGTGACTTTATTACATGTGTGGCCTTATATATTACTAGTTGTCGAATCCCATATGAAATTCTTTGTAAAAACAACTCGTCGTATTATCTCCAATATGTACAAATGCTTCTTAATATGATCATGATCATACTCTAGATGACTATGAAATAAGTTTATCAATAGGCATTATTACTAATAGGAAGATGCATAGTAAAAGTTTAAATTTTGAAATTAACATTTGTGCCATTGATGGAAATGAGATGTGGTGAAGTACCCTCACAACATGTATGCATGCAAGGGGATTAGAGGGTAAATGAACTTTAAAATTGCCATGCATATTTTTGCTCTTGCTTGGGTTCTTTACTTTCTTTTCTAATAGTGGAGAGAGAGAGAAATCAAACATAATCATAGGATATATAGCTCCAATAAATTGGCTATGGGTTTTTTATTATTATTCTTGTCTCTTTATCCACCTATATTATAGATTTTATTGATGTGCTTTAGATCCATATGGTTCTTGTTTGTGTTATGTTTTTCCCCTAGTTTTTGTACTTTGTTGCTAGTCATTAGGGGGATTCAAAATCTCCCACAACTTGACTACTAGCCATTTTGTTGTAGTGACACCAAACTAGAATGTCCTCTCAAAAAGACTACATGTTTGTTTTGAAAGTATATCATGAGACAATATGATTTACTCTTGTTTATGACCCTTGTATTCAAGTTTTAGTGGAGGAATATAATGATGAATCTTCCATTTGGTTTTTTGACATATGATTCATATATTATGTCATAGAACAAATAAATCATAAAATTAAGAGTTGCATTATGTTTTAATTGTGGTTTCCATGGCTTAGATAGTTCTTTTGCTCGTTGAATCTTGTTTAAAATTTGTTTTCTTGGAAGGGATGAATGGGCTTCAAAATGGCCCACACCTCAACCATTTTGTTGTAGTCACCTCAAAGTAGAATGGCATCCAAGAAACCCCACATGTTTGTGTCAGGAGTATTTCATGATGTAATACAATTACTCTTTTTTCTAACCATCATGTTCAATATTTAGTGGGTGAATATAATCATGCATGTTCTATTTGTTTTTTGAGAAAATTTTCATATATTTGGTCATAGATCAAATAATTACATCATGAATCCAAGAGTTACATTATGATCTTATTGTAGTTTCCATGGCTTAAACAATGATTTTGTTGGTTGCAACTCGTCTAAGATTACGATTATAACTTGGTTATGAGGTGACACACTTATCCCTACTATATTAATAACTAGGGGATTTTTTATGTTCTCATTTAGGAAGGCTCAAACTATATGGATATACACTAATTTTTTCGCATTGGATTAAGCAATTTTTTATAGACTTTTGTTTTGATTCATTGCCTAAATTAGGTTGAATATCGAACAACCAATCTAGTATTGATACATTTTTTAAAGGCTTGTTTAATGCATAGGGAAATTTGTTTGTGATGAACCCAAAAGGTTTTTTCAACCCGTACTCAATAATATATTTACATACAAGTTAATTTATTTGGTGATATGAAAGAGTTCATTGATATTCAAGCTGGGGATATAAATTTTCACTAGCTTATGCACTATATCAACCCGAAAAATATTTGTTTCCATTTCCAAGGCATGATTGTTGGGTCATGGAATTCCCTCTCATGGCTAAAATCTTGTTTTTTAATCTTATAAACCCATCCCCTTAGAAAAAGGGTCATTTGGTTTCAAATAGTAGTTGGGATGGTTAGACCATAGTCATAAAGAAAGTCCCTAATTCCAACGCATAGACTAAACCCCAAGGAATCTTACAGCCTATTGCATTCACCTCATAATCCAAAAGCCTTCTCAAGTAATGCCAATTGCACCTAAAGGTGTGACCTCTAGCCCTTAAAACTATCCACCTTAGTAATGTGAATGTGTGAATTGGGTTTCCTTTACCTCTTCTAAATAAAAATGCACAGGTATCAACCTAGGAAGGTGAAGTCACTCTTTAAAAAAAATACTTACACTGAATGATTTCTTCACACTAACTCTAAGGCCTTCCTCGAATGTGTTTGGGGCGTTGAACTAGTTAGAAAGGACGAATATAAGTAATGTGATTGATGGTGGTTTGGAATTTCCCACACATACTTAAGAAAATATTTTTCATGAAATGCGAGGAATCTTTTGGACCCTTGTAGAGAAGGAATTGTCAAAATGCTGCGAAAGTTGTTGAAAATCTCAAAGGTAGTTTGTTGATAAGAGGATACTGCTTTGGCTCTTCTGTGAAGAATTTGCTTAATTTACTTGGTTTGTCTCTATATCCTCTTCCCAGGTATGATGAATAAGAGGTGTAGCAATGTTGATATTACCTAAGCTAGCTACTTGTGCCACAAATTAGGTCCCTATCCCAACCCATAAATGGGTCTAAATGTTGTTACATTTAGAGGACCATATACTGGAATTCTCAATATTTATGTATCAAATTATATAGTTGAAAGGGAAAAATTTAATCATTGAATGGAAAAGGATATGATAGAGGCCAACTCATGGACCTAAGTAATATGGCCATTTCTTAAAAGGATAATGAAGACTTCTCTCCCCTCAAGGAAGTCATAGGGAATGCGACTTAGTTTAGTCTGTGGTCAAGCCTCAATATGAACAAACCAAACATTCATACAAAAAGGGATACTCTAATTCATGTTTCACTTGACCTAATTTGAGAATGGCAAGGAATATGCTCCTAGAACATCTTGATAGGACCATGCTCTCAAATTTTGTTCTATAATCCACCACCAAGGGTAATGGTGCAACTATTGTTGTACCGATGGTGCTAAAGGATAATAATTAAGATATATTAATATTTCCATATCTTAATAATATATGGAACCTAACAACAAGAATTTTTATGTTCTCATTTAGGAAGGCCTCAAGCTATAGGGATATACACTAATCGTTTCACATTGTGAAAAAACAATTTTTTATAGACAATTATTTTGCTTCATTGCTTGATTTAGGTTGAATATCTAACTACCAATCCATTATTGATGCATTTTTGAAAGGTTTGTTTAATGCATAGGGAATTTTTTTTGTAATGAACCCGAATTTTTTTTTCAATCCATACTCAATAAATACATTTACATACAAGTTAATTTATTTGGTGTGTTACGTGGTACCAATATCAGTGCAACTTCAAATGATTGCCTAAGGAAAGTGGTCACATTTTTGTTTTGTTAGGTCCAGGATATGGGTATTATCAGCACTTTTGAGGGGTGGTTATGGTCAGACCCTTTGATTCTTCCTTTAGGACTACTATGGCTTAATGGCATTGTTGACTGCCCTTTTTTGAGGTTTTTTAACCCTGGGGTTTGTGTCTGGGACTCCTAGGGGCAGGTCACTGGGTCACATGACCCCTTGCTTGTTTTCTACACCAATGATAGTATTCCATCTATGAGGCTCTTTCCTTCCTTTCAGGTCATCTTATGCACCCATCTAGTTCCCTTTCCAACAAAGCGCCCTCCTTCATTGGGCCAGTTCCAATGATGATGTCATCTTTAGTTATCGATTGTATTGCTTGTTCTAGGGGGGACGTTGAGGGATTATCAACATTGTTTGGGTTAGATGAGGCATGACGACCCCCCTTGCTCACTCCACCTTTCATAGTGAAGTTTTCTACTTTCTATTAGTCATTTTGGCAGTTATGGGTAAATTATGGGGAAAATGCCCCAATTTACCCACATATGTTGTGATTTTATGTTGACTTATGTTATATTTATACATTGACATTTTGTTGGCATGTCGGCCTGTTTATATTGTAAAAGTGAGTGTGAGAGGCTATAAATAAGCTCTACTGACTTTATTTCAAATAATAAGACAATTGGGACAAAAACATTATGTTACTTTTCTACCCTTTTTAGGGATCTTGGAGTGATGCGCACCTCTTGAGGAGACTTATAATTTTGTTTGAAGGCAATTTCTGAAGTGTTCTTGGTTCATGCTCTTGCTAAGGTGATGCTAGAATTGTTTCCTAAACACATGCATAAGGAGGTATCTAGGATTCTTCTCGTAATCACTCTTTCTTAAGGATTGGTAAGTTATGATTTTTGTGGATTGAATGGTATCCCTACTGCTGCATTTTGTCTAATTCAGGTAATTTAACATCCTTTTGTCCTTTTTGCATGTTGAATAACGTCTTCTAGAAGGATTTTTTCTAAGATTGGGCCCTTGGATCTTTGTTTTTTACCCTTTCTAGCCTTCCATTAATGAGTCATTGAGGTTGTTAAGGAAGGTCCTAGCTTGCCAAAACCTTGAAAATACATCTCAAGAGGGAGGTTGGTCACCTCTCTTGATGCCCTAAGGTTTGAGGTAAAACCTTGAGACCCATTTTCTTGTCATCATATTCCTTCAATTTTATGCATTTCATATGTAATTATTATGTTTCATTATTAAACTAGGTATGTAATTTACTTTGTTAGTTAGTTTTTATTATATTAAAAACCCTAATATTTGCTTAAACCCGAAAAAAAACAAAAAATAGTCCTAGACTTGCCCAACCTAACCCTCATGACCCTCTTTATATCCTCTATAGACGCCTCAGGATGCTTCTTGAGGCCTCGACCTCCCTTCCTTGGCCTTCTCCAACGCTCAACCACCCTCCTAGTTCCCTCAACCTTCCATTCTAGAGGATGCAACCTTCTTCCAACAACCCTAGGGCTATCCCTTCCACTCTCACCCTTCATCCTTTGGAATCGGCCTTTCTCTTTGGGGCCCAGTCTTCATACCTCAACCCTCCCCTTTCCTTGACCTCCTTTGGGGTGTCCAAAACAAGGTTGCAATAACCATGTATCATCCCACTTCCATCCACTACTTACAGTGTGCGATAAATTGCATATAATCAAACTTTAACAGTCCTCCCTACCTCAAACCATAGTAAACACCGAACTTAATCAAAGGTTAATCATTAGTTGGATGCTGCTATTGTTTAAGAGAGATGAATAAAGTCTGAAAATTCACATTTTTTGCATAGTTGCAAGTCTGAAACATACATTTGATGACTTTCCTATATTGCTCATAATGCTGTTCAAGGTTTGGAGTAGCGTGGTTTACTTTGAATGCAAAACTATAACTCATATACATCTTTGCATTGGTAACCTAATTGCTGCTGCAAAATTGTCATGATTAGGTCTGTCACACTGTACTGCTGCTGCTATCCTATACTTATTATTGGAAAGTGATTAATGTGATTGGTTGATTACATACTGATGTGATTACACTCATATTGAATGGCATATGGTTACGTGGTTAATGATCTCTTGTATGCTAAAGTATTATTGGATGACCTTGTTACTAATTCCATGTATCTTGAATTGAATACACTGATTTGGACACATTTACATTAGCATATGCAAACACTTAATTACTTTACTATGTCTTCTTCCTTTGTAAGAATTGATTTATTAAGAGGCACTGGTTGCTAATATCATCATCTAGAAGACATAGTCTTTTGTCCTAAGTGTCTTGCAGAGCATCAGAGGGATCTCCCCTTGGAGGTTAAAACACTCCAATTTAGTTGGATGCGTGACTAAGGTGACAGTGGTCACATTTTCCATGCATTTGTTCATTGGACACTAGTCGTGCTAGTTCATCTGGTAACATATTTTGGCATTGTTGACGTGGACCTCAAAATTTGTTGAGGTGATTCATCCGAGCAAGAACGAAATTTTGGTAAATATATATATATATATATATATATATATATATATATTGTAAGGACTAAACTGATAGGATTATCTGGCCACTCCACCAAGAACTTAGCCCATCAAATTAAGTATGCTCTTTGTCCTTTAGCTCGGTGAGATTTTTTTAGTTTGACTTTACAATCTCCTGGTGAGTCAACCATGACATAATTTGAAAAGGTACACCACAAGAGAAAACTCCAAAGGTACACTTCTTCCTAGTTTTAGTTTTGTATTGCTTAAAAGAAAAGATCGTTTCCAGGAGAGGTTGGTAAGTGATCAAAAAAATCTAGACACATTACTTTATATACATACTTTATTTGTCTATTCCACTACTTAAGTAAACATGTCTTCTTTCACTCCTTTTGATTTCACTAATATTGTTGGTTACCCTAATCCTATATTGAAATTTAAAGATATGAGAGAGTTTCTTGTCTTTAATGGTATTGATGCTATTACTGTTGCACAACATTGGGAAGAACTTGAACATTGTTTTATGCTTATTGACACTACCCACCTTGATTTTCAATTTAAGGATTTTGCTTCTTGTTTAAAGGGTGAGGCATTTGAACGGTTCAAGTCTTTTCCTACTCAAAGTATAGCTACATCTGATGATTTAAAAAAGAAGTTCTTTGAAAGATGGCAGGAAAAGAAGGATCCAATTTTGTTAAGCAATGCTCTAATGACTATAAGGAGTGAAAATGAAACAATTGACAAGCTTGATAACATGTTTCAAAGAACTGTAAAAGAATTCCATATAAGTTGTAAGCCTCCAGATCATATGATTTTGTCACATTATTTGAATGCTTTCCCGGGTGACTTTGTGTTTCACCTAAATTGGATAGACCTCAGGACCTTGAAGATGCAAAAAATAAGGTAAGAATGCTAGATGATAGTTGGAAGCTTGTTGGTAGGCTTGATGTTTCCAGAAATACAAGAACAAGGCCAAAAGCAAAGAAAAAGGCCTCTACTTCCAATGACACTCCATATCTGAAGAGTATACTAATTGAATAAATAAATCAGTTAAGAGTTGATATGACACAACAAAATACTATTATGCAAAACAAGATTGTGCAGTTGGAAAGAAATCAACAACCCATATTTCCACCAAAGAACCTGTTGAGGCCTGGAAAATCGCAGGCGACAACAGCAAGGGATTCTCCCCAGCAAACGTTCCCAACTAGCTCGTTAATATTTGGTATGGGAAATTCCATCCGGTTTGCGGTCCAGCTACCGTAGGTCAAGTAACCAAAATAAAGGGTTTTACCGGTTACGGCCCGATCCACCGTGTATCTTTTTAGTTTTTTAGTTTTAAGTATGAGATGCAAGTGCCTACCTAAAATGCTGATTGATAGAGAATACAAGGAGCGGTCACAATGTGATGTGCAGGTTCTTACCTCTCATCTTATCTCTCTCGCATCTAAATCACATGCAGCAAGAAATAAAACTAACTAACTAAGTTGTCCCTAGGGAGCGAGATTATCATTTAATGAGTACTGTATTACCATTCATGCATTAAGAAAAATCACAGGTAGTTGTTCTTTAATTCAAAACACATAAACATGAATAGATAGATGAACAACAAGATAACTCATTGTTTATGAAAGCATTCATTACTCATAGTGGAAATTATCATAAAACGAACCAGAGAACATTCATACAATAACATAGGTTCAACAAGTTAGAACGATCTCACAGTTAATGAATAAAAGCTGAAAACGAAATAGTTCCCCTTCAACATCATCCATTGCACAGCATTTGAACATTCCCACAAAGATTTCCCCAACAGGAAAAATTGTAATTATCTTATTGCAAAAGGAAATAGTTCTTCTTACAATGTAATCTCACAAGTCTAACTGGGAAAAAGTCCATCTTCCCTCTAACGTTCCTATATTTATACAAAAAACAGCAAAACCTTTGGGTTTCCCCCTCTCGTGACCTTTGGCCTTCCCCAACCGTTTTAATATCACAGTTTTGTCATTTTGTGAGAGCTCATCATTCACACAAATGTTACATTTCAGATTTAGGCACTTTTATGCAAAAGGACCAGCTTGGTAATTGATGAACTTCCCAAGCCTGGGCCTCTGCTCTTAATGATTACGCTCTGTAATCTGCTGGTCCTTCTGAGATCTTGTTTATCTCAGCCTTTCACTCTCTTCTCTTCCTTGAGCAACATCTTTGCTTCTTTATGCTTTAGCTTCTTCTTTCATGGCTGCTTCTCTTCTGCTTTGCCTTTTAGGCATATATTCTTTGCAACAGTCTTCCTATCCTGAACATATAAGATCATTAGTGTTTAACAAGGTAACACAAACTAGATCACTACACGCATTCTGTAATATGAACTATAAACAGTATTAATGCATGAAAATAAAGAATGTCAATGGAAAAAGAAATCCTGCAAGTTGGTGCTCAAACCCTTGTTCAAAACTTAAACACCTGCCTGATAGAACAGATTCTTCCTCCCAATCTAGGCCACATCAGAACTAAAAGGAAAACCTCTGATGGAAGCATGAACCAGGACAAAGTAACTACCACTCTTCAAAACACCAAACCACCAAACCACGTTCTTCAACTCAGACAACTTTAACATCGACCTGCGCCCACGGGAAAACTTCGCCATTCCATAGAACAATGTAAACACACCAAAACGGCGGGAAAAGAAACCCCAACGACAGTACTAAGCACCGGGAAGATAACCCACTTCAGCAGGTGATCACTACAACATAGGGCTATTAGTTTATTAAGCCGCCGCAATGGTGAAAACCATACAAACACGGCTTCCCCGACCAACACAAAAAACATCGACGAGCGGAGGAGCTAAGGACTCCGGAAGCATAGTCCTATTCACAGCCGCAATGGCGGGAGATGGACAGACAAAGGGCCCCGTGGCAACCGAGAACATCAGCGAAATAAACACTAACTGCAGCCTTGGACCTCGGAACCGCTATGGCATCGGAAGACTAGCTTAAAGAGGAGCCGTAATGGCGAAAGTCACACAGACTAAGGGTTCTGCAAAAATAGAAAACCGTGAAAATCAAACCATCGGCAAAAAATATAACAAACAAATTCGGATAGTTAGTCCGTTCAGGAGCCGCAATGGTGGAAAGCAATCAGACTACAACTTTCGATCAGAGCTATAAAAAATTTTGATAGTGAAGAGAAAAACAATAAACCCAGAATCGACGAGGATAAGCCCTAATCCATCAGAATGTTTATTATTAAGCTTCCCCAATGGCGGCTGCATAGAGAACTATGGCTGCGATTCACAGTTCAAACCATTTTCGACAGCGAAAATAGGAAATCATCCGTAAGTCAAAACTCAAGTTCAAATTAGTCGTATCAGCAGACAAAGATATTCATTCAACAATCAACCTCAAAAGATCAAACTCGCAGCAGAGTCAAGCAATTTCAATAAATCTAAGCAAGACCAAATTTAAAAGGAGGGTCCAAATTTTTTAGAAATTTGGGAAATTGTTGCAGCTGCAACAATTGGCGACTACCTGGTGAACCCAGATCTCTGGACAAATTTTTTTTCTGAAGTAGTAGACTGTTTAGCAATAAAACCAACATGTTGAATTCTTCTAGATGTCTGGATTCCCACAATGGCAAATATACGTACTTTTAATCATTGATGATAGTCCAATTTTAGGAAAATGGAACCCAAAATCTCAAAGTCAAGATAACTCTTTTGAGGCTAGGTAGATGAGTTTCATTTTTTACCTCTGTCTTTGGGTAGCTTCCAGCTTGGACACCACAGGATTGTAACATATGGTAAACAGAAATATTCATTTGTTCCTCATTCCCATGCCATTTGCACTGTTTTGTGTTTTTGGACTTTTGTCCTTTTGAGTCCTCCTCATGCCTTTCTTTCTGAATTTTTATTCAGGCTCCTCTATCCATAATGTCATTTTGTGTGAGAGATGTATTTAATTTTCAGCTCACGGACGGAGAAGATATTTCGGAAAAATGTACCTATATGATTCAGTACTTTGTTCTGATACATATTGCTTTCTTAGGAGTTTTGACTCTTGTTAGCCTTTTGGCTTTCCATTCTTGGCATGGGACCATTTATATATAATATATTGTTTACCTTGCTTCCTTTTCATGGGTCCTTTGCTGTCACCCCCTAGAACATTTTAAATGTGAAATGGATGGAGCCTTGAAATAGTATTCCAGACCTTTTGATCTTGAGTTATTTTACAGGGATTAAGTAGGACTTCAATGTGTTCACAGCCATTTATGAAAACTACTAATCTAGAAGAAATTCTTTCAGATAAAACAATAATACACAGTCTTATAACCAAGGATTTAGTTCATCCAGAACTCTGATGTTCTCTATGCAACCAAAAATTTGCTTCTTTTTTATTGAAATCAAACCAACTCTTAAACTAAAATAGAACAGGAATAAAGCAAATCAAAATAGACAACTGAAACAATTTATTTATGTACAAACAAGAAACACCAAATGAGGAAAAATAAGGTTTGAGAACTAAACCATTTACTGATAAGTTCTCTTCCCACCCCTGTAAATCTTGCAATTTATAGGTTGAGGGGCCCAGTTTTGCTGCAATCTGAAAAAGGCCTATCCATAACTGTTGAAACTTCATGTGCTTCCCCTTTTCATCATGCGAGTGGTCCCATTTAAGAACCAGGTTCCTACTTCAAAATCCTTTGTTCCAGCTTTATGCTTATCAAACCATCTTTTCACTACTTCCTGTTGTTGCTTAAAACGTTCTTTAGCCTTGGACCTAGACTCTTTTTCCTTCAACAGATTATAAATTCTAAGCTGTAGGATTTCATTATCTGTGCCCTAGAATCTTGAGCTACTATGGAAGATGGTAGCATAATGTTCGGAGGAAGTATAGCCTCTTTTCCATAAACAAGGGTATACGGTGACATGCCTAAGGAATTCTTGGGTGTGACCCTATCAACACAAAGAGCGTTCGGTAGTGCTAAATGCAAACTTCTTTGGTTTTCTATGACCACATTTTTTAAAATCCTAATCAAATTCTTGTTTGTAGATTTTTCCAAACCATTCCCTTGCGGGTAGTAGTTGGAAGCATAATGCAACTTAATTCCTTTTTCATGAGCAAATGCAGTTAATCTAATGGAAGAAAAATAAGTAGCAATATCAAAAACCAGGGAAATTGGAACTCCAAACCTGGTTATAATATGATCTTGCAGAAAATCCATGACCGCATCTTCATTGACTTTACGTAACGGAATGGCCTCGACCCATCTAGTGAAGTAGTCTGTTGCTGTTAAAATATATATGTGCTGCAAGGAAGAATTTGGTTTTATTTCCCCAATGATATCAATTCCCCACTGCTCAAATGGTTCCATTATCATCACATGCTTCAATGGTCCTGCTGCTTTGGCTTGTCTTCCCCCACACCTCTGGCAGATGTCACACTTCCTAACATGAGCATGAGCATCCTTGAACATCATGGGCCAATAGTATCCGGCTTTGAGAATCTTGTGGGTTGTCGTATCTCCATAAAAATGACCTCCAGCAGGTTCGTCATGTAACTTCGTTATGACCTTTTTCCGTCTTCTTTCTCTAAGCATCTGAGAAGGACTCCATCATAATTCTTCCTGAATAAAATTCCATCAATGACCTGATACGCAGCTGATTTAAGGCGCAACGCTCTTCGCTGCTTGGAATTCCAATGTTTCGGCAACAAACCTTCTTGAAGGTAATGAACAAGGTCTCGATACCAGGAATCTGGAGCTGTGAGAAGAGGACATACATCCATCATATGTAACTCAGCTTCATTTTCCCAATTGTTTTCTTCATTGTTATTACCTTCAGCCATTAGTTTGCACAGTCCTTTCCCTTTAACTATGGAGGCTGTCTTGAATTCAAGGTCATACTCTTGTAAAGTTGTTACCCAGTTTCCTCTTCTTTCTCCTAATTCTTTTTGTACAAAAAGAGACCTCACGGCTGGGTGTGGAACTATTACCTTTGTCCGGTTCTTAAGTATGTACGGCCTGAATTGTTTTACCACTTTGAAGACTGCATAAGCTTGTTTATCTGCAGTTGGGTAATTTAATTCGGCCCCCAGCAGTGCTCATAAATGATATGGGGAATTCATCTCCCCCTTCTTCCTTCTGAGTAAGCACCACTGCTAGTGAATCGTCAGATACGAAAGTGTACAAAATAAAATCTTTCTCAAAATATGGACTTTTGAGAGAGGGTGCATGAGCAATAGATGTCTTTATTTTACTGAATGCATTCTTCTCTACATCAGTCCACTTGAATTGTACACTTTGTTTCACCATTTGCTGCAAAGGTTTAACAATTTGAGCGAAATCTGGCACAAACCTTCCCACAAAATTTATTGTCTCCATAAATGATTGCATGCCTTTTTTGTTATGGGTAAGGGGATCTGTTCGATAGCTTTGATCCTCTCTGGGTCTATGGAGATCCCCTTCTTAGAAACCACGTGACCCAATAGCTTTCCTTCTGTAACAGCAAACA
The DNA here is from genome assembly GCA_001517045.1 of Pseudotsuga menziesii. Classification (NCBI taxonomy): domain Eukaryota; kingdom Viridiplantae; phylum Streptophyta; class Pinopsida; order Pinales; family Pinaceae; genus Pseudotsuga; species Pseudotsuga menziesii. Next base: position 381,684 of record LPNX011155877.1, read on the forward strand.
CACACTTTTTGGAGTTCAATGAGATACCATATTTTCGGCAACGCTCAAAAATCTATTTTAGATTGAATGCGTGTTCTTCTCTCTTCTTTGAAAATATTGTGATGTCATCGAGGTATACCACAACACTGCGGCCAATCAAACCGCGGAAAGCTATATCCATAGCCCTCTAGAAAGTAGCTCCACCGTTTATGAGTCCAAAGGGCATCCTTCTGTAAGCAAAAGTTCCCCATCTTATTCCAAATGTAGTTTTAAGTCTGTCTTCTTCAGCTACTAACACTTGATTGTGTCCAGAGAATCCATCTAATAAAAATTATAACTCAGAACCCGAAACCATTTCAATATCTGTTCCATGAGTGGGACTGGATAATTGTCTTTATCCGAAGCACGATTTAAGTTTCTGGAATCCACACATAGTCTAATTTCTCCAGATTTCTTCCTTACTGGTACCAGATTTGAAACCCATTCCGAGTGTCTGACTTTGAAGATAATTTTAGCATCCAACAATTTCTTTACTTCATTCTCAATTAGAGGCTCCAGTTTTGGATGCATTTTCCTCAAAGGCTGTTAATAAGGCTTGACCCTAGACCTAATAGGGATGACATGCTGAATAATCTTGGTGTCATACGTTTTCAGATCTTCATATGTCCAAGCAAACACATCTTTGAATTGTTTGAAGAAACTGATGAACTTATTTCTTTCACCCGGGGAGCAACACTTTCCCAAATTCACATATTTAGGCTCAATTTCAATTCCTAAATTAATCAACTTGAATTGTAAAGAGGAGCTGTGAGTTTTGACATTTGCTAGCCTTCTGAATTTGTCGTTTAGGTCAAACATTCGCTCTAAATTCCTGACTCCTTTAGGAATAAAATTGTAGAATTTTAGCTCAGCTTGATGTTCTTCATCCTCAATTATTGCCCCTTTGAAAGTTTCATCATTTGTCAAACATTCCAAAATCTATTGATCATCATCAAAAACTCCTAAATTGGTAATCATGTCTGGAACCGAAGGCCTGAAAAGTAATTCAATAGAAAACCTGTTATTAGAGGGTACAAGCCTTGCAGCTGAGGTAGCTAACAAGTCAACTGCTGCATTCTTAAGTCTAGGAATAGATACAATATTAAATGCATAAAAAATTTCAGCAAATCCCACACTTCATTCTGATAAGATTTTAAATGAGGTGAGATGCAATGTATCTGTTTTCGAACTTGCTTTACAATTATTTCAGAATCCCCATACACTTTCAGATTTTCTACTTTTAATTCAATTGCTTTTCTTAGTCCCTGAACTAATGCTTCATATTCGACTGTGTTATTTGTACATTCAAACTCTAATCTACATGAAAGAAAATGTTTATTATTCTTTGGATCAATCAGGACACAGCCATCGCCTCATCCTTCCAAAGTTTTAGATCCATCAAAGAAAAGTGTCCAAAAACTATCTACTTTTACTGTACATGAATCAAAACCTACATCTGAAGCTAAATCTACTATTTTACAATCAATTTCATCAGCCTGTGAAAATCGAAGGAGATCAAGCTGGGTGTCTGATGTACCGCTGGCTTCTTTCGCTTGGTAGTTTCTCGATTCTAACTCAATGAAGTAATTCCCCAATATAGAATTCACTGGTTCATTCTTACCCTCCAATTGAGTGGCATTGTGCTTCATGTGGGGCTCTCTTAATACTTTAATCTGATTGGGGCTTCCCTTATAAGGTAACCACAAATGTGACCAGTCTGAGGCAAAATATCCATTCAGCTTTGTTAACCAATCCCTCCTTAAAACAAGTCCATAAGCCTCAGGTATGTCTGCTACTACAATATCAATGAATTGACATACCTTTTCATTTGAAGACAACCGAATCAAAACATCCTCCATTTCCCCAATTACCTTCACATTTATTCTGTCTAATTGAATAACCTGCTAGGTAGACGGTTTAGGTTGTCCATTTATCTTTTTGCAAACTGACGGTGGCATAACATTTATTGATGCCCCTAAGTCTACTAGACAGTTTTGCACGTTATGGTTGAAAATTTCAAAGGTAAGGAGAAAAGGTGAAGTTTTGCATTTAGGCTTACCTCCCACACTTGCTTCACCAATTTCTTCTTCTTGGGTTGATTGTCGGTGGGAAGCTTTTCTTTCGGTATTTCAAGTGCTTTTAACAATCTTTCTTTCTGCTGAGGTATATTGCACATTTCAAATAAGGAGATATTTGCTTTAGCCCTTTTGATATCTTCCACAACATTATACTCCATATTATGTTCTTCTAGATTCTTTTTTACATTATCACTCTTCTTAACGACTGGTTTAACAGGCATGTTGATTTGCTTAGGATCTTTATTGGTAATGGTAAACTCAAGAATTCTATTAGTTGTGTTGCTTTTCTGAAACTCCTTTACATTCTTCTGGAGCCTCTTAATTTTCGGGAGTATTAACCTATGTTCTTTGATCAGTCCTTAGCTTCTTGTTGTCACATTTGCTTCTGATATGTCCTCATGTCTCAAATCACGTTCCTCTCCAGTATCAAACATCAAGACACAATCCCATAAAACCATGGCATCATCCTCTTGCTTTTCTATCAATTTGTTATCTTTTTCTTCCTCATCATTTGCCTCTGTTAGTTTTGAGTCCAGTAGCTGATTCATTACTAATGTCATTGAATTTATCCATTGAGGACAAAATTTTTTAGAATGGGGCTGCTGGTGAAAAGTGCAAAATTTATCCATACCTACCTCCGTTAAGTTCATTGATGCAGGACTGTGTGGAGGAGGTTGGGACTGATTGTTATCTTCTCTCCTTTTATAATAAGGATTGTAAGATTTATGAGCTTCCTTTTCCTTTTCCAGATCTATTATTCTGTTTGAAAGCTTCTGCACCATCTTTACCACCCCTTCAAAGTCATGAGACTGCTCCTCCTTAGGCTTAGTAAATGATAAAGCTTTCTTACAAAGAGTTTTTTCCCCAGACTGCTTAGGATAATCTTTGATGCTCTCTCTTTCAGCTTCTTCGTAAGTTTCTGATAACATAGGTTTGGATTTTATCTTGGCGAACATGGCCAAATTAGGCCCTAAAGTTGAAGTATAATACTCAATCAAAACTTTATCAAAAGGGTTATCAGCTGCCGAGAAATTCTTAAGATAAGCAGCAAATCTTTGGGTAAAACTATGCACCTTTTCTTTTCTTTCTTTCTTCAAAATGCACAAACCTTTCATTAGTGTTGCATGGGTTTTCTGAGCTGCATATTTATTTCTGAATATTCCTTTGAAAGTATCCCAGTCTGGGATTGAGTTTGCAGGCAGACCAAAATACCATGAGGCTGCTGCTCCTTTAAGGGTATGTGGAAAAAGTCTGCAAACTACATCTTTGTGTTCTCCAGCCCTTAATCCTTCTATGGCCAAGTAGAAACTTTGCAAATGGTCATCTACTAAAATCTTCTCACTTGGGTCAAACTTGGGCAGCATCTTCTCAAAAGCCTGAGGTAAGTCATGCAAAGGATATGTTAGGTTTAAAGGTGATCTAGCTTTCTAAGCAGGTGGTGGATTCGGTGGGTTGGGTGGTTGATTTGTGTTACGCCTGCCATGAGTCTGGGTGGAGAGTGAGGTGACAAATGAACAGGAGTATGAATAGGTCAACCGTTAGGTGTATCAGGGCCTACTTGATCCAAAGGATGAACAACTTCCTGCAAGGCTATTTCTACAAGTTCTTCCAAATCTCCAACCAACACAGAGTCTTCCAATACAGGACGGTCCTTCTTCTTATACTCTCTTCTAGGAAAATCAAGAATAATCGGTAATCCTTCGATATTCTTCACATAAGCCTTAGTGTGTCTTCTCAGATCATTAACAACTTCGTTGTCCACATAATACAAATGTTCTCTATTCTCTTCAGGAATTGGATTGGGAAATGAACTGCTTTCAAAACTATCACTGGTGGAATAATTTCAAGGAAATGGATTTCCTCGGCCAGCCATGCATTGGCTGCCCTCCTTCTAGCACGAAAAACTGTTGAGGCTTGGAAAATCACAGGCAACAACAACAAGGAATTCTCCCCAACAAACGTTCCCAACTAGCCTGTTACTATTTGGTATGGGGAATCCGTCTAGTTTGTGGTCCGACTACCGTAGGTCAAGTAACCAAAATAAAGGGTTTTACCGGTTACGGCTCGGTCCACCGTGTATCTTTTTAGTTTTTTAGTTTTAAGTATGAGATGCAAGTGCCTACCTAAAATGCAGATTGATAGAGAATACGAGGAGCGGTCACAATGTGATGCGCAGGTTCTTACCTCTCGTCTTATCTCTCTCGCATCTAAATCACACGCAACAAGAAATAAAACTAAATAACTAAGTTGTCCCTAGGGAGCGAGATTATCATTTAATGAGTAATGTATTACCGTTCATGCATTAAGAAAAATCACAGGTAGTTGTTCTTTAATTCAAAACACATAAACATGAATAGATAGATCAACAACAAGATAGCTCATTGTTTATGAAAGCATTCATTACTCATAGTGGAAATTATCATAAAACGAACCAGAGAACATTCATACAAGAACATAGGTTCAACAAGTTAGAACGATCTCATAGTTAATGAATAAAAGCTGAAAACGAAATAGTTCCCCTTCAACATCATCCATTGCACAACATTTGAACATTCCCACAAAGCTTTCTCCAACAGGAAAAATTGTAATTATCTTATTGCAAAAGGAAATAGTTCCTCTTACAATGTATTCTCACAAGTCTAACTGGGAAAAAGTCCATCTTCCCTCTAACTTTCCTATATTTATACAAAAAACAGCAAAACCTTTAGGTTTCCCCCTCTCGTGACCTTTGGGCTTCCCCAACCGTTTTAATCTCACAGTTTTGTCATTTTGTGAGTGCTCATCATTCACACAAACGTTACATTTCAGATTTAGGCACTTTTATGCAAAAGGACCAGCTTGGTAACTGACGAACTTCCCAAGCCTGGGCCTCTGCTCTTAATGATTACGCACTGTAATCCACTAGTCCTTTTGAGATCTTGTTTATCTCAGCCTTTCGATCTCTTCTCTTCCTTGAGCAACATCTATGCTTCTTTATGCTTTAGCTTCTTCTTTCATGGTTGCTTCTCTTCTGCTTTGCCTTTTAGGCATATATTCTTTGCAACATTCTTCCTATCCTGAACATATCAGATCATTAGTGTTTAACAAGGTAACACAAACTAGATCACTACACGCATTTTGTAATATGAACTATAAACAGTATTAATGCATGAAAATAAAGAATGTCAATGGAAAAAGAAATCCTGCAAGTTGGTGCTCAAAACCCTGTTCAAAACTTAAACACCTGCCTGATAGAACAAATTCTTCCTCCCAATCCAGGCCACATCAGAACTAAAATGAAAACCTCCGACAGAAGCATGAACCAGGACAAAGTAACTACCACTCTTCAAAACACCAAACCCCCAAACTGCGTTCTTCAACTCAGACAACTTTAACATCAACCCGCGCCCACGAGAAAACTCCGCCATTCCATAGAACAATGTAAACACACCAGAACGGCGGGAAAAGAAACCCCAACAACAGTACTAAGCACCGGGCAGATAACCCACTTCGGCAGGTGATCACTACATCATAGGGCTATTAGTTCATTAAGCCACCGCAACAGTGAAAACCATGCAAACATGACTTCCCCGATCAACACAAAAAACATCGGCGAGCGGAGGAGCTAAGGACTCCGGAAGCATAGTCCTATTCACAGCCGCAATGGCGGGAGATTGACAGAGAAAGGGCCCCGTGGCAACCAAGAACATCGGCAAAATAAACACTAATTGCAGCCTCGGACCTCGGAACCGCTACAACATCGGAAGACTAGCTCAAAGAGGATCCGTAACAGTGAAAGTCACACAGACTAAGGGTTCCACAAAAATAAAAAAACAAACGCAAAAATCAAACCATCGGCGAAAAATATAACAAACAAAGTCGGATGGTTAGTCCATTCAGGAGCCACAATGGTGGAAAGCAATCAGACTACAGCTTTCGATCAGAGCTATAAAAAATTTTGATAGCGAAGAGAAAAACAATAAACCCGGAATCGATGAGGATAAGCCCTAATCCGTCGAAACATTTATTATCAAGCTTCCGCAACGACGGCTGCATGGAGAACTATCGTTGCGATTCACAGTTCAAACCATTTCCGACGGCGAAAATAGGAAATCATCCGTAATTCAAAACTAAAGTTCAAATCAGTGGTATCAGCAGACAAAGATATTCATTCAACAATCAACCTCAAAAGAGCAAACTCGCAGCAGAGTCAAGCAATTTCAATAAATCTAAGCAAGACAAAAGTTAAAAGGAGGGTCCAAAATTTTAAGAAATTTGGGAAATTGTTGCAGCTGCAACAGAACCTCAACAAGAGTCCTCCTCAAGAGTAGAGGCCCTGATCATCCTTGGAACCAACCAATGTGGTAAGTGATTTTCCATACTGCTGCAGAGTGTGTAGTAGTTTCGATGATGAAAAAAATTCTTCTTATTACATGGATTAAAACATTAGAAACAATGTCCCTTTTTAAGAAGACGACTCTGAGGTATGTAATTTTTTTGAAAAAATAAACTTGGTTTATCTAATGATCAGATGTAGGAAGTTAGGAAGAACTCTATTGATGCAGAAAAGGTAAACAAACTTCCTGGGGAAATGCCTCAAGAACACATTAGAAAGTGGTATGAAAACAAAAAATTTAGTGATACTTACCAGAGATAGAGGAAACCCTCTTCAGCAAGTACAAAAAAGCAAAATGCTCCTCATCTGCCACAGGTAAGGATCATATTAATTTGGTTACTGAAGAGACTTTGAATATTGATATCATAGGTACTTTGAGCTCGATGAGAATCCCAGTACCATTATCTGAGTTGGAAAAGTTTCCAGCAGTAAGAGGGAAAATAATTGAACATTTTCACCTTTAAGAAAATCTCAAAGAAAAGCAACCAGTAATCAACCAAGATGAAGAATGCGAAGACATCTCAATCATCTTGTCGAACATGCTGTCAACTAAGAATAATAATCCTGGACACAAACCGTTCTTTATTTCTTTATGCATTGGTGATTTATTTTTACACAATTGTATGTTTGATTTTAGTGCATCTACTAACGTTATGCCTCTAGTCGTGATGAAAAGGTTAGGATTGAATATTTCAAGACCATATAGGAACATTTGTGCCATAAATTCTAGGGAAGTAAAAGTTTGTGTAGTGGTGGTTAATGTACCAGTTCATTCAGTGCATCCCAACATAATGATAAATATGTATATAGTGGTCATCATCCTATCATAATCGTGGGAGATGCTCCTATCAATAAAAATTGGTTCATATATGGAAGGAATATTGCATATGGATCTATCATATGCTACAATTCCCATTCCTAAAGGAAACTACATTAATTTTAAAAAGGAGACAAAGAGAAAGCACCACCTTGAAGATCATGCAGAGCCATAGAATGAATATATATACCAGAATGGCATCGGGTCTTATGCAGTCTTTGCTACAGATCTTGCTCCTATCAATAAAAATTGGTTCATATATGGGAGGAAGCTTGCATATGGATCTATAATATGCTACAATTCCCATTCCTAAAGGAAACTACATTAATTTTAAAAGGGAGACAAAGAGAAAGCACCACCTTGAAGATCCTGCAGAGCCATAGAATGAATATATATACCAGAATGGCATCGGGTCTTATGCAGTCTTTGCTACAGATCTTGCTCCCAAGATGTAGGGAACCATGTATTTAAATGGGGCCAAGTCCCAAGCATGTATGGGTGCATGTATTCTATTGGTCTCCCCTAAGAATGAAGAGCATTGTTTTTCATTTCGATTAGAATTTAATGGTACTAACAATAGTGTTGAATATGAAGCTCCTATACTTAGTTTCTATATTGCAAAAGATTATGGTATACAATTGCTGCATGTTATTGGTGATTCTGACCTTATTGTATGTCAAGTTAAAGGCACTTTTTCTTGTAAAAAGATGCAATTAAAAAGGTAGAGGGATGTAGTCAAAATAGCCATAGAATACTTGCAGGCTCTATCCTTACAAGTAGTTTCCATATAGAAAAATAAAATAGCGGATGCAGTTGCAATTTTTTCTACTACTTTCGACCCAACTGATGAAGTTCAAGTTTCAAGGAAAGTGCAAATAATGTTTCTCCCTTCAGTACCTGACAACTTTTATAGCTGGAAAGAATTTTATGATGACAAACAAATATGGAGATTCATGGATAATGTGGAAGAATATTTAGGTAACCAGATTGATTGGAGAAAAGAAGGGTCCACAGAAAAGCCTCAATATAATATGATTCCCTTGGAAAATGTCTCCCTAGAAAAGAGATTCAATAGAAACGACAGGTGCAAACCAAAGGGAGAAATAATTTAGGATTTTGAATATGAAGAAGTAAACATTGGTTCACAAGAGGATCCTCAACTGATCAAAACTGATAAAGTGATGGACGCCCAGGAAAGAAAGGAAATGATAGAATTTGTTTGGGAATTCATAGATGTGTTCTCATAGTCATATTATAGCTCAAAACTTATGAAAAGAACATCATTCAACACAATACTATACCATTGGAAGAAAATGCAAAGCGTCATCGATAGAAGTTTAGAAAGACGAACCCAAAACTACCTTTATTGGTGAAAACAAAACTGCAGAAAATGTTGGAAGCCAAGTTTGTAGCTCCAATAAGGTATTCAGAATGGATTTCAAACCCGGTACCATCCAAAAACAATACAGGTGATGTCAAAGTATGCATGAAAATCAGAAATATTAATGTCATTTCCAAGAAAGACAACTACCCACTCCCAAATATGTAGGTCTTGTTACATATGATTATGGGTTCACAGATGACGTCTTTTCTAGATGTCTTCTTAGGTTTTAATAAAGTAGTAGTAAATAAATAAGATTGACCAAATACAACTTCCACCACTCCATGGGGCACTTATCAATACTTGCGTATGCCTTTTGGTTTGATAAATGTTGGGGCCACTTTTTAAAGAGCCATGGATTATTCCTTTAGAGACATTGTGCACAATATCTGGAGATATATGAGGATGATCTCACTTTCTACTCTAAAAGAAGGAAAGATCACATCAAGAATATTCAACAGGTATTTGAACGATGCCGCATGTATGGTTATTATTTGAACCCGTCAAAGTTTGTTTTGGGGGTTACCGAAGGTAAGTTACTTGGTCATGTTATTACTAAATAAGGTCTTAAAATAGATCTAGAAATAGTTAAAGCTATTAAAGAAATTTTGTTTCCTAAACACAAAATATTTAAGGTCATTCTTTGGGAAAAACAATTTTATTCATAGGGTTATTCCAAATTTTGCTGAGATTACTAAATTGTTGAATAAGTTGCTTTAAAAGGATGAAGATTTCAGGTGGAATGATGAATCCAAGAAAGCATTTGAATATGTCAAGGATGCTATCGCGTGAGCTCCAGTATTGGTGAGTCCTAACTAATCCAAAACTTTTCAGATATTTTCTTTTGATTCTACTGACACTATTGTAGGAGTTCTCCTACAAAAGAATGACATAAATTAAGAACAACCAATTGCGTTCATGAGTAAGGCCTTGAGAAGCACACATATGAAGTATCACAATGTGGAAAAGCACACATGCATTGGTGATGTCTTTGAAGCACTTCAGGGTCTACCTTGGATATTGAAAGGTTATGGCTTATGTTCCACACCTAGAAGTCAAAGAAATGTTGAAGCAACATGATGGTCTAGATATTAGACCCAAATAGATTATGAATATTTAGGAATATGACTTGGAAATTCAACCTAACAATTTAATTAGAGGTAGAGGTTTGGCTCAACTGTTAGCAAAAGGGAATACAGAATCTCTTGGCTTAAAAGAAGATGCTCCTCCTATGATCTCGACAAGTATGGAAGGAATACCTCAGTATGATTCGTATAAGGACATTGTGTACTATCTAAAGAATCTTTCTTTCTCGAGACACTTTCCAGATCATAAGAAGAGGGCTTTAAAATTGAACTATTTCAAGTATTGCTTCTTGGATCTGGCCAGAGAGTCGATTCAGGGTCTGGGATGGAGGAACCCAGATGGGGTCATTCTTACTTGTGTTGAACCTTCCAGAACATAAAAATTAATGAAATAATTTCACCAAGGACTTTGTGGTGGTCATCATGCACCTCTACGACGACCCATAAGATTTTGAGATCAACATACTATTGTACCAATATTTTCCAAGATGTGTACATGTATGTGCATAGTTGTCAACCTTCCATCTTTTCACAGGAAAGCAAAAACTTGCAACCTTGTCGCTTCATCTGCCAACTTATACTATGAAACGAGAACTATATACTATGAACGAGAACTCTACCCATAAAAACGATGATTTTTGCAAAAAAACACCAAAAACACCCCCCAAATAGA
>LPNX011155888.1:0-23082 GCA_001517045.1 Pseudotsuga menziesii
AACCAGTCATGGCATGAAATTAATTATATTGTTGAATACATTTGAAACAATACCTTCCACGTTATTTGTTATGGAACTCTACAGCTTACTCAGTGGTTCAATTGTTCTTTATCAACTGTATATCTCTATATATATACTCCATGGCTTATCTCAAACGTACATCCATGACTTATCTCAATGGTTCAATGGTTATTTATGAACTGTACATCTCTCTCTCTATATACTCTTCAACCAAATAGCTTAGCATGCTGCATTTGTTTAGAGATGATTTTGACTCTCAAATCTAACAATTGAAAATGCAATTTTCATACATTTGCAATTTAATTATTTTAAAATTGTAATTCAATACATGGCCTAAAATGAATCTAAGCAAACAAATTGTAATTTAAATAAAAAATAGAGGAGATTCCAGGACTGGTTTTAAAAAATAAAAAGTTTGTTAGTTTGTACCAAACACATAAATAAACCTAGGGAAAATGGTAATTTTGTTATAAATTGAAGAGAAAGTATGGGAATGAACCAATGGTGGGCGTGAAATCTCCTCCCTTCCCCTTGATTCAGCTCCAAATGCTCCAACGCCCGTCGAAATCTCGCTCCAAACGCTGCGCTGCCCGTCGAAATCGCGTTTGTGATGATGAAAATGAACTCGGGACTGTGTATTTTCTTTTTTTATATAATTTCCATATCGCGTGCGCGTTTTATAACTACAAAACGCGTGTGCGTTTTGTAGGTATATAACGCGTACGCGTTTTATAGTTATATAACGCGTGCGCGATGTGTTTTCCTATCCTACATGTCATATGACATGTCAGGCTGGGGTTGAACCATACCAAGTGCTTTGTCAGGCTCGGGTTGATGTATTTTTTGGTAGCATGATGTTGTTTTTGAAAACTAGGATTGCATCTTAAAGGTCCATCATCTTCTTGCACTGACCCTACTGTTATCTTACTATTTTATCATATGCATAGTAAGTCATTTTGAGGGCACTATGATGATGACATGTTGTTGTTATGAATAATATCTTAAGGGATTTACATTAAATAAAATTCTGAATGATTGTATTACAATACTCATGGTTTTTGGACATATAGATATGAAATAAGATTTGCCACTAATAGCTTGACTCATTTATAGTAACAACGAAACACAACATTTACCTCCTTTTCACACTTAACAACATTAAGGTATAAGGGGTATTTCACATGATAGTTGTTACAAGTGTTGAGAGTAATACTCTCAAGAAACAGAAACCATAATTACTATTCTATCCATTTACTAGTTCAAAATAAATACTAATCATACATGGACATGGTGTAAATACATCTCTATACACTATAAATTACAACAATGGTAAATGACTAAAAATATGGAACAAAAAACTTAACAAAATGGTTGACTAGACCAAATCACTAAACATAATAGAAAGAAAATGTAATCTAAGCTATTACCACTTGTACCCATGGAATTATTTATGTGATCATTATTGATAGAAACAGTCCACACATGTTATCCACCAAACAATTCCAATAAGGGATACATATAATAACAAGCTAGATCGACAAAGAAGGTAGTGTTTCACATCATAAAATTCATGAATAAGAATATGAATGCTAATTACACAGATCCATTTTTTAATAGAAGTCAAGGAAAAAGAGACACCCTAACAAATTAAAATAAGTTTTACTCAAATGAAGGAATGAGTTGGAACATGAGAGAACATCATGGTCAAGAAAAACTTATAATCCTGCACGAAATGAAAACTGAGATACATAAGTTGATGCTCATAAACAAAATCGATGAATGGTACATTGATATTCCATCTGATTTTTCACAAACCGAGTAGAAATTAAGGATTTAGTCACATCATAATATATAAATTTTAGAATTCAAGGAAAATGGCTATATGGAATATCATGCTAGGCAAGGGCACTAAGCTCCCCAAACTCCCATTTCACATATTTGAATATTCTTAATATTTCCATGCACTATCATATCTTTATAAACAAACAGTATTATAAGAATTAAGAACGAAGTACATGAAGAACTAAGAAATGCATTGAGATTATGAAACCAACATTTACAATATTACAAAATGAAAAGTTTACAAGATTTGAGTTTGTTGTCTTTTATTTTATCATATTCTTTCTTAATTATTGATGATGGAAACCATTGATCCACATGAAAAACTGTACCTACAAAGGCGTTAGTTGTGAATAAGGAGAACGCATAAGATTTTTTATAAGGATAAATCTACATGTTCTTTGAATCTATTGAAAAAGTAATTGACAAGGACTTGAGAAAAGAACTACATATATATTCTCATTTCCTAACTCATAAAAGTGACAACATTAAATTTTTCAAGACCTCAATCCCTTTAAGTCCTTTGAATTCTTTTAGTGACATATCCATCAAAGCATGAAAATCATATTATACTAATGATTCCACATTGAGAACCACAAGTTAAAATTTTAATATTACATAAAAAAAGCCTTACAAGAAGTAATAATGAAGTTGTAAAAAGATATGGAAAGACAATTCTCCTAGATATTTAAAATTTACTTGACTCCAATGAATAAATAAGCATTGAATAAGAAGAAAATAGAAATACATAACACAATACACAAAATATGTATTTAAATAAATGCTAAACTAATATATTGTACAAAGAATATAACAACATGAAAACAATAAAAGAATCGTATCCATGTATATAAATTTAAATAATAACCATTATAACCATTATATCCGTGCATATAAATTCAAACAATACCCATCCTATCCATGCATATAAATTCAAAAAACTAATAGCTTTATAGTGACACTTTTGATAAATGTTACAAAGTGTCATTAATGATACTATTGTAAAAAGAACAAAACAATATCAAAACAACAACCATCATATGCATATAAATTCACATTAAAAAAACAATTTTAAAAGAAAAACCATCATATACATACATATAAATTAAATCGGTTTTGTTGGCACCTTCAATAAGCTTTACAGAGAGTCACGATTAATGGTGGCAGCAAAGGCTAACAAACATTATAACTCTAACAACTATCTCATAACTAAAATTTTGTATCGGCACTCTAATTTTGAATAGATCAACACCTCGAACAAAACAAGAAGATAATGTAAAATATGCTAGGATAACTTCTATGTATAGATTTTGTTTCATGATCTTCAGTTGCACCAAGTAACAAGTTTCTGCATCCATAGCGCATCTACAAGAAGGGAGCATAGAAACAAGAGTTAGTTGAATGATAAAGAGGCATGGTTAGATATAATTACATTTACTAATAAAAAGATCAACTTGAATTATCAAAAAAAAAATTTATTCATAAACTTTTATGGATATTTACATATTATACATAATAAAACAAGATCTACCTTGAGAAAACTCACTATAAGCTACAAATGAGGATTATGGAATTTCCTTCATATCAAAATGAAAATACAAACTGAATGTACATACTCTTTATGGAGTTACCTCTAACTCTAGAGGAGCAGCTTTTGTCAAGGGGTTTACTTCCAGCAATACTAGTTTAAATATTTTGGCCTCAAACTCTACTTTGAAAAATAAGTTATTTCACTTTAATTCTAAAGCTCTTTAGAAGATTAATGAGCTCATTTTTTTTATAATAACAAAAATATATTTTGTTAAATCTATGATCCAAAAAAACTATACAAACAGAAAATACATATGATACTTAAAAATCACATTGTTATGTACTTTATAACTTATGCCATGCTTTTTCAATAATTTTAAAGAAAAGAAGGCATGCGGATAGACACCAAAAAGGTATTACTGTAAAGATCTTATAATAAAGTTTTTATAATGGGGAAGAAATACATAAAATTCTCATTGTGAAATTCTATGGTATGTCGATAATGTGCTTGTAAAAGGTTTGAGAAATGAAGAGCTTGTTCTGAAGTTGTTGAGGAAATCAAACATGTTTGGAGGAAGCAATGTAGAAAATTTCACTAAGGAGAAAATACCTTTCTAAGGCTTCTTAAAAGTATTTAACCTTCTTGAGATGTTTCAAGGCTCTCAAAGTCAGTATAGTGATTGTCCCACATCTTTTAAAACTGAAATCTAGGCATAGCAATAGACGAAAATCCAGGTATAGCAATACCTAGCGAGAAAACCTTTTTTATTTTGTCCTCTACTTTATTTATCTCGGAGTGGAAATATCTAATAAAGAATTGAAAGGAACAACTAGGGTTTTGATTGGCTTTTCGGAAACTTGCAATGAGCATGATTCATATCTATATTATATAGATGTCAATTGTAGACTACCGATTAACAACTCCATGGGCAGCAATGGAAGTATTGGTTCAAGTCAAAGCTTTTATGCAGCGTAGATTTAAGTTCTACATAGGATTAAATATGAGCAATACAATAGGTATCCACTGCAGTTTTCTATGCTGAGTCGTGTTTTCTAATTAAGTTCTACAAAAGATTGGATACATCAACTCCGAATTACTTGAAATAATGATGATCGCTTGAACCTTGCATTAACCTTCTTATGCAGGCTGTAAGTCAAACAAAGGAAGGGATTTCTGTATCCCTAATCTACATTTGGGTTTCTAGCGGCTATTGTTATAATGTAAAAAACTTATATGTTTTTTAAAGCCTTGGTCATTGTTGTTAATCACACTTATTTTTGCAGGGATAAACTTGAGTTAACTCTTAGTGTGTCTTTAAATAAACATATACTTAACCACAAACTATTGATTTATAGAGCTTTGACTGCAAGTAAATAGCTTTTATGGAAAGCTATAAAGTGAAGCGTTAAAGTTTGCAATAACTATAGACCTAAAATCTTAATTTCATAAATTTAATTCCACTTATTCACATTACAATATCAGTAAAAGTTACAGAACATCACCAACTACAGACTTCAACTAAATCCGCTAAACAATATATGAAGATCAGCCAATAATTAGTATTTCAACAATTATAGGTAAGGAAAGACTTCTGCACTTCTGCTATCCAGTGCCATTGTGTAGGAAAACCGTTCCATTAAAGAAAAACACTAAATATAAAAAATTATAATGAAATGAAATCAAGTACGTGAAAGTAAGTAAGTGATTAAATCAAAGAGTTCAGTGTATATTAATTATAATAACTAAATTAAATAAACTAAAGAAAAACATACAAAAGTTAAAAACATACCAAAGTTGATTGAACCGAAATCAATTGCTTTGGAGATCGCCATCCTCGATCGTTCCTTTATCTTGAGCCCTTTGTTCTTCGGTCCCATCATCTTCGTTAGCCTGTAATTGCATATTTGCATGCTCATCATCAGCTCTGACGATTTGTGGTGGAGCTACTGGTGGAGGGATGTGTTGTTCCTTTTCCAATACAGCTCTGTCATTTTCTTTATCTTCAGCCCTTCGTTCTTCCCTCAAATTATTTTTGTTAGCCGGTAATTGCATATTTGCAAGCTCATCTGCATCAGCTCTCACGATTTGTGGTGGAGCTACTGGTGGAGGGATATTCGCCATGTTTGCAAACTGATGAGCAACTAGGTGTCGCAGTGGCTGCTCCTCCAGATCAGCTCTGTGTCCTTCGTTACCTTGTACATCCACGTTCGCAACGTGATCATCATCTGCATCATCTCCATCAGCTCTCACGATTTGTGGAGCTAATGGTAGAGGGATGTGCTGCTCCTCCTCCAACACGGCTCTGTCAGGTTCTTGGGCCCTATTCGCCATGATTGCGAACTGATGAGCAGCTAGGTGTAGCAGTTGCTGCTCCTCCAATTCACCTCTGGCATGCCCTTCGTTAGCCTGTAATTGTATATTTGCAAGCTCATCTACATCAGCTCTCACTATCTGTGGTGGAACCAGTGGTGGAGGGATATTCGCCATGTTTGCAAACTGACGAGCAACTACCTGTAGCAGCTGCTGGATGTGCTGCTCCTCCAATGCTTCCTTACCTTCTGCATACCCATAAACATTATGGTGATCATCCCAATAAACATTAACGTGAATATCCTGATAAACAAATTCTATTGCGCCTAGTGGCAGAGGCCGATTGGACGATTGTACTGTTTGCTTTTGTAGTGGAGGTCCAATTTTCTGATCTCCAAATTCTTTGTCTCCCAATTCTTTTAATGCTTCCTCCCTAGCTTCGAGTGCCACATTATCGTCTACCTCAGTCTGCCACAAACTACACTTTTGGACCGTACATATTTTGCAGGGTTTTCCAGGTCCTCGGTGATCATGATGATCACAAAAATGTTCATAGTTGGACGAGATGGCATGTCGGCAAACGTAACACATAGTGGCTCTACACCTAGTACACGTCACCCTATTGCATCCATCAATCTTTAATATCTCTGAGTTGCAGGTCTTACATTCTCTTACAACTGCCTTTGTCATCCTCTCTTCAACTTTTCTACGAGCAGCAGTCTCAGATGTTTTCGCATTCTCTTCACACGGTAAAGGTACGTGACTGGGCTCCTTGCATTGGATACATGAAACCATTAAACATTTAGGGTTTGGACAGTCAAAAACTTGTACGCATTTGTCTACTTCGCACGGAATACTGCAAAATGGACAATAAAACAAGTTTTCAAGTTTCGCTTCGATTACAGCTTCTCGGGCTTGGCATTCCTCGTATCTTTCAACGACATCGCCGGGAAGAGCCCGCCGAATATCGGACAAACCAATTGATTTTTGGCAATGATAAGCCGTATGCATACAAGGCAAACAAGCAGGTGCTTTGAAACTTCCATATATTATTCCTTCTACCTGCCTCCGTAGACATCCAAAACAAAATCGATGTCCTTCTTCACACTGTACCATATTTTCTATTTGAAATTCAAAAAAGCAACACCCACATTCAGCTTGTATATGGTTCATTACTTCTGAAGATGAAGAACAATCAGCCATTTTTGTTGACTGAAAAGCGCGAAAATGACTGAAAAGCGCCTAAAACCCTTGACAGACAGTTCCTCTTTAATTTGCTGGAACGAACTGCCGTCGAAGCAATAGAACCCTTGAACTCCTAGAACCCTCGGTAGAAACTTCTTCTCTAATTTGCTGGAATGAACTCCGACAGTATTGTCAAAGCAATAGAACTCTTGAACTTGAAACAGTAATTACAAGAGAATAAGAAGAGTATTTAAATATGAATCCATAACACACAACAAAATAGTGCCACTTTAATAATTGTTTTTTTACCCAATTATTATATTTATAGGTGCTTTTATTTGACATTTTGGGTTAGACAAGCATTTATGGTTTTTCTAGATGAGAGGATTATTAGATTGATTCTATGCTAGTGGTCACAAATTTAAAATAAAATTTATTTAAAAAAAGAATATAACTTATTAGTGGCACTTAACTTGTTGCACGGAAAAGGTGCATTCTACAACCTAATAAAACCCAGTGAAAAAAAGATGCCGCACTCATTATTAAAAATAACATGTCGGTTTAAATTAAATTTAAAATATTTAGAATTATATATATATATATATAACAACATAAATTACATAAATTAAAACCATAAACATTGGATTACACATTTTCTCAACATTTCCACTCTAAAAAAAGTGTACTACTTGAGATTTGATCCCTCTTAGTGCTTGGTTGATCCCCTTTTAGATGGATCTATGCTCGTAAATAGGTGTTCACCAACCACAAGTTAAATGGATATGCTAGTAAATAATTATATTACATCCATAGGGGGCTATATCTTAGAAATTTGGAGTCGAATACCACATATGATTTCCCTACATTGAGGGAGATTGAGACAAATATACTCTCAAAATTGATTATATGGTCATCTTTCAAAATTCTTTCTCAAGCAATTATAAAAAAATGGAAGATAGCTCATGTGATAAGTGCACATGTGCTATTGGAAAAAAATAAAAAATATGCCATGTTATAAGTGCACTTAATGGCATGGTCATGTGTAGTCCCTCTCACATTTAAACTACCGCTGAACTTCATCTAGCAATTAGGAGATGACTATTGTGCAAAAGGTTTATTCCGAATCATAATAAAATTCTATTAACTACTAATAAACTCCTATTAACTCAAGTAATAACTGCACTTAGTGGCATGGTAATGCAAAGTCCATGTGAGAATTGAACTCCTTATGGGAATTGAGCTAATGTGCATAAGGTTTAGTCAAATTCTATTTGGAAAATCAGAGTTGAACTAATGTGCAATTGTTGTAAGAGTAGAACACCTAATAAAATCCAGCAAAATCTCATTCTTGTAGCATGGGCATAGAGAGTGGAGGTAATTTGATGTGCATTGTCAAATATATGCCTATGGGAATATTCGAACATATGAATATTATTAATATGGTTGTTGCTAGTTTTTAGTGGAGATACATACAAAAGAAAAGTATATCAAAGTTGGTTGTTATAATGATAGCCTATATCCATATTTTAATGTTTGCAGATGCTACTTATTAAATGAGAGAAAACTCATTTAAAAAGATATACAAAGTTTATGAAATTGATGGAAATTAGATATTTTTAATACTTTTAAGTTTATATAATAATAATAATAATAATAATAATAACAATAATGTATTTTTAAAGTGAGGCATCTGACTCTTTTGGATTCCAACCTATGACCTCCAAGAAGGAAACACGTGTTTGGATTTGTTAGATCCACTCATACTATAATAAACAAAATATAAGTTCATTATATGATATTTAATTGACATTTTTTTGTTGTTGGAATTAAGAAAGTGTGTAAAGTATGCCCCATAAGATTTAAGATGTTTGGTCTTAGTGTGAACAAGGCTGCAATCGATCGAAGAAGGAATGTGTCAAATCTAGAATTTTGGGCAATTTTTTGGGGAACATTAAATATATGCAGTGAGTTAGTTAGAAAAGTTGGCCACTTAATGGTACTGAGCACGGAATGTAAAATCAATTATTAGAACCTATAAAAATGTAAAAGGGTTGGGATTCAGGGCTTGGCTAGGTTTTGGTTTAGGAAGAAATAGGAGAAAAAAAGTCAAGAGTGAGATATGAAGAAGTCTATTGTACTTGTCGTAGTGTAAAGCGTGAATAAGAGTCATGACAGGAATAAAATGTTGATACACAAGATGTGTGTAACGAACCCCAATTAACCAAGTCATTTTTTCTCTTTTTTCTTTTCCTCATCAAAGGTGAACCCATACCTTCGACAGCATTTACCCTTAAGGGCTTATGAGTGTTAGAGTTGGACCATAAAATAATACCATCGTCCCAAGGGTGTTAGTCATAAGGGAAAACTTACTATTCCCAAATAATCTAAGACAAATGTAATAAATTTAGCTTTTTACAGTTCCTCCTAGGATCCATGTTTTTGTCATTAACATACAGGAAGAGACTTTAAACAATGATACTAACCTCTGTCCCACATTTATAAATGTCAAATCAAAATATTTGGATTTGAAAACACTCAAGTGGAAGGAATCGATAATTTACACCAATATCATCAGAATATAATTCAAGTACATCGAGGTACATATGATAAAACACATCAAGAATACACAAGATCCAATACATCATCATCACCTAACATAGCACATTACAAGAATGCATGAATTAAAATAAGTCAAGAGTTCAAGAGGTTGAGACCATAATAAATCTATCATTATTGGTGAAGGATTTTTGTCTCCTTAAGCAAAGGTTCTCTGTTTAACGACTATTATTTATATCTAATTAATGAAACATAAAACTTATAGTTCATATTCTATTCATAGCATATATTTTACAAATAATTAAGGTCAAGACATTCTGATTTTGTTGATGGCAGTATCTTAGTGCGATTATTTGAGGTCCTCCACATTTTGTTATTATTCATAATTTTACAATAATTTCCTCATCATAGTGCTTTTAAAAATATATTAAGGTGTAGACCAAAGATACCAAGAAGTTCTCCTTGAATGATCATTTCTAAAACAATTAATCCATCACAAGTACATGGAAAAGTACAAGTAAAAATAAACAATTAGACACCAGAACGAGAGGGAGGCCAATGTACGTGGTCCACCCCAAACTCAGGGCTACATCCACCATACTTTTGCATCATGCAATATTCATTCAAATAAGAGGTTACACCTGTCAACATTCGTGTTGCTCACCTTGTTCTTAGTAAATCTCTCTCAAGAAGTAACTCTCAGCTGCTGAAACACTATGGTATATTTTTTTTATTTTTATTGAACCCTTTAAAAATGAACTATGGATATATACTTTCTCAATCAACAAGCAGTTGTCTAAATAATGCAATGAAATACATTCTTAAAGCCTAGAAGAAAGCACAGGCTTACAAGAATCAAGTCGACTCAAAAAGGCCAGTCTTATTACCTACCATGCTCACTTATGTAATTATTTTAGATCCTATAACAGGAACTATATACCAATCCAAATACATGCATGGAATTCTATCGAGTTACCATGCATCCAATGAGTCATTTTTTTAACTAATCTATCGTCTAGATTTAAAAAAGAAATCGTTACAACATTTTCTTTACCTTTTTGGCATTGATCAAATATGGAATCCTTTCCATAGACCTAATATTTACATGAGAAATCAATATAACCAAAGTTATACCTACTCAGCATCCATTTAAACAAAACCTTACCCGCTACTGATCTAGAGCTAAAAAAGAAAAACAAAGTCTCACTTAATAACATCGATTCGTCAATTCGATTTCTTCCACAGCTCCAAAGATCTAAAATAGCAAGCAACTCAGTGAAATGATGGTCAAGGAAGAGGGCTCTATAACAGGTTCAGATAACGCCTTAGAACATGTCTCGAACATGCTAAGGATAACATACTCAGGATCTCGTTAATATGAAAAATTGAAACATTAAAAGGCATGGTTAAATCATAGGAAAAACAATTTTTCCAAACAACAAGGAGGGGACGCCCTTCAACAAAATTACCTTACGACCTAGACGGTGCATGTTAGAGTTACCTTATGGCTTGTGATTTTTGTCTAGACTGGGTTTTTGCATGGCTTCCTAAGTTGCGGGTTTGACCTCGTATGAAGCTGGAACCTTGTGTTGTTTTATTGTCTTATGTTAGAAAAAAATCAGGTATACTAGAATAGCTGCAACTTTATTAAAATACACCCATCTAAAAACCCTAATGTTCCCATATTGGGTGATAATTGTGGGAGAGAATTGTTCCCAAAATTTTCTACATTATTATGAACATAGCTCCGATGGACATTATGGAGGTGCACGACCCTTAACGAAAATTTAGTTTTATTTGATTGGTGTTGATTGAAGTATGATTTCCCCCCCCCTTCCGTTTAAGTATGGAGACAGCGAATCCACTGGTAGGTTTTGGAAGTTTCTTTACAGCTTACGTTTTGGGCGTGCTGTTGGGAAGTGAGTTCATCCTAAACGTGAGCATGCCTCCATTGGATTTTCTTTTTCAGACCTAAACACTATCGATGGCCAGATCCCTGCTGGTGGATCCCATGAAATTGTGAAACTTGCTGGGATTTACCTTTCTCCCTTGTTTGTTCCAAGGTTGTTAATATCAACTTACGATTGATTGGTTTTTAATTTAAGCCTTAAGTTTCTACATATGCATATAGGGGTTTTGAGATGTGTACATTGTTCCAATAGTCACCAGACTAGTATCTTTCCAAGAAGTAAAAAGCATGATAGTTTTATAAAACCATTCTCTTGAGTGTATTAGAAGGTCTTATGAGAATATGGAAAAATGAAAGGGTGGTAATTACAAGAATGTTATGACTAACTAATGACAAATCATTAAGTGTATAAATGGGTAAATAATTATAAGGGTTTTATGTAACCATGGGATGATTTTGTTACAGTTATCCCTATGTAAATGTATGCTTCAATAATGAGAAAAATGGCGAGGCATGCTTACTTAGATATTTTTCCTAGAGATGCCATTAGGGTTACAGGGGTCTCAGGTTAAGCACGAAAAAATATTCTCGGTTTTAATGAGAAAACTGTGGAAAGAAAACGATAAAACCTCACTTATGATGTGAGAATTGTACCTTCATATGTTGTTTTTTTTTAATGAAAGAAGGTGACTAATTTTGGTGGACATAGCCCCAAGTATGTGGTGAACCACGTACACTGGTGTCTCTTGTTTTTGTTGGATGCTTAATTCTCAGTACATTGTTTTTTTGTATTTATAACATTGTGCTACGTTCTTGTTGAATGATTATTTACTTTAATAATGATGTTCAAGAAAAGTATGGTTATCTTCATGATATTGTTTACACACTATGTTTGTTTTAAAGGCACTTTAACGCTTGTTTACTACACCCCTTAAACTTCATAAATATGTTTTGGACTCACATTAAGATACTGTCATGACTAATAACTCTATAGATAGAGGGTTCTAAAGATGTGATGTTAATGACAATACACCTCCTTTGTTTTTTAGTTAGAGATAGATATTGGCGGGGCCTTTCGAAGAAAAAAATCGGCACCCTTAATGATAGATACACTCACGATAAAAAAAAATGATTGAAATAGTATCTTTACTTGTTTAGAGAACCATATCTTAGTTAAGATGCTTTTAATTCAAGTATGTCAAAAGGTGTTAAAGAAACTTTAAATGCTAAAGGATTGTTAGAAAAATGAAATTGCATGAAAGAGGTTTCCACAGGTTTTTTTTTTAATTATACGCCACTAACATGATGCTCTCCTTTTGTAGTTACAGCATAAACTAAAATACTTTTACCATTTTCACACAAAATGGTACTGAGGTGATAGAGGTATTTTACAAGTAGCGGCGAAACAAATATTTTTCCCTACTTTCACCCAAAATAGCATTCGGGTGTAGAGGGACGTTACAGCTGGTATCAGAGCCCAAGTCAGAACACTTGGGCCTAAATGGGCAGAATGTAAACCATAAGGTATAGTCGAGAATCTAAGTATGGAAGCGATAGAGTTGAAAATGTAACGAGGTAAATAATAATTTGGTCGCTTGAGTCATTTATGTTGAAGGGGTGAAATGCAAGTTGTTGCCTACAACTTTTATGAAGTCTCATATGTTGATTTGAGCGAGTTCCTTCAATTTTATTCATGTCTGCACTAACCATGAAACTCTTCCGAGATAAATTAATCGAAGACAACTGCAAGAGAATTGATCAATGAGTCATCATAAGCGAGATAAGTACCCTTTTTTATGGTTCTTGAATACAACTCAAGTACAGTTAACATTAGTGAAATAAGGTCTTAGTAAGTACAAGATGTATTTACATAGGACCCTTACAATAAAGTTTTTGGACTACCAAAAAGATTATGCTTGTCGTTGTGAATTTGGGGAGAATGAATCCAATTAAAACAAACATATAAAAAGAGACCAAATGAATTTAACCCCATTGATTTAGGTTAAAGTACTCGAGAGGATGTCCCTTAATAGAATTTGAGTGGCATATCATACATAACTCTATCTCCATGCATGATGTTGTAATACATGCTATTGTAATATGACAAACTATAGTTACTAGAGATACTCCCATATAATGGAAATTGGTTAACATAGTTACAATGCAATTAATTGTCGTTGAAAATTATTTGAGAAATTAATGACTCCTTATAATATCAAGCAATCTTATCGGAAAAGGAACTTGGTAATTTTTGGGTTGCCATGAGAAAAAAATTGAAATGGTTTGAAAGAAAATGCAATGAATGCCTTCTAAAGATAGTCCAAATTGACTTGCGTGTTTATGAAATTGAAGTACCTTGGTAGAAGAAAAGGAGTATGGAAAATATAAGTGACTTAATGGATTAAACTCAATGAGGTATAACCAGAATCGAAAGGGCTTAGAGATAATTGGTAAATAGTCTTTTTCACAAAAGTATAACATGGCAGAAAATATTTTCATTTATTCGTTGGAAATAATTTTCTTCTATAATGATTATGTTATATGTGCTAACAACTAAATTGTAGGTTCATGGTAATTTTTGTGAAAACAAGAATTTTTGGGATGGTACCGCTGTAAAGGGTTCACATTGAATATCTGGAATGTTACCGTCGCTGAATTAAGGAAGCATGATGTTGATAATTTAGAAATTGATAAGACGGTCGATTTGAGACAAGGTGATGAGTATCCTCTTAAAACCTTAAATACAAAACTAACAAGGTTGTTGTGCATAGGTAATTTTCTGGTACATCAAGATGGATGTTATCAAGGGGTAAGTACATCTCGCACATACTTTGATTATTATAACAAGTATGCATAGGAATGGAGACATGAGATATGCGAAGCATCATTGCTGCAATTTATGAAGAAAATCATCATTCTCAAACTCTAGAATTTTTTAGGAGGATAATTATGACTGATTACTTTTGTATGATGATTGTTGTGGGTCGAATTGAGGACAAAGGTATTTTAAGCCTACTGCTAACCTCAATGAACATTGTCCATACAAGAATGTTTACCAGTGTATGAATAGATGGCTACAAAAGAGGGTGCCTACCCAAAAACGATGAGTCATGTTGATATTTATATTGTCCCTCTAAAAATATACTAATAGGCAGATAGAACTAGATATCGCCTAATATTCTTACCTCTCTAAACTTATCACTCATTATCGTCACGTAAGATTGAAGTGTCCCTTCACTCGTAACTATCCCAAGACATATGAGTAAATATGTTCGTTTGCTATTAGTATTTGAAAATGATATACTAACAGTGCAGGGTTATGCAAGGAATTCTATCAGCTGGTATTGACGGTTAGTAAAAACATTCAGTGGCTTAAATTATGAGGTTAGAATGGGTGATGTTTTTACTTATTATAAATTGGCGAATGTCGAGGTTTTATAAACCAAGGATTAACTGTGGATTATGATGTTTATATACTGACATTGCAGAATTTTACTCGGAGTATAACCGTGGTGATGCTCCACATACACTATGGTATATAAAATCCACTTGCATATACAAGTTGCGCTCGATTGATCAGGAACGAGTGAGGAGTTATTTTGGATTATTCACATGGTGGTATGACTCATAAACAATGGTAAAATCGCTGCAACTTATAAAATGCTAATGATTAAGTAATGAAATTATGGTTTATCAATGAATGATTTGACTGACTGTATAGCTGATTCATGCATCGGGACAATAAGATTAAATTCATGCAAGCACCAAGGAGTGTGTGTTGCAATAAGCAAGGTTAAAATTTATACTAATACACACAAGGAAAAACTTTGGATGCTGGGGGAGCACCGTGGTGTTAGGCAAGTGATTGCCGCGTGAGCACACTCGTGTTAGGAATATATGCTGTAGGAGCACAATGGTGTTAGGCAAGAGATTGCCACAGGAGGACATTGGTGTTAGGCATATGGTGTGGCAAAAGGCCTAGGCAAAATTATAAACATGTGGAAGACAGGACGCTGTCTGATGTCACTGAGGAGAAAACTTTTAACTAGGGGTTAAAAGGGAGAGTAACCTCAGAAATTCTTGTAAGGCCACATGAGAATGAAAAAAGGAACTCAAGGGAGTTTGGAAACATAAAAGAATGTAGAACGTGTTAAGAAAATGTAATTACACTATTACATTTCTTAAGTGTGTAAATGCAAAGAAAGGATTTCCTTGGGTGAAGAGGGGGTAGTTAAAAGCCTCCAAGTGGAATTCTTATAAATCGAGTACATTATTGGGAAATAATCATGTGTTATTATAAAGACTAGAAGAATGGTTTTCTTAATTGCAATTGTGGTGTTGCACAAAAACCCATTGTTTATGTTTTAAGTTATGATGTTTGGAAGGGCTAATCTTGTTATAGGAAGCTATAGGTCTTGGGAAAAAAACGGCAACTTGCAAAAAAACTTGGAAAGGTCGAAGGAGATCCGGATGGAAAAGACGAAGCAAGAAAGGATGACTCCTGAGAAGGGGGAATTGGAAAAAATAGGAACACTGAGGACGGTGTTATTTTTGGGGGGAAAGAATGTAATGTCCCCCTTTGTATACCCTAAGTATGTGTCTCGATGAATGTATAACATACTCGTTTTCTGGTGAGGAGCTCAAGGCCAAGGCCCCACTAGTAAAACCATGTAATTAATACTATCTAATTTCTTAAGTTGAATACTTAGGAAACTTAAGACACCGACATAGCTTAATGACTAACAACTAAGCCCACAAGGGCTAAAAATGAACAGTTAAAAGAGCCACAATTGATACCTTAGTCACATGTATCATTTGGGCTATGGCAGTACTAGAAATAAGGTCCGCCCCATTAGGGATTCCTACTATGCCAAGATAATCCCAACTAGGATACCGGAGCCTAGTTACTTAAAACTAATTGTGGTTAAGCCACGATAGAGGGGATCACAATTATATAATTCCAACGAAAAGGCGTAAAAGAGTTAAAATATTAAAAAAGTTTCAAGTGAGGAAACCAACCTAAGGAGTTGGCTGTGGAGGGTCTATATATATTATGGTCACCTTAACATAGGAATATATCATTAGTCCGCTTAATGAATTGGTACATACCATTTAATGAGATTAATTATATGGTTGACATATATCTTATACAATGCTAAGATGTATATATATATTTGGTGGGCATAATAAAGGAAAACGGCTTAATAATATTCCTTAAGGAAAATACTATAAACAAGGTATACCTAAAGAACACAGATTATTCTATATAAATTCTTGGCTTGAGGAAGTTTTATGGCCACATAATTGATGGCGAGCCTGAGGGAGTTATGCCTCAGCTAAGTCAGTGGTTTTTTGTTGCTACATTATTTATGCACGCCCTTGAGGTAGTTTTCTGATACCATAATTGATGGCGAGACTAAGGGTGTCGTGCCTCAGCTAAGTCAGTGACCATTTTTTGTTGCCTTTACTTGTGAGAATTTGGGGCAACTTAGGAAGAAAATGGTTCTCCTTGGGTTATAAAATAAGTCACTAACTTCATCCTGGGGGGGCCACGGGGAGCTGGAGAAAATAACCAGCTCTGCATATTATAAGGGGGCTCTACGTTTTTCTATGAGGTTCAATCTCTGCGGTTGGAGGTTGTAGACTTACTCGCTGTGAAAACCATCTCAGAGTTTTTCTATTTATTTATGTTTAAACAAAAGATCTATGCCTGGGAGGAGAGGGATTTATGGTTTTGCATAGAGTAAAATATCTGTGTTTTATTAAAAGTTGTCTCCAATATCCTTTAAATTGGGTTTCCTTCAGCTTGCTGGTCGATTTTTGGAATAGAATAAAATGTGTCTCGGCATTCAGATCCTATGGGGAGATTCCACCCTGAAGCTGAGATCAGGAAAGTTTGGATTGAGGATCCTTGGGGCTATGGGATAACAAGGTGGCTTCCATGGAGATTGCGTGAGGCTATGGAACAATGTCCCTGTTCCCACAGAGTATTGTTGAAGTATAAGCGTGAGTGTAGTTCTTCTCCATATCTATTTTAGATCAATGCTCTTCGTAATTAACATTTGAGTTCTGTTTTAACATGGAACTGGGCTCTATGTGAGTACCATATCATATCTTAAATAGATCTAGAATACATTTCTTTTGAACTCCAGTATATTTTTGTTAAATACAATCCTAGGAGTTCACGTTGGAGCTCCATGGTTGTTCTAGAATACATTCTTAAGTGAGCGATAACCAAATTCTTCAAATAGAATGGACAACGTTTCTCTTGAAACTCCTCGATAGAAATTAAAATCCTGACTGCATTTCGCTTCCTCGTGCAATTTTGTTGATGTAGGATCAGCTCCTACTTACGTTTCCTTTTTTCCGGTGCATTGAATGACCTTTAGTTCCATTGTATATGGATCATAGTGTTTCTTAGTATTGCAGCATATTTTTTCAAGGGTCATTGCATTGATGGTATATGTTCTTAAGCCCAGAATCATTTCCCTTTTTCTGCATGGAATATGAGTTCGTATGTATTATATGAGTGGAAATTCGATTTCCTGCAGCCTTATGAAAAACCTAGATGATGCATGTTAGAGTTACCTTACAACCTGTAATTTTTGTCTAGACTGGGTTTTTGCATGGCTTCCTAAGTTACGAGTTTGACCTTGTATGAAGCTAGAACCTTGTGTTGTTTTATTGTCTTAAGTTAGAAAAAAATAAGGTATACTAGAGTAGCTGCAACTTTATTAAAATACACCCATCTAAAAACCCTAATGTTCCCATATTGGGTGATAAGTGTGGGAGAGAATTGTTCCCAAAATTTTATGCATTACTATGAGCATAGCTCCAATGGACATTATGGAGGTGCACGGCCCTTAACAACAATTTAGTTTTATTTGATGGGTGTTGATTGAAGTATGATTTTTTTCCCCCTTCCATTTAAGTATGGAGACAGGGAATCCACAGGCTGCTTGAAAATTCACAGGGGGTTAGTCTAGACCTCCCAAAGCATAGTAAAAACAAAGATGTCTAATAAGCATTGTGTTATTTTCGAGCCCTGATATTCGCCAACTCAAATTCAACATCAAAACACTTGACGGACACACACAAAGGCACATACATTCCAAAACCCAAATTTGTAATAATGAAAAGGTAACTGGATAATACCTCTACCATCTCGACAACCCCACTCTCATCGAACATTTTGGCAAGCCCTTCACTGTCAATGTCAAAGGGGATATTACCCACATATAGTTTAGTGCCCTTAGGAAGAGGAGGATAGTCCTGGTCTTCAACTGTCTCTTGCTCTGCTTTGCTCTCTGTACCAATTGCTACATCTGATTCTTCCTCCTGAACCGCTTGAATTCCCCCCAATTGCTCTTCCGATTCTTTTCCTTCTAAAAATCCTGATGTAGGGGGGCTTCTCCACTTCTTCTTCTGCTTGTACCAAAGGAATATCCTGTGCCTCCTCTACCACTTCTGCCACCACTGGTGAATCCTGTGCCAATGATATAATTCTTAGGACCCGCCTCCTGCCCAAAACAGGGGTCAAACAAGAAATCCCATGGCGGGCATGGGATATCCCTGAATGACAAGGGGCAGCCGTTGGCAAGGCCATCATAGGAAGCCTTGAACAAGGAGCCTTCAGACATGCTGAACCTCCTCCTCTAATGAAGGCAACACTTGGGTAGTCGCCATTGAAAAGCATGAAGCTGCCATCTTCACACAAACCTCAAAAAAACATACCCTAAAAACTTGCAAAAATTCTAAAACTGCAAAAGGATCCTATAACTTCATCGGATAGTGTCTAATTCTCATCAATTTCACTTTTACCTAAAAACTTCAAAACCAAAAATCCACAGTCCAAATATGACTATGCCTTTGAAAATCATCTCCAGAGCTCATAAAACACACACCTTTGTACCGCGACACTGAGAGAATAAGGTGTAAAAGGGATAAGATAGCAGGAGTCGAGTGGTTTGTGTTTCGACAAGAAGTAGATATTTTTCTTCCATTTATATGGACAACTATATAAACATATAAATCTTGAGGGCTATTTAGGAATGAGATTCGTGTTCATGTCTTCATCTGTATATATTATTTGCTTTTGTTATAAAAAATGGGATGTTTATGGGATAAGATATGATTAAGATGGATTTAAGTTCATTTATGTTTTAATTTTGAAGTGGATTAAGTTTTGATGGTTTTAACTCGTTAGGATGGGTAGCTTAGTTGAAAAATTACTTTATCTTTCATGGCATTAACTTAGATGAAACATCACTTTACTTTTTATGTCATTATCAATGATATGATGAAACTCAAGGTGGAGGTCTGGTATCTAAAAATTATGGTAATGGTGGGAGTAGCATCAAAACATATTATGGGTGTTACATTATATAGAGTGTTAACATGTCTCATATGAACGAGCTATTCACTATTTTGGGTGGATTACCAAGTTATGTCAAACAAGCTTAGTTACAAATTTTATTAATTTGTTAATTTAATATAGGGAGGATGATTGCAAGCATGTATTTTATTATCACAAGAAATTATTGGAGGACTAGAATAAAAATAAAAAGCATGAAAAGAAGATGTCATTGATCATGGCTCATTCAATACATAATATCCACTACTATATCGTTCTTCACCACATCAATATCATGACCAATTCAAATCGCATGAAGTGTATCTTGGGATGTTAGCTCATTAAAGAAAAATTTTCTCACTGGATATCCTTTCTCCAAGAATTTGACCTTAAATTTTATACATTTAAACATAAGAAAGATTTATCCCTCATCAATTTCATCACTGACTTCTCTACCCATGTAATCCAATGACCACTCAATAATATTGCTCCTGACAAGCATATTTTTGTTATAGCATCGAACAACCCATGTTATGACATTATATTGAACTACCTTTACACACTGAGCTTTGATCCACATCTCTCTCAAGATGAGCATCAAGAAATTCATCATTGGTGTCCTTGTTACCTCCTCCTTAAAGGCAACATGTATCAATGAGGACTTGACACCATAGTATATCAATTCCTAACTCAGAAAGAGGTCAAAAAAGTTCTCAATAGATTTCATGGGATGCTTACCAGACCAATTAAAGGCGTTGTCGCTTAAGCGACGCTTACTAACACATCGTCGCTTAAATATTGGCATGTAATATTGTACCGTACTGCCCCAATGAGTTCCCTCAACATCTGTACTCCCCAATTCCTCTAGTTTAATGGTTCACTCCAAGCAATCAATCTACTAGCACCATCTTGGTAAAGAGACTGGCTATTCCTCGTAGCATAACTTCCTTTCTACCATGAACCAATTGTCTCTTGGCTGTACTACCTCCTGAATCTACCCATCAAGGAATGTCATTTGAAAGAGAAACCAGGAAACAAGGCAAAATGGGACCTATATTAACTAACTGGTTATCTCCTTCTCAAAGAAAGTAATATATAAGAAAAGAGGTCGAACAATAAAAAATGGTAAAGAAAGTTACTAGTATAAATAATATGTATAAAGGCAATTTCCCCATTTGAAATAGGCACCCGGAGATAAAACTGATCATGGCACCAAGGTTTGTAAGAATCACCCTCAATAAAAATATTCTAACGAATATTTCCTTTCATAAGAAGGCATCGACTCTCATATCAACTCTGTGATCGACTGCATGGAGTAGCATAATGAGAATCCGCATCAACTAATCTTTACGCATACTTGGATTGATTAACAGCATCGCCACCTGATCACATCGACTTATACATGAAGTACAAACATCGAGTGTATCAACTCTTGGGATCGACAAACACTTGTGAGCACTGTTGAAAAATGGATGTAGGTTTCTGGATATAACACAAATCATAAATGACACCCTTTGACTTTATGTAATATACACCCACCATATCCATATTACTTGTAATTAAAATTTGGGTTTAGAAACCACTTTTATTAAAGTTCAAATTCTAGAAAAATTAAGAAAAAATTAATAGCAACTTATACAAATAGCTAAACATGAAAAATACGTCATTAATTTTTTACCAAAATTAAAACATCACTTCCTCTCACATATGGCAAATTAGTATGCATTTAGGAGGTACTCAGTACACCTCTCACACCTGGAAAATTAGTACTAGCTCTTTCTTTGACAATTGGGTTTATATGCTCCAAAGCACTACAGACCTCTCTTCTCCCAAAGTTGTAATGTTGCTTACCAAGGTTACTCTAGATATTTTACTAAGGATAAATCATGCAGGGGAATCACTCTTAAATTGCAACGTGGCCATTCAAAAATTAAGATTCTAAATTTTACAAAAGGGAGTGGGTTTCCCTTAATTGAATATTCTCCATATTTTTAGGTTAGTGGTAATCAATTTAGTGAACTAGTTCTGGAAAGAATCGAGTTAGCTTTGCTGTAAATGGAAGAGTTAAGTTAGAAATAGGATAGAATGCAGTTGAATTCATTTAGGATATCTTGTGAAGCTGTCAGATTGTTAGCATAAATTTGGGAATTAACTTTCTAATTCTATATTTAGTTTCCTTCTCCTTTTGTATATATTCTGAATTAGTATGTTAAAAGGTTGGATTCTTCGAGTAATGGAAGGATTATTTCCGTATGAGATTGTTGTAATCCCCAAATTTAATCAATGAGTCTTACAATTCCTTGGGGCTGCTCATGAATCTTACAAATATAACAATATTAAGCAGATTACACAGTTTTAGTATTTGGGAAAGCATTATACTTTACTACAAAAAAAGAGGTGCAACAGCAGGTACAGACTTGCACAACTCCTCTCGTACGTGTTTCTGGAAGGGGTCTCGTAGGGAAAGTAAAGAGTCGAGGTCCCTCCCTTGAACCTTGAAGCGAGGAAATTCTTAGATATTATAACCTTTAGTCTGAAATCCTATACACAACATTTGTGGTCTACCAACCCTTGAATTGCTAGTTCCTGAGTTTTATCTATAAACATAGCAATATTATTATGAACCTGGGCAGGTCTAACCTATTTTTGGGGTTGCAACTTGTGAAAATCACAGGATATCCAATAATAGATTTGATCCTTATGTCCTACTATAGTGCATCTGCACGTGTAGCATTCCTCTATTATTGTAAGGGAATTATGATGTAGCCATTTCATCTCCACCACATCCACAACAAAGAAAAAAAACATGAATAGAAAAAAAACACAATAGATAATCAAGAAAAACACAGAACAAACCTGAAGGTCTAAACATTGATGTCATTCTGAAGGTAGTGGAGACCCAATGTGAAGCTCAATACCAATATTTGTCAGTTTCAATTTCTGTCCACCGACACCAATCTCATCACCATGTTTAGAATTGCCTGAATTCCAATTCCATGTACTCTTCTTAGATGTGTCTTCAAGCATCTTCTTATATTCATACAAATTACTTGTAAATCTAGTCCTCTTAGCCTAAGTATTCAACATAGTCGGTCCGCGTCAGAATTTAACTCCCTGTACAGGTTCCTAGAGGATAAAGAAAGAAAAGAATTCTTTAGGAGCCCAATCCTTTTCAACCAACAATCATATATAACTCAGTGACTGCAGCTTGGTGAGACCTCTGGCCCAATCAATTATCATGACCTTTGATTCGCCAAAAATAGAAAGCTAGAGAATTATTTTTTTTTTGCGAACCATAAAAGCCCCCATAAGGCTAAAAGTTCATGCAATTGCTTTGTTGTATCTTTGAAGATCGAGGTGCATGGCACTAATATTACT
>LPNX011155892.1:18201-33253 GCA_001517045.1 Pseudotsuga menziesii
CTCATATCGCATATGCAATATTTAACATTACAAAAACGCGAATGCGATATATCGGATATGCGATACAGGTTTCCACAAACCTTACCCTTGTGTTTAGGCTCGGGCTATCCCGAACATACCATCAATAACGCATATGCGTTCTTTATTTGCACTTCGAAAGTGCGTTCCTGATTTCCTAAGTGGCATCAAAAAGTGGAACCAACTTCGTGCGAGCGCCCCGCAGTGATTTAACTGCTAAAGTCTACAGAGGTGTACATACACTACCCCCCTTTGTATTTGAACCTATTACCTCCTAAGAGGAGCAAGAGTTTACTATGGGATTGTTTGGTGTAATCTTCGTTATTTTTCCATAGGCCTAACATGGTATTCACAAAAAATTTGAGTTCGCTCTTGTTTTTTTGTGAAGTCTACTTCAAATATTCATGTTCATTAAATTATTTGGAATTACTATAGTAATATACGGGGAAACACTTGTGAAGGTGTTTTTGGGAGGTATTTTCCTATCATCAATCATTGTGGTTGTAAAGTTTTTAGAAGAATTAATCGATGATGGATCCCATAGTCTATCAAATTTTGTTTTGGTTAATTATCTACTTTATAATAAAAAATGGATATAATCTACAGAAGTTTACAAGGGATTGTGTAGCCATATTCCCATTAGCGCGTTGCCTCTCTTAAACTAGTATTATCAAATTAAACGAGGTAATTAAAATAGGATTATCAATTAATGTAGAAAAATTATACTTTATGGGGAAGATGGAGCTTCTATGGAATTTGCAACCCCAAGGATTAGAAGACTAAAATATACTATAATGTACCTCCATACTCTCATGTCGCTTTCTTGAAGGACATTAAAAGTGTTAACCTTTCGAGTTCCTAGGGCTTTAAAAATGAATTAAATGAATAATGATTAGGGAATTTTGATTAATTAATACTATGGAGGCATGTATTAGATTAAATTCTTAATTCTAGTTATTTGTATAACTAATTATTTATTAAATGAGTTGTCAATGTTCTAGAAGACAAGAGGGAACATTAGGCAAGACAAATTGCGTGGGATGAAAAATAGCAACAATACAAAATAAGAAAAAAGAACTTTGTCATAAAAAAGGAAACTATCTAAAGTAGGTAAAAGCAAGCAAGTTTTAAAAAAAGGAAAGTGCACGAAAAGCAATCAATCGTAAACCAGGAAACATTTGGTCAAGGAGGGGACAATTTCCAATTTTGTTCAAGTATGCAAAGCAAGGAAACATTACCTTAAGCACAAACTTGCTAGTCTCCTCAAGAAAGGTGCACACATGGCTTAGGGTTAGGGTTTGCAAGTGGGTCACTTGCTCAATAGATGAATGAATTGTTCAACAAGTCATTAAGTCAATAAAAGAATGCTTCCAACTCTTTTGAACAAATTTTAATGATTATTGTTTTGATGTTGAGTGAAGAATAACTTCTTGTCCGAGTGATGTGCCTCAACTATGTTGGGTGATTGTTTGAGGAGCTAGTCAACTAATTGTAGATTAGGTCGACCTCATAGGCCGTGTCGGTTTGTTGAACCGAAAGGTAGTTTATGTAATTGTTTTGTAAACATATATATATCGGCTCTAGAGATGGATAGATACTTAGTTAAGTTTATTGTATTGACCCACATGCGTTCTTGAGTAATATAAGTTGTTATTATGTTTACCATTCTTGTCTCTTGTTTTGTTATTTTATATGATTATATATGTGTATTGTTGGAAACCTTTCAATCTGATTGATTAAAACATTAGCTCCATTGCCGGTGGTACATACACTGGATTAAATGATTATGACTAGATGATTTGAGAGGAGATTAAGAATTGGTGGGAGCATAAAATTGTGAACTATTTGCCGAATTACACTAGAAGAAACAAGTTGACCATTTCCCAAGAAAAGGAAATGTTCTTTTCCAAAACGCATGAAAATTTTGTTGATTTTGTACCTCAATCACTAAAGAAGCTACTAGATGAAAGAGCTGACATGAGATAAAGAACAAAAGAGACTGAATATGGAGCTGAACACTAATCTGTATTGAATAAGTGTACAATATCCAACCCTGTGAAGTCATAGGCTGCCACAATAAATCATTACATGAGATATTCGAATGCATGAATATGCCATTCAAATTTAGTGAAACGCAGGCTTACTAAATCTAAGCAAATCCCCCATAGGTGCATAAAGCACATTCCAAATTTGTCTAGGAGCTCACGAATTGGAAAAATAAATTAGGCAAGCTAATAGATGGTGGAAGGACAACTCATACATGATTTTCATAGTAGAAAAAAGTTGAGGATGATGAGGAAAAAAAACAAGTTAACTTCACCTAGTCAAACTTTCCCAATTGCCTTAAAAGACTGAAAAAGCAGGCAATAAAGCAGAAAAAGCAGACATGCAGTAGGGAGGCCAGGAATAAAGCAGATTTGATTCTAGGAAGTTTCCCAAGTGCTCCATGACTCAAAATTAGCAAGTTTGACCACTATGGATGTGTGGAGGACAACTTGCATAAGGTGGAATATGGAAACTAGGCAAATAAGACAAAAATTGGATTAATTAATGTCTAAGGCAGCTAACTATGGGTTGATTATTCTAACACACTAGGGGTAAGGGGAATTCATGAAAGAAGAACCTAGCAACTTGATGATTTTTATGGGTCATTGGAATACTTGTAAGTGCTAAAGAGATAGAGAGTTGTGTTTACTTACTAACATGACAGCCTGTTGTGTATAAATTGGGGTTATTTGAGAAAACAAAGATTTGCTTACTGAAAATGAGGGGCGCATGCAATTTGTCGGAGTACAGTAGTGAACTCTATTTTTTATCTATTTATATGATTCCACTATGCTAAGTAAGTTGTTGTTAATTATATGTACCAAGGGATAGGGAAAGAGGATCTAGCCTATAAAGATATAAAGAAAAGTCCATTAAGATATATATATGTATTCCTTGAATGAAAAGAGAAATAAGAAAAAGTATTAGAAGGCATGAGACTTCTATGAATACCTCTTATGTTACCCTCTGATACAGCACGAGTATCTTATGCATAGTTAAAATGTTAGTATAACGTTACAAGACATGTCTTAATATAAAAAGGGAACTTGATCCGATTCCTCATTTATAACACTTAATGGGAATATATGATTTTTCAATGCGTTTGTCTCATACAACAATTATGACCTCCTAGTAAAAAAAAAGGGATAGCACCATGTGATACATGTATAATGCAAACATTTAATATAGGATGCACAACTAGTATTAATGAGGGGCATAGTTATCATATCATGCCTTTTGTAAAGTTTGACATTTTGGGTATTATTTAAAAGAAAGGAGAATATTTTATTGCATTGGTGATTCAAAGGATTAAGATAATTATAATGGAAAAAGAAAATAATCAAAAAGGGTGTAAGTCATTTTATGAATTGCTATATTGTTTTATCCCATATGGGTTGGGAGAATAGTCATGGAGATGGACACTACATTTTAAAGGAGGAAAAGACAAAGGAAGGGACACGCTCTTGGAAGCCAGGGAAGCCTCTCAGGAGATACCAAAACTTGCAAGGAATCGTAGGCAAAAGCGAGGATCCAAATCCAACTCCGTAAAGCACCAGATTCGTCATCACTCTCTAAGAACATTTTATGTTGTGTTCTCTTCGAGTAGCATAGTATGACCTGTTTTTTTCTTTTCTTTTCAATGCTTTGTCTGCCCGCGTTAGATGGATGTCGTTGTGGTGGTATTGAAGACACTTTTCCCATATTTGCATGTTGTGATTTCATCTGGGTTATGGCCTTTTTATTTTACTGTGTGATTGAATGATACATGGATGCGAAATCGTGGATTCAGCAGAAGTCCACTGCTTTCCTTTTTATTGTTGCGTTAATGCTGAAAATGCAGGATGCGAATGCCCATATTTGCATGCTGTGATTGCATCCAGGTTATCACTTTTTTTTATTTTACTATGTGATTGAATGATACATGGATGTGAAATTGTGGATTCAACAGAAGTCTATTTCTTTCCTTTTTATTGTTGCATTAATGATGAAAATGCAGGATGTGAATGCCCATATTTGCATGTTGTTATTGCATCCGAGTTATGGCCTTTTTATTGTATTATGTGGTTGTATGATACATGGATGTTTGACGCAGTCCGGACGAGTCATAGTTCCATCAGCGAATAATGCATCCTTGTTTATAGTGCGATGAAAGAGAGGATTTTAAAATATAAATGTAAATAAAAGAATCGAAAAACCAGATCAGAGATAGTTAGGGAGGTTAATTACTTTTTATGTGTATTTGATAACTATATGCAAATGATGCCAACCCGCAAGTTCAAATGCGATTTTTTTTTACAGTATTAAGTGATACCTTCACCCAAGCAGAACAATGCACCTTTGAATATCTTCAAACTTATTATATACATAAGGGTATGGCCTATAACATTGGAAGCTCGTCGTAAGAGGTGGAGAGGTGACCTTATGTTAAATGGTAATAAAAAAATATATGTCGGTTATAACTTTTGAAATAGATTTACACTACTGGGAAGGAAACTTTGCTAATTAAATAAATATTGTGCAGATTTCTTTGTTGTTTGAATAAATGAGATAAGTAATGAATTTATCT
This sequence comes from Pseudotsuga menziesii, assembly GCA_001517045.1. Classification (NCBI taxonomy): domain Eukaryota; kingdom Viridiplantae; phylum Streptophyta; class Pinopsida; order Pinales; family Pinaceae; genus Pseudotsuga; species Pseudotsuga menziesii. Next base: position 22,832 of record LPNX011155892.1, read on the forward strand.
TTATATATTACTTGTATTTTATTTTTATCATTTCCATAAAATTTAATATCTTCGATATTTCTAGGGAAAATCAAACTCTACAGATTTATGCTTCTTGTCAACGCTTTTGGACAAAACCCCTTGCCATCTACAGAAGATACAGGAGCTATTTAAAGGTTCCCTTCATTCGAATTAAATATCGAATTTTATATTAACCATATCATTCTTTTTTAAATGACTGTGTAGCCTTTCCCCAAGACAAACAAGAGCATAGTAGCTGGTAGATAACTACAGAAAAACCTATTGCAGCAATCTGGAAGGCCTCCTTATGTCTACAGGACTTCATATTAGGGATAGGCTATCTTCTTGTAGAATTAGAGTATTAATGGATTTTTATTATCGATTGACTTGAAAGAAGGCTAAGATTTTCAAGTGGTTTCTCCTTCCATGGTGTTAACACCTGTATTTTACCAAAAAGATGCAAGACCGATGGGAGGTGAGATTTTGTTGATTAAATACTTTGGGCTAAGGATATAGTACAAAGGGGGCTTGATAATCTAAAGAGTAGCCTAGTCAGAAAAGGTCCTGAACCATGGTCTAAAGGAGAAGCAAATCGATGGTTTATATCCTTTCCACCATCCAGAACATACAAGCAAGATAAGGGAATTTCGGCCTCTAATAGCCTGCACACATCAAAGGTTTTAACATTACTCAGAGCTGATCTACGGCCCATTTCGAATTCGCTGGTTGGAAGTGAAAGGTGGATAAGGAAATGATGGACCAACGGAATCGCATATAGTCCTCCTTATCCTACGGACGAGGATTGAAAGACAGCACTGATCGACGGACGTGTTGGTTTCCGGAAAGATAACGTGCACGCGCGATAACCTTTAGACCACCCAGCGGAAATGGATACGTGCTGCTTGATCCGATGGTTGGAGATCGCAGGATGGTGGATCGAGGATGGAAAATGATTCCGGGTTGGAGACTTGCGCACCCGATAAACCCCCAGCACCCGGCGGAATATGGTACGTGGCGCAAGATCGGACGATTGTTGAACGCCTGGCATCCCATCGACGGCCGAGAAGAATTCCGGAAGAAGAACTAGCGTAGAGGATAATTCCGGATTACCCGGCGGAATCCGGTACATGGCACTTGATCTGACGGTGTAGGAGCGACGGCGGATCACATCAACGGGCGAGGGTGATTCCGCTGAGCAAATTTGGTCGGCGGATTAAGATGGAAGAGCCCAGCGGAATCGGTAGATGAAGCACGATCCGACGGTCCACCCGCGAAGGCAAAATAGATCGACGGCTGCAGATGACTCCGGGGCCCAAAGTTGCACGACAGTTAAAGCGAGGAGGCTCGGCGGAAAAGGGACATGTGGCATGTGATCCGAGGCCCAGGAATTCACACAGAAGAGATCGACGGTCAGAAATGAACCCGGAAAAGAAAGATGTGCGAGGGTTAGAGACAAGTAGTGGTTGTGGACATAAATGCCTCTCACGTGTCAAATCCAGGTGGTCCTACAAAGGCAAAATTGACATCTTCCGTGATTATTTTATTTCTCGGGACTCGCGAAAAGGACCTGTCGATTTGGGCACTTCCAGTTGTCAAGTACCAAGGCGCATTCTGAGCACACGCCTTCACAGTGAGCGAGGTAGGACCTCAAATCCTGTAACTTCTTCGCCCCATTCATAGTATAAATTGAGAAATGGACCAACAAAGTGAAGCTTCTGTGTCTGGTCGGGTCCCGGATGAAAGAGAAGAGTTCCTGGTAGACAGACACAGAGGTGTCTATGACCCTTTCCTATCTACAGGAAGTGTGGCTGGTAGTAAAGATAGATTGTGGTCCTATTTTTTACGAGGAAATGATGTTTTAAATGTATGTAAGTCCTTTTTATATTTTTTCGCCCTGGAACAAACCCTCCACTTCCCTGAATTTGCTGAATGGTGCGCGGCGAATTACTCCCCCTCTCAGAGGGTCATAGTAAGTCAGTCTGCGTCTAGGATTTTATGTAAAATTGATGCTGCAGTAGTTAGAGAAAATCTTAATCTACCCGAGGATTATCCCGAAAACCACGAGTCCATGAATGAAGCCATCCTTGCTGAGTTTTTCCAAAGTTGTCCAATTGATGTTCGCTCTCGATTCCTGTCAAGTATCCTGAAGGAAGGTCAGTCCCTGGAAAACCTCTCCTTACCTTACCCCTTGCATGTTTTTAGAGCTGAGGTGCAGTTAGTGATGTCTTTAGTCTGTCAGGTGTTGGGCCTAGATGACGATTGTCATATAGGTCATGTTATCCTTGGTTTCCTGCTAAAAGTCAATTCTTTGAGTCCCGAGTCCCAGTCAGCCCCTGTACTTAATTTGGACGAGTATCTAGCAGAGGCAATCCACCTCCAGCTGACTGAGTTTCCCAAAGTCTAGTTTTTCAGATTCCAAACACATTTGCTTCATATGTTAATATGCTCCAATGTTACCGAATTGAGGTTCTTGAGTACTCTATCCTCTTCTGATTTGCCAACACAAATCCACCTGACCGAATTCGCCAATTCGGTCATGTCCGAAGTATACAGGTTGCTGTTCGATGGAGAATTGCCCAGGGTTTCCGATGAGATGAAATATTTAATGCAGTCTTCACCCAAAGGGAGGGTGGGAGACTGGTTCTTGTACAAAGATTTCATGATTCTGAGAGTGTACGGTTATACTGGTCAGCCCTACAGGTTGCCTTCTTTTCTAACTCCAAGAATTTTTGCGTTGGAGTTTATGAGACAGAGGTTGTTATCAGAAGAAGAGCACTTCGGTGCTTTCAGGAAGTCTTTAAATATTAAATTTCCTTTTAAAGTCGGCCCTTTCATTTTTAAAGGCAAAGGTGCCCTGACATGTATAGAAAGGTTGATGGAACCTATGGATTTTGCTAAAGAAGTAACTAGGAATTATGATCCTTACCAGATGATTTCGTTAAGAAAACAGGCAAATAGAAACAAGCCGTTTGAACATCAGGCCGTACAAGGATTATCTGAGATAGCTAATTTGCTCACATTTGCTGAAGAGTCCCATGTTGAAACAGAGGAAAATCCTGCATCTCATTTAGAGATCCAGATCACAGAAGGTGTCAGTGTTGCTTGCAAGAGAAGTTTGGCCAAAGCAGAGAATATGGAAGTAGACGAGCAAACATCCCATAAGAAGGAGAAGCTGCTCAGTGGAAGTGAGATCATGGAGAAAGGGGTGTCCGGAGTTTCCAAAAAGGCTGCTTTGGTTCCCCTGAAGATAGTACATGTTAGTCAATTTTCCTTTAAAGGTTCAGAAGATGATAGTAACAGTTTAGAATCCGGTTCCCTGTTCAGATCAAGAGAACAGCTCAGGATGAGCTACCTAGAGAAAAGGAAGCAATCCCTGGAAGAAACAAGAAATTTGCTTCCAAAGGTAAGGAACCTGCAGAGTTCTAAAACGTCTCTAGTCTCGGCTAGAGACGCGGAGAAAAATACTTTCAAGATGGCTATAGGGAACGATAAAAGAATGTCTGAAATAGAGATCTGTCTGGATAAGATAAGTACTCCAGACAAGATACAATTACATAAGCAAAGAAGAGACATTCTTTATTCGGACCTGTTGCAGGCTATGATGAAGATCAGCAAATTGGAGGCGTTGGTTGACAAGTTAGAAATCCAAGTGAGACACGAGAAAGTGGAGAATAAGGTGAATGTTGTTCAGCTAAAGAAACTACAGGAAGACATCGCCGGTTCAGACAACACCCAGGCTGTGAAGAGATTGTTGGAAGAAAAAGATAATGCCCTGCAAGTTTTGAAGAAGAAGTTGAAGATGCCAGGCTCGGAACATGTCCAGTTAGTTGAATTGCTAGCCCTCCAAGAGGAGAAAGATAGACTCTATCAGGAAATGATGGAGCACAAAGGGAAGGCTGGAGAGCTACAAGAGGAAAGGGATGGGTGGAATGCTGAGAGGGAAGGACTACTGTCCCAAATTGCAGAGCTGAAGAAAGAGCAGAATGTAGAAAAGGAGATTATGGATGAGCTAATAAACCAGACCCCTACCGGTGATGACTTATCCATTGTAGCTATCCGAAAGCCATTAGCTGATTGTTCTGCCGATGACCTGTTGGAGTCTATGTCCCAAGTGAGTTTGAAGGAGGAGACTATTAAGGAGTTGCAAGCCGAAAATGAGAAGGTGAAAGCCGAGTTAGCCAAGATTAATGAAAGTAGAATGCAGCTCTTGTAGGACAAGAGCCAATTACAATAGAAGGTTGAGGAATTGAAAGAGAAATGTATTAGAAAGGGCCCCCTTCAGGGGGCAAAGCATATAATTTGGGACACCATAAGTATTGAGGTCACTAAGTTCAGGCACTACCTTATTTACATTGATGATTTGTGTGGATTAATAGATGCAGCTCAGCAAAGATTAAAAGTGGTAAACGAACACATGGCGAAGAGGCCTCTCATTACAGCCCAGAATACCCTGAATTTCCTGAATTCATTAACATATCAAAAATTGCATGACTTGGGTATACAAGACAGAGTCTCAATAGTCCTGTCTGCAAAGAAAATTATTCACAAGCACCAGTTAATGAAGATTGTTCAGGATAAATCCGAAGAATTAATGGTACAAGTCAACAGGTTCAAAAGGGAGTTTGAAGGGCTGATCGACGACGGGTTGCCTTGCTTCTGGAACGAGAAGGGTCGAATGCTCTCACAGGAACATTATAATAATCTGATTGTCAGGGCTCGTATGGACCATTCAAAGTTTAATGAGTTAGAGAAGAGCCTGTCTAGACAAACCATTGTGGACGTGCTAACTGAAGGTTTCAAAGTCCTGCAGAAGTTTACGGCTATCAGAACCAGGTTGCCTAAGAATTCCTACGAAGCCTACATGGAACTTGAGGTAGCCATCCGGGAGATGATGGAAAGCGACACCCCAAGTGTCGAGCAATGGAGGGCTGTAGAGCAGCTGGGGAAAACAAAGCTTAATCTTTCTCAGTAGGGGACAGGTGGCATATACCAAAGAGCTGATGGAGCAGGGACGTGGAGCTTTGTGGCCAAGTTTGTTACTCAGTTGATGTGATACTCTATGATCTATTAGGAATGGAGTTGTAACAACTTCCTAGTGGTGTAGGAAATTAGTTACAAACTCTAATTTACGCTGGTCATTCTGTTGTTCATCTGCTGGGGACAGACTTATTATTTGATCTATATATTTGTATGTTTTTAGGAGATGGGGGTTGGATCCCATCGAGTGAGTTGCTGGTTTGGAAAGACATATCGGTTTTGAGTAATAAAGTGAATGCATGAGAAGTTTACTATCAGAGATTCATGTGTCATTGACATTGCAGTCTGTGCCATTTCCCTTATGTGCTTGTTATTTCCTTTGTGTAACACTCCATTTTGTTCTTCTTTCGTATCTGGAATGCAGTGTTGAATGAGTAGAATTCATATGTTTATGCTCTATTCATTATTTCAGATATTATATGATTTTTCTGCTAAAATTGATATGGAATTTGTCTTAGACGCTCTGTATTGATGGACTGTTTTCTCATCTCTTCCTTTACACCCAGATCAAACTTAATGACTGTAATGATGTGATTATATTGCCTTTGGTAGTTCTCGTGTACGTATCTTTATGATCTTTTACCTGTATATGACTCCATGCCCAATGGATATGTGAATGGTTCAGCCAAATGAATGAATGCTTAAATATTGTTTATCATTTGATTTTGTGAGATTTGTGTTGAGAGATCCCTCTCTGGGAGAGAAATATCAACATCTTCCTAAAGTGGTTTTGCTGTTACCTCGGGTTGTGCTTCCTACAACCTGAGCACATTCTGAGTGCTAACAAACTGGCGTCGTTGCCGGGGATGAAAGTGCATATTTTCCCCGGGAGAACGACAAAGATTAAGAGAGATTTCTGTGGGAAAACAGGAATGTCTGAAACATAAGGAGGTTGTACATTTTCCCTGGAGACTTCACTGTGAAATTTTTTCAAGAACGACATTCTGGCTTCAAGGAGACATACACGAGGTAATTCTGACACCGAAGTCTTGAAAGGTTTTGAGAATCCAGAAAAGTTGTTTAAAAGAAAGAATAAAGAACAGATAGATTTTCCTTTGTTTGGCCCCTCATCATCATCAGATTGTCATACCGATTCAGAAGAGGGAGTCAGTGCTGTGCATACCCTGTTAAGAACTAGATCTGAATCTGACCTTAGTAACCCCGAACTCAAATCACATAGGAGAGAATCCCATCTGTTTGGTTCCCTCTAGAGGGACTTGCGAAAAACATCTAAAGCCGAGACATCTGCCCCTGTACGTCCTCAGAATACTTCAGCATCAGTAAACCCACCCAGACCAATGGCCGCTAGGTTTTCCCCCTTGCGTTTGCCTGCTGTTTTACATGACCTTCCCCAAAATTATTCTCAGAGAATCCCTTTGTTTGATGGGGAGGGTGATGTGACTGCAAAACAGCATGTGGCTAAGTTTGAGGACTTTATTGACTTGGAGGAAGTAGATTATCCTGATGTCACAATGAGGTTATTTGCCCAAAGTCTGTCTGGGGAAGCCAAGAAGTGGTTCAAGGACTTTCCTAATGGATCTATAGTAAATTTTCAGGCATTTCAAAATGCTTTTCTGGATAGGTGGGATGATAAACAAAACCCTCTGTAGCTTTTGTCCCAGTACAATGGTCTCAAGAAAGGGGGCTTTGAATATGTTCATGAGTTTTCAAGTAGGTTCATGAGAGCTTACAATTCTATCCCAGAAGATATAAAACCTTCCCCTACAGCTGCTAAACTGCATTATGCTGGAGCTTTTGACAATGATTTTTCTTTCTCCTTGCGAGAAAGGAAGTCGGAGACCCTTGCCGCCATGTTTACTGATGCCCTAGAAGTGGAAGCAAACATGATGGCTAGTGGAAAGATGAAGCATAGAGATATGGACAGGAGAAGGAAAGAAGAAAATGCACCTTCCACTTCATCTTCTGCTGCAGATGTTAAGTTTGAGATGATGTTGAAAACTATGGAGAAGTTGATGGACAAGCTAACCATGGACACTAGGCCTTTCAACACAGAGCAAGGAGATCCCCAGATCAGAAATCCGAATTTCAGAAGGCCCAATCCTCCTGCTCCCCCCCAGAATAGGCCAAGGGACCAGAGGAATCCAAGAAACCAAGAAGAACAGCCCATCCACCCACCTTTACCTGAAAATTATGTGGGTGATGAAGAAGATCCACCGGAAAATGAGATCCACCTGTTTGGGGAACAGGATTCAGAAATATATCTCACTGAAGAAGAGCATAATATGTTTGCTCAGCAAGATGTAAATGAATAATTTGACAATGAGATATATCAAAGAGGGTATTTGCATGCGATGGATGATGTCTAGAGGAAAATGAGGCTGAGAAATAGAGATGTCCCTATAAATAAAGGGAAAGCAAACCCAAATTAGCCTTCCTCTAGTTTTGTGAATGCAGAAAAGGGAAAGGAGCAGCAGAAAGGAACTTCTATGAATAAAGAAGTTGAAAATGATGTACAGCAGGAAAAAGTAATGAAAAAGGCGACTCCGGTTGAGGTAGAAAAGATTAGTGCTGGTTTTAACCTACAAAATGAGCTGCCTAAACTGAAGATCTCTGTTCCATTTAATGAGTTATTGAGAAACACTAAATACAGAGATACTATTTCAAAAATGGTCAAAGACCAAGGTGAAGGGCAGTCTCACATTTTAAATGTGAGTGATGACAATCCTGCTATATCATTTGGGTCAAAAGATGAAAATTTAGAAGGTGATGAAGTCCCTCCTTTCTATATGAGTTTAAATGTGCATGACAAGGTGGTCCACAATGCTATGTTAGACTCCGGGGCGTCACATAATCTGATGCCCAAAGGAGTGGTAGAGAGTCTAGGATTGGAGGTGACAAGACCTTACAAAGATCTGTACTCTTTTGATTCTAAGAAGGTAAAATCCCTGGGACTAATTAAGGACATGGTGGTAACCCTGAACAAACTCCCTTCTAAGACCATAGTCATGGATGTAGTAGTGGCAGACATCCCACCCAAGTTTGGGATATTGCTATCAAGATCTTGGACTTCCAAATTGAAAGGCAGCTTGCATATGGACATGTCATACGCTACCATCCCAGTCCCTGATGGGAGTAGAAGGCTGTATAGCGAGAAAAGAACCCCTTATGTGGTGAGCAGTCGAGATAAGCCTGAGGTTCACCACATATATGCTGTAGATACTGATCTTGGATCCTCTATTTTCTTTAATGATGCTACCCCTCATGATTTAGAAGCTACATTGCAAGAGAAACCTGAAGAGCAGGAGAAGTACGAGGTGAATAAAGAAGAAGAAATTTTGGAACAGCAAGCTCTAGAAGCAAAGCAGAAAAAAGAAGGCCAATGGATCATGTATTTTGATGGATCTGTGGCGAAGGTTGGTGCTGGGGCTGGTGTCTACATCATTTCCCCTATCCATTATTTCAAAGCTTTGTCATACAAATTTATTTTTGAGTGCACTAATAATGTGGCAGAGTATGAGGCCCTGTTATTGGGGTTACATGCTTTGAAAGGTCTAGGGGCTTAGAGGGTCAAGATCTTGGGAGATTCCGAATTGGTGATAAACCAAGTAAATGAGAGTTATCAAACTAAGCATCCTCGCATGAGGGCTTATAGAAATGAAGTATGGGATATGCTTGGCAACTTCTTTACAGAGTATGTAATTCTGGTGGTTCCCAGGGTTGACAATATGGTGGCTGATTCCTTAGCAGTAGCTGCTGGGAAATTCGAAACTCCAATGACTAGTCAAAAGGAATACCAGGTGGAGGTTTTGAACAGACCTTCTATTCCTGACAACTACAAATACTGGCAAGTGTTTCAAGATGACATGCAGATCAGGAGGTTCCTAGAACTTTCAGGAGAGTTTGTAAATACCCACTGTGATAATGAGAATGATAAGGATGAAGCCCATGAAAATGATAAAGAAGACGAAACAGGGGAAGATGATACTGAGAAATTGAGGAAAACTCTAGGTGGTAAGGATATTATCCAGCTGAAGAGCAATTTCATACCAAGAGGCCTGATCCCTTTAGAAAGGCTTTTTGATCAAAATGATGTAGCCAAGAATCCCAAAGTAAAACCTGTTGGTGATGCAGTCGAAGATAGAAATATTGGCTCCGAAGAGAATCCTAAAATCATCAAACTATCCAAGAAGCTGCCTGAAAGGGAGAAAGAGGAGTATGTAAAGTTGATGAAAAAGTACACTGATGTGTTTGCTTGGAGCTATGAAGACCTAAAAGAATATGATACCTCTATCATACAGCACACTATTCCTATAAAGCCTGGAGAAAGGCCTTTTAAACAAAAGCTCAGGAGGATCAACCCTAAATTGCTCCCTATCATTGAAAAGGAAATCAAGAAGTTATTTGAGGCCAAGATCATTGTAACACTCAGATTTTCCAAGTGGGTGGCTAATTTGGTCCCGGTCAGGAAGAAGAGCGGAGAGATAAGACTGTGTATATATTTCCGCAATTTGAATAAGGTCTCCATGAAAGACAACTATCCTCTACCTAAGATGGACCACATGCTCCAGCAAGTGGTGGGAGCTGAGAGGATCTCCATGTTAGATGGATTTTCCGGATATAATCAGATAAAAGTGCTACCAGAGGATCAGGAGAAGACTGCCTTTACCACACCATGGGGCACTTTTATGTATGCTAAGATGCCTTTTGGGCTGATGAATGTAGGAGACACTTTCCAGAGAGCTATGGACATCGCCTTTGCAGGAGAGATTGGAGTTTTTGTGGTGATATACATGGATGACATCACGGTCTATTCTAAATCTGACAAGGAGCATCTGCATCACCTAGAGAGAGTTTTCATGAAATGCAGGAAATACGGTATATCTCTGAATCCTAAGAAATCTAATTTTGCATTAGAAGAGGGAAAGCTGCTAGGCCATATAATATCCAAGGATGGCATAAAGATCTATCCCGAAAGAGTAAGTGCAATCCTCAAAGTGGGAGAACCCAGAAGCAAAAAGGAGGTACAATCATTTTTGGGACAGGTAAATTTCTTGAGGAGATTTATACCAAGCTTCGCTGAGATTCTGATGTGTATTACTAATATGTTGAAAAGGGGTCATGAAATAAAATGGAGTGCAGAAGCCAAGGAGTCATTTTGGGGGATCAAGAAGGCAATCTCAGAAGCCCCAGTTCTGGTAAGTCCGGATTTTGCCAAAGAATTTTCAGTATTTTCCTATGCTTCTGAACATACTATAGCAGCTGTATTATTGCAGAAGAATAGTGAAAAACAGGAACAACCCATAGCCTTCTTCAGTAAAATTCAGAGGGATGGGGAACTAAAGTATGACATCATGGAGAAGCAAGCATATGCTTTGGTTAAGGCATTGAAAAATTTCAGAGTGTATGTCTTGCATTCACATATAA
>LPNX011155928.1:16693-56719 GCA_001517045.1 Pseudotsuga menziesii
ACTAGAATACTCACACATAGCCAAGGATACAACAAAAACTCAGCCAAGCCAACAAAGTTGGGTTTATCGGGCTGCAAAGGAGTTGGAAAGACTGACTGATAAGCTAGTGAGCTCAACCACAGAGCCATCGACACCTACACCAGATCTATTCTAGCTTCTAAAACATCTACACACCCAACAAAAGGAAGCATCCCCTTCTATGCTACACAGTCCCTCAGGCTATGCCTTCCCTTCCAGTGGTATTTAGGGTGTGCAAAGAAGAAGAAAAAACCCCTAGATATGTATGTGAGGTTCCTTCTCACACTGTGTTTATCAAGCTAGTTAGACCCCATTTCCCCTCCCAACTAGTTCATACCAAGCAGCAGAAACATACCCCGCAATTGCAAGTTCTGGCCATGGATGAAAAACATCCTGGGAGCCAAAATTAACAATGGTGAATGGGGAATAACAACCCTGTGACCAAAATTGACTTCACGTAACATTCTTGGCTCCATGTGGGTAAGAAAAATGGCTCAACAGCCACTCAGAAAATTGTGGTCTCTTCTCAACCTGTTGGGCATTGCCAAAATGATTTCCAGCCATGGGAGAATGTAAATGGATTGCAGAAAATGGGCATGAGAAGATGGAGGATGGATGGCTGAGGAGAAATCAGTTGCGTGCCCTACATGAGGAAATTGGTTGCCTGTGCGTGAGTGAGTAATCGATGCCTCTGTGAGAGTGGAATACGACTTCTTAAGTGTCTGCGGCATATTTGAACTAGAAACCCTAGTAGGAGCTAGATCAAAAATGAATTTTGAAATCTTGTGAAATTGAATCCAAAGGTTAACGTGCCTTATCAAGGAAAGTTGAAAGGAGATAAGATCGAGCCAAAACTATAAACCGAAATTGGGCCAAAAATGAAATTTCTCAGAACTGGATTTCTCCTTCTATAATAGATGTGCCTTCCCTTTGGCAAAGTTTCCAGGTCACTTTTTCTCCTGGATCGGTGAAGGGAGACCTAAAAATGTCAAGCCCTAGATTTCAACAATGGAATTTAGAACGTTTTCATACCATGTTAGAAATTAGCAGTTGTAAAACCAAGATCACTAGAAGAAAGAAAAAGCACATAAACAAACTTGGTGTGGAGCTCGTTTAACCACGGTGATGATCTATCACCTCCCAACCATAGACAATACAACACTATTGTCTCCCCTGAGCTCAGACCTTTCAATACAGAATGATGTACATCCAAATGGATTTTTACTGAGCCAAAATAATATTCCCACTGGAGCTCGTTTAACCACGGTGATGACCTCCCAACCATAGACAATACAACATTATTGTCTCCCTCGAGCTCAGACCTTTCAATAGAGGATGATGTATATCCAAATGGATTTTTACTGAACCTAAATTCTACTCCCACTAACCTTTAAATGCCATTCATCATACACCCTTGTATGTCGATTGTGGACCATAATAGTGTCAGTGGCCAAGCCTGACTTCTATTCAAGACGGCCTTCAAATGCATTACGTCATACACCCTCAGTGGTCGGTGGCGACCACCAAGGTGTTAGTGGGCGCCCACTAACACTGTGGTTTTCCACCACCGACCACTAGGGGTGTATAATGAACTGCATTTGAACGTCGTCGCCCATACATGTCAGGCTTGACCATTAACAATCATCATTCCTTTAGGGTTTTGAACATCTTCCTAGTCGTCTTCTTTGCGACATTTGAAGAACCAAATGATCCCTAACTGAGTCTACCAAGATTCTTCTTGCTCTGGCATCACTCTTCCTCTAATGAAACTTGTCTTCTTCAACGTTCGGTTCTGGAACCTTCTCATTGACAAGATTTAAGAGATCATTTTCTTCCAAGATGAAAACTATAGACATCCAAAAGATTAAGTTTGTGGCTCCATCAAGATTATCTTCAACCTTCATTCCAATCATCTTGCCTGCAAAATTGAACTAGTAACCCTAGTAGGAGCGAGGTCAAAAATGAAGTTTGGAATCTTGTTAAACTGAATCCAAAGGTTAATATGCCTTATCAAGGCGACTTGAGAGGAGATAAGGTTGAGCCAAAACTATGGACCAAAATTGGGTCAAAAATGAAACTTCTCAGAACTGGATTTTTCCCTCATCAATAAATGCGCCTTCCCTTGGGCGAAATTTCCAAGTCACTTTTTCTCCTGGATTAATGAGCGGTGGCCAAAGTTTCTAAATCTATTTTTCTCCCGGATTTGTGAGGAGAGGCCTCAAAATGTCAAGCCCTAGCTTTTGACAATGGCTTGTAGAACTGCTTTGATACCATGTTAGAAATTGGCAGTTGTAACACTAAGACCACTAGAAGAAAGGCAGAGTACATAAACAAACTGGGCGTAGAACTCGTTTAACCGCGGTGATTATCTATCACCTCCCAACCATAGACAATACAACACTATTATCTCCCCTGACCTCAAACCTATCAAGAGAGAACGATATACATCCAAATGGATGTCGACTGAGCCTAAATTCTACTCCCAATGGCCTTTAGATGCCATTCTCCATACACCCTTGTAGGTCTATTGTGGGCCACAATAGTGTCAGTGGCCAAGCCTGACTCCTATCTCCGATGGGCTTAAAATTCCTTCAATTATACACCCTAAGTGTTCGGTGGTGGTCCACCACTGACCACTAAGGGTGTAGAATTAACGGCATTTGAACGTCGTCGCCCATACAAGTCAGGCTTGATCATTAACAATCAACATTCCTTTAGAGTATTGAACATCTTCATAATCGTCTTCGTTTGCAAGATTTGAGGAACCAAATGATCCCTAACTGAGTTTACCAAGATTCTTCTTGCTCTAGCATCACTCTTCCTCCAATGAGACTTGTCTTCTTCAACGTCTTGCTTTGGAACCTATTCATTGACAAGTTTTAAGAGATGATTTTCTCCCAAGATGAGAACTCTAGACTTCCAAGAGATAAAGTTTGTGGCTCCATCAAGATGATCTTCAACCTTCATTCCAATCATCTTGCCTCCAAATTTGAACTAGAAACCCTAGTAAAAGCTAGGTCAAAAATGAAATTTGGAATCTTGTGAAACTGAATCCAAAGGTTAGTGTGCCATATCAAGGCGAGTTGAGAGGAGATAAGTTCGAGCCAAAGCTTTGGACAAAAATTGGGTCAAAAATGAAACTTCTCGGAACTAGATTTTTCCTTCATCAATAGAGGTGCCTTCCCTTGGGCAAAATTTCCATGTCACTTTTTCTCCTGTATTGGTGAGGGGAGGCCTCAGAATTTCAAGCCCTAGCTTTCGACAATGTCGTTTATAACTACTTTGATACCATGTTAGAAATTGGCAGTTCTAAAACCATGATACCTAGAAGAATGACGGAGCACATAAACAAATTGGGTGTGGAGCTCGTTTAATCACGGTGATGATCTATCACCTCCCAACCATAGACAATACAACACTATCGTCTCCCATAGCTCAGGCCTTTTGATAGAGAATGATGTACATCAAAATGGAATCTAAGGGTTAATGTGCCTTATCAAGGCGAGTTGAGAGGAGATAAGATCGAGCCAAAACTATGGACCGAAATTGGGTCAGAAATGAAACTTCTCAGAACTCGATTTTTCCTTCATCAATAGATGCGCCTTCCCTTGGGCGAGGTTTCCAACTCATTTTTTCTCCTATATTAGTGAGGGGAGGCTTTAGAATGTGAAGCCCTAGCTTTCCACAATGGCTTCTAGAACTGCTTGGGTACGATGTTAAAAATTGGCAGTTGTAAAACCAAGACCACTAGAAGAAAGACAGAGCACATAAACAAACTGGGTGTGGAGCTCGTTTAACCACGATAATGATCTATCACCTCCCAACCATAGACAATACAACACTATTGTCTCCCCTGAGCTCACGCCTTTCAATAGAGAACGATGTACATCCAAATGGATGTTGACCGAGCCTAAATTCTACTCCCAGTGGCCTTTAAATGCCATTCGTCAGACACCCTTGTATGTCGATTGTGGGCAACAATAGTGTCAGTGGCCAAGCTTGACTTCTATCCCCGACAGCCTTAAAATGCCTTCCATTATACATCCTCAGCGGTCGGTGCTGGACCACCAATGTGTTAGTGGGCGCCCACTAACACTGTGGTGGTCCACCACCGACCACTGAGGATGTATAATGGAAGGCATTTTAAGGTTGAGGGTGTATAATGAACGGCATTTGAACGTCATCGACTATACAAGTCAGCCTTGGCCATTAACAATCACCATTCCTTTAAGGTTTTGAACATCTTCCTTATCATCTTTTTTTGTGAGATTTGAGGAACAAAATGATCCCTGACTCAGTCTACCAAGATTCTTCTTGCCCTTGCATCACTCTTCCTCCAATGACACTTGTCTTCTTCAATGTCTAGTTCTTGAGCCTTCTCATTGACAAGCTTTAAGAGATCATTTTCTTACAAGATGAGAACTCTAGACTTCCAAAAGATGAAGTTTGTGGCTCTATCAAGATTATCTTCAACCATCATGCAGATTTCGCTTAGAAACCCTAGAAGGAGCTAGGTCAAAATTTAAGTTTAGAATCTTTTGAAACTAAATCCAAAGGTTAATGTGCCTTATCAAAGCGAGTTGAGAGGAGATAACATCAAGCCAAAACTATTGACCAAAATTGGGTAAAAAATGAAGCTTCTCAAAACTAGATTTTTCCTTCATTAATAGATGCGCCTTCCCTTGGCCGAAGTTTCCAAGTCACTTTTTCTCCTTTATCGGTGAGGGGATGCCTCAGAATATCAAGCCAAAGCTTTGGACAATGGTTTCTAGAACTACGTTGATACCATGTTAGAAATTGGTAGCTGTAAAACCAAGATCACTAGAAGAAAGGCAGAGCACATAAACATATAGGGTGTGGAGCTCGTTTAATGACGGTGATGTTCTATCACCTCCCAACCATAGACAATACAACACTATTGTCTTCTCCGAGCTGAAACCTTTCAATAGAGAACAATGTACATCCAAATGGACGTTGACCGAACCTAAATTCTACTCTCGCTGGCCTTTAAATGCCATTCGTCATACACCCTTGTAGGTCGATTATGCGCCACAACATGACTGTCAGTGGCCAAGCTTGACTTCTATTCCAAACGGCCTTAAAATGCATTCCGTCATACAACCTCAGCGGTCGATGGTTAACCACCAAGGTGTTACTGGACGCCCACTAACACTGTGGTGGTCTGCCGC
Source organism: Pseudotsuga menziesii (assembly GCA_001517045.1). Taxonomy (NCBI): domain Eukaryota; kingdom Viridiplantae; phylum Streptophyta; class Pinopsida; order Pinales; family Pinaceae; genus Pseudotsuga; species Pseudotsuga menziesii. The sequence continues at coordinate 21,901 of LPNX011155928.1, forward strand.
CGACCACTAATGGTGTATAATGAACGGCATTTGAACGTCGTCGCCCATACAATTCAGGCTTGACCATTAACAACCATCATTCCTTTAGGGATTTAAAATCTTTCTAGTCGTCTTCTTTTGCGAGATTTGAGCAACCAAATGATCGCTGACCGAGTCAACAAAGATTCTTCTTGCTCTGCAATCACTTTTCCTCCAATGAGACTTGTCTTCTTCAGCGTCTGGTTATGGAATCTTCTCATTGACAAGCTTTAAGAGATCATTTTCTTCCAAGATCAGAACTTTAGACTTCCAAGAGATGAAGTTTGTGGCTCCATTAAGATGATCTTCAACCTTCATTCCAATCATCTTGCGTGCATATTTGAACTAGAAACCCTAGTAGAAGCGAGATCAAAAATGAATTTTGAAATCTTGTGAAATTGAATCCAAAGGTTAACGTGCCTTATCAAGGCAAGTTGAGAGGAGATAAGATCGAGCCAAAACTATAAACCGAAATTGGGCCAAAAATGAAATTTCTCAGAACTGGATTTCTCCTTCAATAATAGATGTGCCTTCCCTTGGGCGAAGTTTGCAGGTCACTTTTTCTCCTAGATCGGTGAAGGGAGACCTCAAAATGTCAAGCCCTGGCTTTCAACAATGGCATTTAGAACAGCTTTGATACCATGTTAGAAATTGGTAGTTGTAAAACCAAGATCACTAGAAGAAAGAAGAAGCAAATAAACAAACTCAGTTTGGAGCTCGTTAAACCACGGTGATGATCTATCACCTCCCAACCATAGACAATACAACTTTATTGTCTCCCCCGAGCTCAGACCTTTCAATAGAGAACGATGTACATCCAAATGGATTTTTACTGAGCCAAAATAATACTCCCACTGGAGCTCGTTTAACCACGGCGATGATCTATCACCTCCCAACCATAGACAATACAACACTATTGTCTCCCCCGAGTTCAGACCTTTTAATAGAGAACGATGTATATCCAAATGGATTTTTACTGAACCTAAATTCTATTCCCACTGGCCTTTAAATGCCATTCATCATACACCCTTGTTAGTGGGCCATAATAATGTCAGTGGCCAAGCCTGACTTCTATCCCAGACGGCCTTCAAATGCATTCCATCATACACCCTCGGTGGTCGGTGGCGGACCACCAAGGTGTTTGTGGGCGCCCACTAACACTGTGGTTTTGCACCACTGACCACGAGGGGTGTATAATGAACGGCATTTGAACGTCCTCGCCCATACAAGTCAGACTTGACCATTAACATCATCATTCCTTTAGGGTTTTGAACATCTTCCTAGTCGTCTTCTTTTACGAGATTTGAGGAACCAAATGATCCCTAACTGAGTCTACCAAGATTCTTCTTCCTCTGGCATCACTCTTCCTTCAATGAGACTTGTCTTCTTCAACGTTCGGTTCTGGAACCTTCTCATTGACAACCTTTAAGAGATCACTAGAAGAAAGGCAGAGCACATAAACATACAGGGTGTGGAGCTCGTTTAACCATGGTGATGTTCTATCACCTCCCAACCACAGACAATACAACACTATTGTCTTCTCCGAGCTCAAACCTTTCAATAGAGAACGATGTACATCCAAATGGATGTTGACCAAGCCTAAATTCTACTTTCGTTGGCCTTTAAATGCCGTTCGTCATACACCCTTGTAGGTCGATTGTGCGCCACAACATGAGTGTCAGTGGCTAAGCCTGACTTCTATCCCAAACGGCCTTAAAATGCATTCTGTCACACAACCTCAGTGGTCGGTCGTTGACCACCAAGGTTTTGTTGGACGCCCACTAACACTGTGGTGGTCTGCCACCGACCACTAATTGTGTATAATAAACGACATTTGAACGTCGTCACCCATACAAGTCAGGCTTGACCAATAACAACCACCATTCCTTTAGGGTTTTAAAATATTTCTAGTCGTCTCCTTTTGCGAGATTTGAGGAACCAACTGATGGCTGACAGAGTCAACCAAGATTCTTCTTGCTCTGCAATCACTCTTCCTCCAATAAGTCTTGTCTTCTTCAACGTCTGGTTCTGGAACCTTCTCATTGACAAGCTTTAAAAGATCATTTTCTTTCAAGATGAGAACTCTAGACTTCCAAGAGATTAAGTTTGTGGCTCCATCAAAATGATCTTCAACCTTCATTCCAATCATCTTGCGTGCATATTTGAACTAGAAACCCTAGTAGCAGTAGATCAAAAATGAATTTTGAAATCTTGTGAAATTGAATCCAAAGGTTAACGTGTCTTATCAAGGAAAGTTGAGAAGAAATAAGATCGAGCCAAAACTATAAACCGAAATTGGGCCAAAAATGAAATTTCTCAGAACTGGATTTTTCCTTCAATAATAGATGTGCCTTCCCTTGGGCGAAGTTTCCAGGTCACTTTTTTCTTGGATCGGTGAAGGTAGACCTCAAAATGTCAAGCCCTAGATTTCAACAATGGCATTTAGAACAGCTTTGATACCATGTTAGAAATTGGCAATTGTAAAACCAAGATCACTAGAAGAAAGAAAAAGCACATAAACAAACTCGGTGTCGAGCTCGTTTAACCACGGTGATGATCTCTCACCTCTCAACCATAGACAATACAACACTATTGTCTCCCCCGAGCTCAGACCTTTCAATAGAGAACGATGTAGATCCAAAAGGATTTTTACTAAGCCAAAATAATACTCCCACTAGAGCTCGTTTAACCACGGTGATGATCCATCACCTCCCAACACCATTGTCTCCCCCGAGCTCAGACCTTTCAATAGAGAACGATGTATATCCAAATATATTTTTACTGAACCTAAAATCTACTCCCACTGGCCTTTAAATTTCATTCATCATACACCCTTGTAGGTCGATTGTGGGCCATAATAGTGTCAGTGGCTAAGCCTGACTTCTATCCTAGACGACTTTCAAATGCATTCTGTCATACACCCTCAGTGGTCGGTAGTGGACCACCAAGATGTTAGTGGGAGCCCACTAACACTGTGGTTTTCCACCACCGACCACTAGGGGTGTATAATGAACGGGATTTGAACGTCGTCATCGATACAAGTCAGGCTTGACCATTAACAATCATCATTCCTTTAGGGTTTTGAACATCTTTCTCGTCGTCTTCTTTTGTGAGATTTGAGGAACCAAATGATCCCTAACTGAGTCTACCAAGATTCTTCTTGCTCTCGCATCACTTTTCCTCCAATGAGACTTGTCTTCTTCAACGTTCGGTTCTGGAACCTTCTCATTGACAAGCTTTAAGAGATCATTTTCTTCCAAGATGAGAACTATAGACTTTCAAAAGATGAAGTTTGTGGCTCCATCAAGATTATCTTCAACCTTCATTGCAATCATCTTGCCTGCAAAATTGAACTAGTAACCCTAGTAGGAGCTAGGTCAAAAATGAAGTTTGGAATCTTGTTAAACTGAATCCAAAGGTTAATATGTCTTATCAAGGTGACTTCAGAGGAGATAAGGTTGAGCCAAAACTATGGACCAAAATTGGGTCAAAAATGAAACTTCTCAGAACTGGATTTTTTCTTCATCAATAGATGCGCCTTCCCTTGAGCGAAATTTCCAAGTCATTTTTTCTCCTGAATTAATGAGCGGTGGCCAAAGTTTCTAAGTCTGTTTTTCTCCTGTATTGGTAAGAACAGGCCTCAAAATGTCAAGCTTTAGCTTTCGACAATGGCTTCTAGCACTGCTTGGATACCATGTTAGAAATTGGCAGTTGTAACACTAGGACCACTAGAAGAAAGGCAGAGTACATAAACAAACTAGGCGTGGAGCTCGTTTAACCACGGTGATTATCTATCACCTCCCAACCATAGACAATACAACACTATTATCTCCCCCTACCTCAAACCTATCAATAGAGAACGATATACATCCAAATGGATGTCGACTGAGCCTAAATTCTACTCCCAATGGCCTTTAGATGCCATTATCCATACACCCTTGTAGGTCTATTATGGGCCACAATAGTGTCAGTGGCCAAGCCTGACTCCTATCTCCGTCGGGCTTAAAATTCCTTCAATTATACACCCTCAGTGTTCGGTGGTGGACCACCAAGGTGTTGGCGGGCGCCCACCAACACTGTGGTGGTCCACCACCGACCACTAAGGGTGTATAATTAACGACATTTGAACATCGTCGCCCATACAAGTCAGGCTTGGTCATTAACAATCATCATTCCTTTAGAGTTTTGAACATCTTCATAGTCGTCTTTGTTTGCAAGATTTGAGGAACCAAATGATCCCTAACTGAGTTTACCAAGATTCTTCTTGCTCTAGCATCACTCTTCCTCCAATGAGACTTGTCTTCTTCAACGTCTTGCTCTGGAACCTTTTCATTGACAAGCTTTAAGAGATCATTTTCTCCCAAGATGAGAATTCTAGACTTCCAAGAGATAAAGTTTGTGGCTCCATCAAGATGATCTTCAACCTTCATTCCAATCATCTTGCCTCCAGATTTGAACTAGAAACCCTAGTAGGAGCTAGGTTGAAAAATGAAATTTGGAATCTTGTGAAACTGAATCCAAAGGTTAATGTGTCTTATCAAGGTGAGTTGAGAGGAGATAAGATCGAGCCAAAACTTTGGACATAAATTGGGTCAAAAATGAAACTTCTCGGAACTAGATTTTTCCTTCATCAATAGATGTGCCTTCCCTTGGGCAAAATTTCCATGTCACTTTTTCTCCTGGATTGGTGAGGAGAGGCCTCAGTATTTCAAGCCCTTGCTTTCGACAATGTCATCTATAACTACTTTGATACCATGTTAGAGATTGGCAGTTCTAAAACGATGATACCTTGAAGAATGACAGAGCACATAAACAAATTGGGTGTGGAGTTCATTTAACCACGATGATGATCTATCACCTCCCAACCATAGACAATACAACACTATTGTCTCCCATAGCTCATGCCTTTCGATAGAGAATTATGTACATCAAAATGGAATCTAAAGGTTAATGTGGCTTATCAAGGCGAGTTGAGAAGAGATAAGATCGAGCCAAAACTATGGACCGAAATTGGGTCAAAAATGAAACTTCTCAGAACTCAATTTTTCCTTCATCAATAGACGAGCCTTCCCTTGGGAGAAGTTTCCAACTCACTTTTTCTCCTATATTGGTGAGGGGAGGCCTTAAAATGTGAAGCCATGGCTTTCGACAATGGCTTCTAGAACTGCTTTGGTATGATGTTAAAAATTGACAGTTGTAAAACCAAGACCACTAGAAGAAAGACAGAGCACATAAATAAACTGGGTGTGGAGCTCGTTTAACCATGATGATCTATCTCCTCCCAACCATAGACAATACAACACTATTGTCTCCCTCAAGCTCACACCTTTCAATAGAGAACGATGTACATCCAAATGGATATTGATCGAGCCTAAATTCTACTCTCAGTGGCCTTTAAATGCCATTCGCCAGACACCCTTTTATGTCGATTGTGGGAAACAATAGTGTCAGTGGCCAAGCTTGACTTCTATCCCCAACAGCCTTAAAATGCCTTCCATTATACACCCTCAGTGGTCGATGGTGGACCACCAAGGTGTTAGTGGGCACCCACTAACACTGTGGTGGTCCACCACCGACCACTAAGGGTGTATAATAAACGGCATTTGAACGTCATCGACTATACAAGTCAGCCTTGGCCATTAACAATCACCATTCTTTTACGGTTTTGAACATTTTCCTTGTCGTCTTCTTTTGTGAGATTTGAGGAACCAAATGATCCCTAACTTAGTCTACCAAGATTCTTCTTGCTCTTGCATCACTCTTCCTCCAATGACACTTGTCTTCTTCAGCATCTAGTTCTGGAACCTTCTCATTGACAAGCTTTAAGAGATCATTTTCTTACAAGATGAGAACTGTAGACTTCCAAGAGATGAAGTTTGTGGCTCCATCAAGATTATCTTCGACCGTCATGCAGATTTCACATAGAAACCCTATGTAATATCCCAAATCTCGATATTTTCTATTTCTAAACAATTATGCTGATACAACTAGGCATGCAAACTGCCATGCAAAAATCCCTATTTTATAGGAAAAATTAGGGTTAGGGTTTGCGAGTTAGAATGAACACTTACCACTGATAAGCCGGTCTTAACTACTCCAGAGAAAGTCTGCCAGTACTGCAAGCTGGATCAGAGAGGAACTGAGCTCCTCTGCTTCAGGTGAGTTCTCCCAGCAGCAAGACGCCCATGTAGGAAAGTGTGACGCCCTCAAGGAAGGAGGTGTCCGATCGGGCTGAGAATTTGCAGTACTGATAGCGGTTTAGTGACGGAGAGAATGCCCAGAGCATGCGAAGGTTCTGATATCTTTAGGTAGGGTAGCGAATCACTTCAGAGAGACAGCTACTCACCCCCTGGAACCCTGAAACTGTTGATAATTGCTTCGGATGAGCACTGATGGATCTGAAACTCACTGGGTACCGAAGTATGAAGCTGATGATGAGAATGGTGCCTGATTTTTGGAAGGAAACTGAGATCTGAAGACCCCAGTAGCTAATTAGGTATTTCTGGATGAAAACCCCCTCTTACGGCTGCACACGTGTCCCTACAACAATCTATACCATGTACTAGATGACGGATGAATGAATGAAGAAAAAGTGGTGAACCCGTATGGCTTACCCGGAATAAGACTAGGATAGATGTTTCACTACCGAAATCCTGTTAGCTGAAGACTCCGTCTCCAACCTCAACTGCTGTGCTGCACGTTGTGCTGCTATCCAAGAGCTCCCAAAATAATCATAATCCAAACTGAGGTCTCCTCTTGCTTTCTCCTCTATTTATAAAGTTCAACTACGCAAAACCCTAATCTTTGACCTAATTAGGTCACTTTATCTTTTAATTTGCCGTTGACTTGCATGCATGTCACTTTATCTTCTAATTTGTCGTTGACTTGCATGCATGCGGAGGGAGACTTTAAATAGTGCATGCATCATTAAAATCATGCTGGGATGGTATGCACGAGGTTGGCCTTTGGCCCTAGTCACCCTTCTTGACCACTTGATGATGCCCTAGATCTTCTATGGTTGGCATCAATCCTTAGCTGATTCCCTAGCTGTCAGTAACCGCTCGAACCCACAGGAATCACATAGGTTAGCGATTTTGGGCCTTAAGGCCTAACTGGAAGAGGACATTACAATCCTCCCCGCTCGAGATTGCTTGTCCTCAAGAAACTTCAAATTGGGATGCTGCAATACCTGTTCACCTTCCCAGGTGGCATCTTCTGGCAGTAGTTCCTTCCATTGAACTAAGTATTCACTGATTACCCTGTTCTTGAGCTTCCTCTCTCTAGTCTAAATGATCTGTTCGGGAATCAGCATCAGTAGTCCTTCATCATCTAAAGGAGGCAATTCGATGGATGGAGCAATGTGTTGACCAAGGGTTTTCTTCAGGCTAGATACATGGAACACATTGTAAATTTTGCTTTCCTGAGGAAGTTCTAGTTCATAAGCCACCTCTCCCACTTTCTGGATTATTTTGTAGGGTCCATAGAAGCGGAATTTTAACTTTTCTCCTCCTTTCTTCTTAAGTGAGGACTGTCTGTAAGGCTGGAGCCTTAAGTATACGAAGTCACCTACCTCAAAGCTCCGCTCAATCCTGTGTCTGTCGGCATACATCTTCTGTTGATTCTGTGCTGTCTGCAAATTCTCCTTCAGTATTTTCAGGATGTCCTGATTGTCCTGTATCCAATCCTTAGCCTTAGGAGCCCTACTGTCTCCAAATGCCAAATCTGCATAGTGTAATGCCTCGTAACCATATAGTGCCTTAAAAGGAGTCATCCTAATAGACATATGATAAGTAGTGTTGTAGCAATACTCCTCTAAGTGTAGCCATTTGATCCAGGTTCGCTGCTGCCCTGCTACATAGTTCCTTAAATATCCTTCGATCCACTTGTTGACTATTTCTGTTTTCCCTTCACTCTGGGGATGATAACTCATACTGGTAGCCAGTTCGGTCCCTACCAATCTGAACAGCTCTTTCCAGAAGGCACCCGTGAATCTCCTATCTCGATCACTGACGATGGTCTTAGGTAACCCGTGTAACCTGAAGACTTCCCTGAAGAATAACTCAGCTACTTGAGCTGCCGAGTAGTTTGATGATATCGAGAAGAAATGTGCAAATTTGGTTAGTATGTCAACTACGACATATAAACAATCTCGCCCTTGGACCTTGGGCAAGCCTGTAATAAAGTCCATGGAGATGCTCTCCCACTTCTGTTCTGGAATCGGTAGTGGCTGGAGTAGCCCTGCTGGATGGGTGTTCTCAACCTTGTTCTGCTAACAGATGCTACATTCCTGGACATGCTGCATAATCTCCCCCTTGAGGCCCTTCCATGAGAACCTCTCTCTGATCTGCCTGTAGGTCTTTAAGAGACCTTGACGCCCTGATAAAGGAGAATCGTGGGCCACCTGAATCTTCCTCAATGTGGATTCTGGAACGAGGTATATCCTATTTTTGTAGTAGATGATGTCATCCACAATCCTGTACCTGTCATCCTGAATTTGCCCGTCCAATAATTCACAAACGAATTTATTTTTGGAGTATTCCACTAAGAGAAGTGCCCTCCAATCCATGGATATACTACTGAGAGATAATGGGGCTGGACGCCTGGATAATGCATCAGCTACTACATTAGTCTTACCTTTCACATACTCGATCTCGAAATCGTAGGCTTGTACCTTGCTGACCCATTTCTGCTGTCGCTCATTCAGTTCCTTCTGCTCCAAGAAATACTTGAGGCTGTTATGATCGGTTTTGATTTTGAACTTACTGCCCACCAGGTACTGTCTGAATTTTGTAAGAACATGCAAGATGGCTAGCATCTCTTTGTCATATATGGAGTAATGGCGCTCGTAGTTCTTCAGTTTACGGCTCTCAAATGCAATAGGGTGATGATTCTGCATCAATACTGCTCCTAACCCTTCCCCTGAGGCATCACATTCTACTATAAAGGGTTGTGAGAAGTCTGGTAATGCTAGAACTGGACAAGAACTCATAATAACCTTCATCTCCTCGAAAGTTTTCTGCGCTAAATCTGTCCAAGTGAACGCCCCCTTCTTGATGAGATCTGTGAGGGGTGCTGCAAACTGGGAGAATCCCTTAACGTACCGTCGGTAATAAGTGCACAGACCTAGGAACCCTCTCAATTCTGTAACTATTTTTGGCGCGGGCCAATCTCTGATAGCCCAGATTTTCTCCATGTCAACCTGTACTCCTTCTGCATTGATCACATGTCCTAAATACAGCATTTCCTTCATGCCAAACTCACACTTGGACATTTTCACGTAAAGCGACTGTTCTTCTAAAATACTCAACGTCTCATCCAGGTGTTTCAAGTGCTCTTCCCATGTTTTGTTGTAAACCAAGATGTCATCAAAGAATACAAGCAAAAACTTACGTAGCTGTGCCCTGAAGGTGTGGTTTATGCATGACTGAAAAGTGGCTGGAGCATTGGTAAGCCCAAAAGGCATGACCAAAAACTCATAGTGACCATAGTGACAGAGAAAAGCTGTTTTGGGGATGTCCTGGTCCGTTACCCTGATCTGATGGTATCCCGAGCGAAGATCGATCTTGGAGAAGTATTGAGCTCCCCGAAGCTCATCCATGAGTTCGTCAATTCTGGGAATGGGATACCTGTTCTTAATGGTCTTTTTGTTGAGTGCTCGCTAATCGATGCACATATGCAACGTACCATCCTTCTTCTTAACCAGAACTACTGAAGATGCAAAGGGGCTAGAACTGGGCCGTATATAACCAAGCTCCAGTAATTCTTTGATGGCTTTCTCAATCTCATCCTTGTACCTTTTGGGATGCCTGTAAGGAGTGGTGATGACTACTTGTGTTCCCTCCTCTAGCTCGATGATGTGCTCAAAACCTCGGTCTAGTGGTCTATCTGAGGGAAGGTCCCGAAAAACCTTTTCATGTTTCTGTAGCAAGGCTTGAATGTCACTTGGGTGTTTTGTGCTGGTCTCTGGGGGTTTCTAGAAGGTGACAAAACATTATGCAACCCATTCTATGTCATCCTGTCGGAGGACTGCCTCCATTCTCTGTGACGAGACCGGTTTTGGGGGATAAGTGTTCCTTCCCCTCAAAACTACCCATTTACCGTCTGGCCCCTGAAACTCCATTTCCATTGCCCTGTAGTCTGTAGTGTATTTCCCTATAGAATAAAGCCACTGAACACCCAATACCACATGAGTATCTGCTACATCCACTACATAGAAAGAGTCTGTCATCTGATAGTTACCTAAGGCAACATTAAGTTTTGGGATCCAGTAGTTGCACTCCATGCTGGAGTTCTCGGCTACTGCTACAGTGAATCCCTCGAACTTCTCGATCTGAATACCTCTCTTGGCTACCCAAGCGGAGTCAATGAAATTGTGTGTGGCTCCCCCATCAATCAGTACTCTTACTCTGTGACCCTGCACTACTCCCCTGACCTTGAGAGTATGGAATCTCGGTACTCCAGACAATGTAGCAATGACTCCCTCTGGTGTATCACCCTGGTGTGATTCCTCTTCTGTGGCCTTCTACTCATCGTCGTCCTCATCACTGTCTGAATACACCTCAATGTACTATGCCTTTGCCTTCCCTGCACACCTGTGTCCCGGTACCCATCGTTCCTGGCAGGTGAAGCACAGCTTCTTCCTTCTCAAATCTTTCCTGGTGTCCTCATCTAACCAGGTTTTCTTGGGCACATCCTGCTGGAAAGGTTTCCTGTCCTTGTCCCTAACAGGAAAATTGGTTTTCATAGGGAATTTGTTTTTGGGGACTGAATCCTGAAGATCCCTTGCCCTACTAATAGAATCTTGCGGAGTGAGGGGTTTGTAGGCTTTCACCCACCCCCGTAGTGGCTCTATGAGGGCCTCAGTGAATAACATAGTCATTCTGCTCTCTGACACATCTATTACCATAACGGCTAGCCTCTGAAATTCTGAAATGAAAGCTTCTGTACTACCAGTCTGCTTGAGCTGAGCCAACTCCCTGAAATGGATCTCTGGATCTTTCCTGTCAAACCTCTCCATGAGTTTCTGAGTGAACTCACCGTAATAATGTATGGTATTGTGACCTAATGTCACCAATCCGTGGTACCACCATTCGTGAGCTTCTCCGTCCAGGTGAAGTGTAGCCAACTTAATGGCGTCGGTCTCTGTCATGGGGTTGAGTTGGAAATAGGTATCCAACTTTTGGACCCATGTTCCTGCTGATCCTCCGCGAGTCCCATCAAAGTTTGGGATAGTTAACCTGCCCAAGGTCTTCTGCAGCTCATAGTTGTGATTGAAACCCTTGTTGAAATTCTTGGGCCTGTTTCTACTCTTCATGTTACAGAAATCAGAGAAAGACACGGCATCATGAAACTCATCCCCTAAGTCTCTGTACTCCTGTAAATAAGCGCCAAAAGGCTAGCTAGGTTCTATCTGCATGACCAAGCCTCCTACTGTATCTGCCAAGAAGTGAGGCATGGTAGGCCTGATAGTAGGTCTGCGGTATATGTGCGGAGTGTTCTGGATGTTAGTGTACACCATCTTTCCACTGCTGCTTGAAGATCCTCGATCTACCGGTGAGGGAGGTGTACTGTTGATACCTGTTTCCGGTTTCGCTGATAGTCTGTTGATTGCATTGAGGACTTATTTTTATCCCTTGGCTAAGTCTTGCAATGCAGAGACCAAGCTGCGAAACTCCATCCGATCCTCCTCTTCTCCCGTTCCTTTTCCCCTATCCGCATGTATACCTGTTTGTTCAATGTCTGAATTGGTATCTTCTAGTTGGATATTTTCGAATTCTTTGGTGTATCTACTCTTCCTCCTCCTATAGGTTACAAAAGGATCTCCTTCTGTATTCATCTACCTTTCATATCTTATGCCCACAGCTAGCCAAGAAAATAGCTCCGATACCACTGTAATATCCCAAATCCCGATATTTTCTATTTCTAAACAATTATGCTGATACAACTAGGCATGCAAACTGCCATGCAAAAATCCCTATTTTATAGGAAAAATTAGGGTTAGGGTTTGTGATTTAGAATGAACACTTACCACTGATAAGCCGGTCTTAACTACTCCAGAGAAAGTCTGCCAGTACTGCAAGCTGGATCGAAGAGGAACTGATCTCCTCTGCTTCAGGTGAGTTCCCCCAACAGTAAGACACCCAAGTAGGAAAGTGTGACGCCCTCAAGGAAGGAGGTGTCCGATCAGGTTGATAATTTGCAGGACAGATAGCGGTTCAGTGACGGAGAGAATGCCCAGAGCATGCGAAGGTTCTGAGATCTCTAGGTAGGGTAGCAAATCACTTCAGAGAGACAGCTACTCACCCCTCGGAACCCCGAAACTACTGGTAACTACTTCGGATGAGCATTGATGGATCTAAAACTCATTAGGTACCGCAGTATGAAGCTGATGATGAGAATGGTGCCTGAGTTTCGAAAGGAAACTGAGATCTGAAGGCCCCAGCAGCTAATTAGGGCTTTCTGGCTGAAAACCCCCTCTTACGACTACACACGTGTCCCCGCAACGATCTATACCATGTACTAGATGACTGATGAATGAATGAAGAACAAGTGGTGAACCCGTATGGCTTACCCGGAATAAGACTAGGACAGATGTTTCACTGCCGAAATCCTGTTAGCTGAAGACTCCGTCTCCAACCCCAACTGTTGTGCTGCTATCCAAGAGGTCCCAAAATAATCATAATCCAAAGTGACGTCTCCTCTTGCTTTCTCCTCTATTTATAAAATTCAACTGCGCAAAACCCTAATCTTTGACCTAATTAGGTCACTTTATCTTCTAATTTGCCGTTTACTTGCATGCATGCAGAGGGAGACTTTAAATAATGCATGCATCATTAAAATCATGCTGGAATGGTAAGCACGAGGGTGGCCTTTGGCCCTGGTGGCCCTTCTTAACCACTTGATGATGCCCTAGATCTTCTATGGTTGGCATCAATCCTTAGCTGATTCCCTAGCTGTTAAAAACCGCTCGAACCCACAGCAATCACATAGGTTAGCGGTTTTGGGCCTTAAGGCCTAACTGGAAGAGGACATTAAACCCTAGAAAGAGCTAGGTCAAAATTTAAGTTTGGAATCTTGTGAAACTGAATCCAAAGGTTAATGTGCCTTATCAAAGTGAGTTGAGAGGAGATAACATCAAGCCAAAACTATTGACCGAAATTGGGTCAAAAATGAAGCTTCTCAAAACTGGATTTTTCCTTCATTAATAGATGCGCCTTTCCTTGGCCGAAGTTTCCAAGTCACTTTTTCTCCTGGATCGGTGAGGGATGCCTCAGAATGTCAAGCCAAAGCTTTGGACAATGGCTTCTGGAACTGCTTTGATACCATGTTAGAAATTGGTAGCTGTAAAACCAAGATCACTAGAAGAAAGGCAGAGCACATAAACATAAAGGGTGTGGAGCTCATTTAACCACGGTGATGTTCTATCACCTCCAGACCATAGACAATACAACACTATTGTCTTCTCTGAGCTCAAACCTTTTAATAGAGAACGATGTACATCCAAATGGATGTTGATCGAGCCTAAATTCTACTATCATTGGCCTTTAAATGCCATCCGTCATACACCCTTGTAGGTCGATTATGCGCCACAACATGAGTGTCAGTGGCCAAGCCTGACTTCTATCCCAAACGGCCTTAAAATGCATTCCATCATACAACCTCAGTGGTCGGTGATTGACCACCAAGGTGTTACTGGACGCCCACTAACACCAAGACCACGATGTTAAAAATTGGCAGTTGTAAAACCAAGACCACTAGAAGAAAGACAGAGCACATAAACAAACTGGGTGTGGAGCTCGTTTAACCACGATGATGATCTATCACCTCCCAACCATAGACAATACAACACTATTGTCTCCCCCGAGCTCACACCTTTCAATAGAGAACGATGTACATCCAAATGGATATTGACCGAGCCTAAATTCTACTCCCAGTGGCCTTTCAATGCCATTCGTCAGACACATTTGTATGTCAATTGTGGGCAACAATAGTGTCGGTGGCCAAGATTGACTTCTATCCCCGACAGCCTTAAAATTCCTTCCATTATACACCCTCAGTGGTCGGTGGTGGACCACCAAGGTGTAAGTGGGCGCCCACTAACACTGTGGTGGTCCACTACCGACCACTAAGGGTGTATAATGAACGACATTTCAACGTCATCGACTATACAAGTCAACCTTGGCCATTAACAATCACCATTCCTTTACGGTTTTGAACATCTTCCTTGTCGTCTTCTTTTGTGAGATTTGAGGAACCAAAAGATCCTTGACTTAGTCTACCAAGATTCGTCTTGTTCTTGCATCACTCTTCCTCCAATGACACTTGTCTTCTTCAGCGTCTAGTTCTGGAACCTTCTCATTGACAAGCTTTAAGAGATCATTTTCTTACAATATGAGAACTGTATACTTCCAAGAGATGAAGTTTGTGGCTCCATCAATATTATCTTCAACCGTCATGCAGATTTCACATAGAAACTCTAGAAGGAGCTAGGTCAAAATTTAAGTTTGGAATCTTGTGAAACTGAATTCAAAGGTTAATGTGCCTTATCAAAGTGAGTTGAGAGGAGATAACATCAAGCCAAAACTATTGATCGAAATTGGGTAAAAAATGAAGCTTCTCAAAACTGGATTTTTCCTCCATTAATAGATGCGCCTTCCCTTGGCCGAAGTTTCCAAGTCACTTTTTCTCCTGGATCGATGAGGGGATGCCTCAGAATGTCAAGCCAAAGCTTTGGACAATGGCTTCTCGAACTGTTTTGATACCATGTTAGAAATTGGTAGCTGTAAAACCAAGATCACTAGAAGAAAGGCAAAGCACATAAACATACAGGGTGTGGAGCTCGTTTAACCACGGTGATGTTCTATCACCTCCCAACCATAAACAATACAACACTATTGTCTTCTCCAAGCTCAAACCTTTCAATAGAGAATGATGTACATCCAAATGGATGTTGACCGAGCCTAAATTCTACCCTCACTGGCCTTTAAATGCCATTCGTCATACACCCTTGTAGGTCGATTGTGCGCCACAACATTAGTGTCGGTGGCCAAGCCTGACTTCTATCCCAAACGGCCTTAAAATGCATTCCGTCATACAACCTCAGTGGTTGGTGGTTGACCACCAAGGTGTTACTGGACGCCCACTAACACTGTGGTGGTCCGCCACCGACCACTAATGGTGTATAATGAATGGCATTTGAACGTCATCGCCCATACAAGTCAGGCTTGACCATTAACAACCACCATTTCTTTAGGGTTTTAAAATCATTCTAGTCGTCTTCTTTTGCGAGATTTGAGGAACCAAATGATCGTTGACCGAGTCAACCAAGATTCTTCTTGCTCTGCAATCACTCTTCCTCCAATGAGACTTGTCTTCTTCAGCGTCTGGTTCTGGAACCTTCTCATTGACAAGCTTTAAGAGATCATTTTCTTCCAAGATCAGAACTCTAGACTTCCAAGAGATGAATTTTGTGGCTCCATCAAGATGATCTTCAACCTTCATTCCAATCATCTTGCGTGCATATTTGAACTAGAATCCCTAGTAGGAGTTAGATCAAAAATGAATTTTGAAATCTTGTGAAATTGAATCCAAAGGTTAACGTGCCTTATCAAGGCAAGTTGAGAGGAGATAAGATCGAGCCAAAACTATAAACCGAAATTTGGCCAAAAATGAAATTTCTCAGAACTGGATTTCTCCTTCAATAATAGATGTGCCTTCCTTTGGGCGAAGTTTCCAGGTCACTTTTTCTCTTGGATCGGTGAAGAGAGAGCTCAAAATGTCAAGGCCTAGCTTTCAACAATGGCATTTAGAACAGCTTTGATACCATGTTAGAAATTGGCAGTTGTAAAACCAAGAAAACTAGAATAAAGAAAAAACACATAAACAAACTCGGTGTGGAGCTCGTTTCACCACGGTGATGATCTATCACCTCCCAACCATAGACAATACAACACTATTGTCTCCCCCGAGATCAGACCTTTCAATACAGAACGATGTACATCCAAATGGATTTTTACTGCGCCAAGATAGTACTCCCAATGGAGCTCGTTTAACCACGGTGATGATCTATCACCTCCCAACCATAGACAATACAACACTATTATCTCCCCCGAGCTCGGACCTTTCAATAGAGAACGATGTATATCCAAATGGATTTTTACTGAACCTAAATTCTACTCCCACTGGCCTTTAAATGCCATTCATCATACACCCTTGTAGGTCGATTGTGGGCCATAATAGTGTCAGTGGCCAAGCCTTCCTTCTATCCCAGACGGCCTTCAAATGCATTCTGTCATACACCCTCAGTGGTCGGTGGCGGACCACCAAGGTGTTCGTGGGAGCCCACTAACACTGTGGTTTTCCACCACCGACCACTAGGGTTGTATAATGAATGGCATTTGAACGTCGTCGCCCATACAAGTCAGGATTGACCATTAACAATCATCATTCCTTTAGGGCTTTGAACATCTTCCTAGTCGTCTTCTTTTGCGAGATTTGAGCAACCAAATGATCCCTAACTGAGTCTACCAAGATTCTTCTTGCTCTGGCATCACTCTTCCTCCAACGAGACTTGTCTTCTTCAACGTTCGGTTCTGGAACCTTCTTATTGACAAGCTTTAAGAGATCATTTTCTTCCAAGATGAGAACTATAGACTTCCAAAAGATGATGTTTGTGGCTCCATCAAGATTATCTTCAACCTTCATTCCAATCATCTTGCCTGCAAAATTGAACTAGTAACCCTAGTAGGAGCTAGGTCAAAAATGAAGTTTGGAATCTTGTTAAACTGAATCCAAAGGTTAATATGCCTTATCAAGGTGACTTGAGAAGAGATAAAGTTGAGCCAAAACTATGGACCAAAATTGGGTCAAAAATGAAACTTCTCAAAACTGGATATTTCCTTCATCAATAGAGGCGCCTTCCCTTGGGCGATATTTCCAAGTCACTTTTTCTCCTGGATTAATGAGCAGTGGCCAAAGTTTCTAAGTCTGTTTTTCTCCCGGATTGGTGAGGAGAGGCCTCAAAATGTCAAGCCCTAGCTTTCGACAATGGCTTCTAGAACTGCTTTGATACCATGTTAGAAATTGGCTGTTGTAACACTAAGACCACTAGAAGAAAGGCATAGTACATAAACAAACTGGGCGTAGAGTTCGTTTAACCACGGTGATTATCTATCACCCCCAACCATAGATAATAAAACACTATTATCTCTCCCGACCTCAAACCTATCAATAGAGAACGATATACATCCAAATGGATGTCGACTGAGCCTAAATTCTACTCCCAATGGCCTTTAGATGCCATTCTCCATACACCCTTGTAGGTCTATTGTGGGCCACAATAATGTCAATGGCCAAGCCTGACTCCTATCTCCGACGGGCTTAAAATGCCTTCAATTATACACCCTCAGTGTTCTGTGGTGGACCACCAAGGTGTTGGTGGGCGCCCACCAACACTATGGTGGTCCACCACCGACCACTAAGGGTGTATAATTAACGGCATTTGAACGTCGTCGCCCATACAAGTCAGGCTTGGTCATTAACAATCATCATTCCTTTAGAGTTTTGAACATCTTCATAGTCATCTTCGTTTGCAAGATTTGAGGAACCAAATGATCCCTAACTGAGTTTACCAAGATTCTTCTTGCTCTAGCATCACTCTTCCTCCAATGAGACTTGTCTTCTTCAACATCTTGCTCTGGAACCTTCTCATTGACAAGCTTTAAGAGATCATTTTCTCCCAAGATGAGAACTCTAGACTTCCAAGAGATAAAGTTTGTGGCTGCATCAAGATGATCTTCAACCTTCATTCCAATCATCTTGCCTCCAGATTTGAACTAGAAACCCTAGTAGGAGCTAGGTCAAAAATGAAATTTGGAATCTTGTGAAACTGAATCCAAAGGTTAATGTGCCTTATCAAGGCAAGTTGAGAGGAGATAAGATTGTACCAAAACTTTGGACAAAAATTGGGTCAAAAGTTAAACTTCTCCGAACTGGATTTTTCTTTCATCAATAAATGTGCCTTCTCTTGGGCAAAATTTGCATGTCACTTTTTTCTCCTGGATTGATGAGGGGAGGCCTCAGAATTTCAAGCCCTAGCTTTCGACAATGTTGTCTATAACTACTTTGATACCATGTTATAAATTGGCAGTTCTAAAACCATGATACCTAGAAGAATGACGGAGCACATAAACAAATTGGGTGTGGAGCTCGTTTAACCACGATGATAATCTATCACCTCCCAACCGTAGACAATATAACACTATGTCTCCCATAGCTTAGGCCTTTCGATAGAGAATGGTGTACATCAAAATGGAACTTAAAGGTTAATGTGCCTTATCAAGGCGAGTTGAGAGGAGATAAGATCGAGCCAAAACTATGGACCGAAATTGCGTTAAAAATGAAACTTCTCAGAACTCGATTTTTCCTTCATCAATAGATGTGCCTTCCCTTGGGCGAAGTTTCCAACTCACTTTTTCTCCTATATTGGTGAGGGGAGGCCTTAGAATGTGAAGCCCTAGCTTTCCACAATGGCTTCTAGAACTGCTTTGGTACGATGTTAAAAATTGGCAATTGTAAAATCAAAACCACTAGAAGAAAGACAGAGCACATAAACAAACTGGGTGTGGAGCTCGTTTAACCATGATGATGATCTGTCACCTCCCAACCATAGACAATACAACACTATTGTCTCCCTTGAACTCACATCTTTCAATAGAGAACAATGTACATCCAAACGGATATTGACCGAGCCTAAATTCTACTCCCAGTGGCCTTTAAATGCCATTCGTCAGACACCCTTGTATGTCGATTGTGGGAAACAATAGTGTTAGTGGCCAAGCTTGACTTCTATCCCCGACAGCCTTAAAATGCCTTCCATTATACACCCTCAGTGGTCGGTGCTGGACCACCAAGGTGTTAGTGGGCGCCCACTAACACTATGGTGGTCCACCACTGACCACTAAGGGTGTATAATGAACAGCATTTGAACGTCATCGACTATACAAGTCAGCCTTGGCCATTAACAATCACCATTCCTTTACGATTTTGAACATCTTCCTTGTCGTCTTCTTTTGTGAGATTTGAGGAACCAAAAGATCCCTGACTTAGTCTACCAAGATTCTTCTTGCACTTGCACCACTCTTCCTCCAATGACACGTCTTCTTCAGCGTCTAGTTCTGGAACCTTCTCATTGACAAGCTTTAAGAGATCATTTTCTTACAAGATGAGAACTCTAGACTTCCAAGAGATGAAGTTTGTGGCTCCATCAAGATTATCTTCAACCGTCATGCAGATTTCACTTAGAAACCCTAGAAGGAGCTAGGTCAAAATTTAAATTTGGAATCTTGTGACACTGAATCCAAAGGTTAATGTGCCTTATAAAAGCGAGTTGAGAGGACATAACATCAAGCCAAAACTATTGACCGAAATTGGGTCAATAATGAAGCTTCTCGAAACTGGATTTTTCCTTCATTAATAGATGCGCCTTCCCTTGGCCGAAGTTTCCAAGTCACTTTTTCTCCTGGATCGGTGAGGGGATGCCTCAGAATGTCAAGCCAAAGCTTTGGACAATGGCTTCTAGAACTACTTTGATACCATGTTAAAAATCGGTAGCTCTAAAACCAAGATCACTAGAAGAAAGGAAGAGCACATAAACATACAGGGTGTGGAGCTCGTTTAACCACGGTGATGTTCTATCACCTCGCAACCATAAAAAATACAACACTATTGTCTTCTCCGAGCTCAAACCTTTCAATAAAGAACGATGTACATCCAAATGGATGTTGACCGAGTCTAAATTCTACTCTGGCTGGCCTTTAAATGCCATTCGTCATACACCCTTGTAGGTCGATTGTGCGCCACAACATGAGTGTCAGTGGCCAAGCCTGACTTCTATTCCAAACAGCCTTAAAATGCATTCTGTCATACAACATCAGTGGTTGGTGGTTGACCACCAAGGTGTTACTGGACGCCCACTAACAATGTGATGGTCCGCCACCGACCACTAATGGTGTATAATGAACGGCATTTGAACGTCATTGCCCATACAAGTCAGGCTTGACCATTAACAACCACCATTCCTTTAGGGTTTTAAAATCTTTTTAGTCGTCTTCTTTTGCGAGATTTGACGAACCAAATGATCATTGACCGAGTCAACCAAGATTCTTCTTGCTCTGCAATCACTCTTCCTCTAATGAGACTTGTCTTCTTCAGTATCTGGTTCTGGAACCTTCTCATTGACAAGCTTTAAGAGATCATTTTTTTCCAAGATCAGAACTCTAGACTTCCAAGAGATGAAGTTTGTGACTCCATCAAGATGATATTCAACTTCCATTCCAATCATCTTGCGTGCATATTTGAACTAGAAACCCTAGTAGGAGCTAGGTCAAAAATGAATTTTGAAATCTTGTGAAATTGAATCCAAAGGTTAACGTTCCTTATCAAGGCAAGTTGAGAGGAGATAAGATCGAGCCAAAACTATAAACTAAAATTGGGCCAAAAATGACATTTCTCAGAACTGGATTTCTCCTTCAATAATAGATGTGCCTTCCCTTGGGCTAAGTTTCTAGGTCATTTTTTCTCTTGGATCGGTGAAGGGAGACGTAAAAATGTGAAGCCATAGCTTTCAACAATGGCATTTAGAACAGCTTTCATACCATGTTAGAAATTGGCAGTTGTAAAACCAAGATCACTAGACGAAAGAAAAAGCACATAAAAAAACTTGGTGTGGAGCTCGTTTAACCACGATGATGATCTATCACCTCCCAACCATGGACAATACAAGACTATTGTCTCCCCCGAGCTCAGACCTTTCAATACAAAACGATGTACATCCAAATGGATTTTTACTGAGCCAAAATAATACTCCCACTGGAGCTCGTTTAACCACGGTGATGATCTATCACCTCCCAACCATAGACAATACAACACTACTGTCTCCCCCAAGCTCAGACCTTTCAATAGAGGACGATGTATATCCAAATGGATTTTTACTGAACTTAAATTCTACTCCCACTGACCTTTAAATGCTATTCATCATACACCCTTGTAGGTCAATTGTGGGCCATAATAGTGTCAGTGGCCAAGCCTGACTTCTATTCCAGACGGCCTTCAAATGCATTCCATCATACACCCTCAGTGGTGGGTGGCGGACCACCAAGGTGTTAGTGGGCACCCACTAACACTGTGGTTTTCCACCACCGACCACTAGGGGTGTATAATGAACTGCATTTGAACGTCGTCGCCCATACAAGTCAGAATTAACCATTAACAATCATCATTCCTTTAGGGTTTTGAACATCTTCCTAGTCGTCTTCTTTGCGACATTTGAGGAACCAAAACTATGGACCAAATTGGGTCAAAAATGAAACTTCTCAGAACTGGATTTTTCCTTCATCAATATATGCGCCTTCCCTTGGGCGAAATTTTGAAGTCACTTTTTATCTTGGATTAATGAGCGGTTTCAAAGTTTCTAACTCTGTTTTTCTCCCGAATTGGTGAGGAGAGGCCTCAAAATGTCAAGCCCTAGCTTTCAACAATGGCTTCTAGAACTGCTTTGATACCATGTTAGAAATTGGCAGTTGTAACACTAGGACCACTAAAATAAAGGCAGAGTACATAAACAAACTGGGCATGGAGCTCGTTTAACCATGGTGATTATCTATCACCTCCCAACCATACACAATACAACACTATTATCTCCCCTGACCTCAAACCTATCAACAGAGAACGATATACATCCAAATGGATGTCGACTGAGCCTAAATTCTACTCCCAATGGCCTTTAAATGCCATTCTCTATACACCCTTGTAGGTCTATTGTGGGCCACAATAGTGTCAGTGGCCAAGCTTGACTCCTATATCCGACGGGCTTAAAATGCCTTCAATTATACACCCTCAGTGTTCGGTGGTGGACCACCAAGGTGTTGGTGGGCGCCCACCAACACTGTGGTGGTCCACCACCGACCACTAAGGGTGTATAATTAACGGCATTTGAACGTCGTCGCCCATACAAGTCAGGCTTGGTCATTAACAATCATCATTCATTTAACGTACTCAACATCTTCATAGTCGCCTTCGTTTGCAAGATTTGATGAACCAAATGATCCCTAACTGAGTTTACCAAGATTCTTCTTGCTCTAGCATCACTCTTCCTCCAATCAGACTTGTCTTCTTCAACGTCTTACTCTGTAACCTTCTCATTGACAAGTTTTAAGAGATCATTTTCTCCCAAGATGAGAACTCTAGACTTCCAACAAATAAAGTTTGTGGCTCCATCAAGATGATCTTCAACATTCATTCCAATCATCTTGCCTCCAGATTTGAACTAGAAACCCTAGTAGGAGCTAGGTCAAAAATGAAATTTGGAATCTTGTAAAACTGAATCCAAAGGTTAGTGTGCCTTATCAAGGCGAGTTGAGAGGAGATAAGATCGATCCAAAGATTTGGACAAAATTGGGTCAAAAATGAAACTTCCCGTAACTGGATTTTTCCTTCATCAATAGATGTGCTTTCCCTTGGGCAAAATTTCCATGTCACTTTTTCTCCTGGATTAGTGAGGGGAGGCCTCAGAATTTCAAGCCCTAGTTTTCGATAATGTCGTCTATAACTACTTTGATACCATGTTAGAAATTGGCAGTTCTAAAATCATGATACCTAGAAGAATGACGGAGCACATAAACAAATTGGGTGTAGAGCTCGTTTAACCACGATCATGATCTATCACCTCCCAACCATAGACAATACAACACTATTGTCTCCCATAGCTCAAGCCTTTCGATAGAGAATGATGTACATCAAAATGGAATATAAGGGTTAATGTGCCTTATCAAGGTGAGTTGAGAGGAGATAAGATCGAGCCAAAACTATGGACCGAAATTGGGTCAAAAATGAAACTTCTCAGAACTCGATTTTTCCTTCATCAATAGATGCGCCTTCCCTTAGACGAGGTTTCCAACTCATTTTTTCTCCTATATAGGTGAGGGGAGGCCTTAGAATGTGAAGCCCTGGCTTTCCACAATGGCTTCTAGAGCTGCTTGGGTACGATGTTAAAAATTGGCATTTGTAAAACCAAGACCACTAGAAGAAAGAAAGAGCACATAAACAAACTGGGTGTGGAGCTCGTTTAACCATGATGATGATCTATCACCTCCCAACCATAGACAATAAAACACTATTGTCTCACCCGAGCTCACACCTTTCAATAGAGAACGATGTACATCCAAATGGATATTGATCGAGCCTAAATTCTACTCCCAGTGGCCTTTAAATGCCATTCGTCAGACACCCTTGTATGTCGATTGTGGCCAACAATAGTGTCAGTGGCCAAGCTTGACTTCTATCCTCGACAGCCTTAAAATGCCTTCCATTATACACCCTCAGTGGTCGGTGGTGGACAACCAAGGTGTTAGTGGGCGCCCACTAACACTGTGGTGGTCCACCACCGACCACTAAGGGTGTATAATGGAAGGCATTTTAAGGCTGTCGAGGATAGAAGTCATCCTTGGCCATTAACAATCACCATTCCTTTACGGTTTTGAACATCTTCCTTGTCGTCTTCTTTTGTGAGATTTGAGGAACCAAATGATCCCTGACTTAGTCTACCAAGATTCTTCTTGCTCTTGCATCACTCTTCCTCCAATGACACTTGTCTTCTTCAGCGTCTAGTTCTTGAGCCTTCTCATTGACAAGCTTTAAGAGATCATTTTCTTACAAGATGAAAACTCTAGACTTCCAAGAGATGAAGTTTGTGGCTCTATCAAAATTATATTCAACCGTCATGCAGATTTCACTTATAAACCCTAGAAGGAGCTAGGTCAAAATTTAAGTTTGGAATCTTGTGAAAACGAATCCAAAGGTTAATGTGCCTTATCAAAGTGAGTTGAGAGGAGATAACATCAAGCCAAAACTATTGACCGAAATTGGGTCAAAAATGAAGCTTCTCAAAACTGTATTTTTCCTCCATTAATACATGCGTCTTCCCTTGGCCGAAGTTTCCAAGTCACTTTTTCTCCTGGATCGGTGAGGGGATGCCTCAGAATGTTAAGCCAAAGCTTTGACCAATGGCTTCTAGAACTGCTTTGATACCATGTTAGAAATTGGTAGCTGTAAAACCAAGATCACTAGAAGAAAGGCAGAGCACATAAACATACAGGGCCTGGAGCTCGTTTAACCACGGTGATGTTCTAGAACCTCCCAACCATAGACAATACAACACTATTGTCTTCTCCGAGCTCAAACCTTTCAATAGAGAACGATGTACATCCAAATGGATGTTGACCGAGCCTAAATTCTACTCTCGGTGGCCTTTAAATGCCATTCGTCATACACCCTTGTAGGTCGATTTTGTGCCACAACATGAGTGTCAATGGCCAAGCCTGACTCCTATCTCCGATGGGCTTAAAATGCCTTCAATTATGCACCCTCAGTGTTCGATGCAGGACCACCAAGGTGTTGGTGGGTGCCCACCAACACTGTTGTGGTCCTCCACCGACCACTAAGGGTGTATAATTTAAGGCATTTCAAGCCCGTCGGAGATAGGAGTCAGGCTTGGCCACTGACACTCAAGCTTTGAACGTCGTCACCCGTTCTAGTCAGGCTTGGTCATTAACAATCATCATTCCTTTAGAGTTTTGAACATCTTCATAGTCGTCTTCGTTTGCAAGATTTGAGGAACCAAATGATCCCTAACTGAGTTTACCAAGATTCTTCTTGCTCTCGCATCACTCTTCCTCCAATGAGACTTGTCTTCTTCAACGTCTTGCTCTTGAACCTTCTCATTGACAAGCTTTAAGGGATCATTTTCTCCCAAGATGAGAACTCTAGACTTCTAA
The DNA here is from genome assembly GCA_001517045.1 of Pseudotsuga menziesii. Classification (NCBI taxonomy): domain Eukaryota; kingdom Viridiplantae; phylum Streptophyta; class Pinopsida; order Pinales; family Pinaceae; genus Pseudotsuga; species Pseudotsuga menziesii. The sequence continues at coordinate 46,749 of LPNX011155928.1, forward strand.
GAGATAAAGTTTGTGGCTCCATCAAGATGATCTTCAACCTTCATTCCAATCATCTTGCCTACAGATTTGAACTAGAAACCCTAGTAAGAGGTAGGTCAAAAATGAAATTTGGAATCTTGTGAAACTGAATCCAAAGGTTAATGTGCCTTATCAAGGCGAGTTGAGAGGAGATAAGATCGAGCCAAAACTTTGGACTGAAATTGGGTCAAAAATGAAACTTCTCAGAACTCAATTTTTCCTTCATCAATAGATGCCCGTTCCCTTGGGTGAAGTTTCTAATCTACTTTTTCTCCTATATTGGTAAGGGGAGGCCTTAGAATGTGAAACCCTAGCTTTCCATAATAGCTTCTAGAACTGCTTTGGTACGATGTTAAAAATTGGCAGTTGTAAAACCAAGACGACTAGAAGAAAGACAGAGCACATAAACAAACTGGGTGTGGAGCTCGTTTAACTACGATGATGATCTATCACCTCCCAACCATAGACAATACAACACTATTATCTCCCCCGAGCTCATACCTTTCAATAGAGAACGATGTACATCCAAATGGATATTGACCGAGCCTAAATTCTACTCCCAGTGGCCTTTAAATTCCATTCGTCAAACACATTTGTATGTCGATTGTGGGAAACAATAGTGTCGGTGGCCAAGCTTGACTTCTATACCCGACAGCCTTAAAATGCCTTCCATTATACACCCTCAGTGGTCGGTGGTGGACCACCAATTTGTAAGTGGGAGCCCACTAACACTGTGGTGGTCCACCACCGACCACTGAGGGTGTATAATGAATGGCATTTCAACGTCATCGACTATACAAGTCAGCCTTCGCCATTAACAATCACCATTCCTTTACGGTTTTGAACATCTTCCTTGTCGTCTTCTTTTGTGAGATTTGAGGAACCAAAAGTTACCTGACTTAGTCTACCAAGATTCATCTTGCTCTTGCATCACTCTTCCTCCAATGACACTTGTCTTCTTCAGCGTCTAGTTCTGGAACCTTCTCATTGACAAGATTTAAGAGATCATTTTCTTACAATATGAGAACTCTATACTTCCAAGAGATGAAGTTTGTGGCTCCATCAAGATTATCTTCAACCGTCATGCAGATTTCACATAGAAACTCTAGAAGGAGCTAGGTCAAAATTTAAGTTTGAAATCTTGTAAAACCGAATCCAAAGGTTAATGTGCCTTATCAAAGCGAGTTGAGAGGAGATAACATCAAGCCAAAACTATTGATCGAAATTGGGTAAAAAATGAAGCTTCTCAAAACTGGATTTTTTCTTCATTAATAGATGCGCCTTCCCTTGGCCGAAGTTTCCAAGTCACTTTTTCTCCTGAATCGATGAGGGGATGCCTCAGAATGTCAAGCCAAAGCTTTGGACAATGGCTTCTAGAACTGTTTTGATACCATGTTAGAAATTGGTAGCTGTAAAACCAAGATCACTAGAAGAAAGGCAAATCACATAAACATACAGGGTGTGGAGCCCGTTTAACCACGGTGATGTTCTATCACCTCCCAACCATAAACAATACAACACTATTGTCTTCTCCGAGCTCAAACCTTTCAATAGAGAACGATGTACATCCAAATGGATGTTGATCGAGCTTAGATTCTACTCTCGCTGGCCTTTAAATGCCATTCGTCATACACCCTTGTAGGTCGATTGTGCGCCACAACATGAGTGTCGGTGGCCAAGCCTGACTTCTATCCCAAACGGCCTTAAAATGCATTCCGTCATACAACCTCAGTGGTCGGTGGTTGACCACCAAGGTGTTACTGGATGCCCACTAACACTGTGGTGGTCCGCCACCGACCACTAATGGTTTATAATGAACGGCATTTCAACGTCATCGCCCATACAAGTCAGGCTTGACCATTAACAACCACCATTCCTTTAGGGTTTTAAAATCATTCTAGTCGTCTTCTTTTGTGAGATTTGAGGAACCAAATGATCATTGACCGAGTCAACCAAGATTCTTCTTGCTCTGTAATCACTCTTCCTCCAATGAGACTTGTCTTCTTCAGCGTCTGGTTCTGGAACCTTCTCATTGACAAGCTTTAAGAGATCATTTTCTTCCAAGATCAGAACTCTATACTTCCAAGAGATGAAGTTTGTGGCTCCATCAAGATGATCTTCAACCTTCATTCCAATCATCTTACGTGCATATTTGAACTAGAATCCTTAGTAGGAGCTATATCAAAAATGAATTTTGAAATCTTGTGAAATTGAATCCAAAGGTTAACGTGCCTTATCAAGGTAAGTTGAGAGGAGATAAGATCGAGCCAAAACTATAAACCGAAATTGGGCCAAAAATGAAATTTCTCAGAACTGGATTTCTCCTTCAATAATAGATGTGCCTTCCCTTGGGCGAAGTTTCCAGGTCACTTTTTCTCCTGGATTGGTGAAGAGAGACCTCAAAATGTCAAGCCCTAGCTTTCAACAATGGCATTTAGAACAGCTTTGATACCATGTTAGAAATTGGCAGTTGTAAAACCAAGAAAACTAGAAAAAAGAAAAAACACATAAACAAACTCGGTGTGGAGCTCGTTTCACCACGGTGATGATCTATCACCTCCCAACCATAGAAAACACAACACTATTGTCTCCCTCGAGCTCAGACCTTTCAATTCAGAACGATGTACATCCAAATGGATTTTTACTGCGCCAAGATAGTACTCCCAATGGAGCTCGTTTAACCACGGTGATGATCTATCACCTCCCAACCATAGACAATACAACACTATTGTCTCCCCCGAGCTCGGACCTTTCAATAGAGAATGATGTATATCCAAATGGATTTTTACTGAACCTAAATTCTACTCCCACTGGCCTTTAAATGCCATTCATCATACACCTTTGTAGGTTGATTGTGGGCCATAATAGTGTCAGTGGCCAAGCCTGACTTCTATCCCAGACGGCCTTCAAATGCATTTCGTCATACACCCTCAGTGGTCGGTGGCGGACCACCAAGGCGTTAGTGGGAGCCCACTAACACTGTGGTTTTCCACCACCGACCACTAGGGTTGTATAATGAACGGCATTTGAACGTCGTCGCCCATACAAGTCAGGCTTGACCATTAACAATCATCATTCCTTTAAGGCTTTGAACATCTTCCTAGTCGTCTTCTTTTGCGAGATTTGAGGAACCAAAAGATCCCTAACTGAGTCTACCAAGATTCTTCTTGCTCTGGCATCACTCTTCCTCCAATGAGACTTATCTTCTTCAACGTTCGGTTATGGAACCTTCTCATTGACAAGCTTTAAGAGATCATTTTCTTCCAAGATGAGAACTATAGACTTCCAAAATATGAAGTTTGTGGCTCCATCAAGATTATCTTCAACCTTCATTCCAATCATCTTGCCTGCAAAATTGAACTAGTAACCCTAGTAGGAGCTAGGTCAAAAATGAAGTTTGGAATCTTGTTAAACTGAATCCAAAGGTTAATATGCCTTATCAAGGCGACTTGATAAGAGATAAACTTGAGCCAAAACTATGGACCAAAATTGGGTCAAAAATGAAACTTCTCAGAACTGGATATTTCATTCATCAATAGATGCGCCTTCCCTTGGGTGATATTTCCAAGTCACTTTTTCTCCTGGATTAATGAGCAGTGGCCAAAGTTTCTAAGTCTATTTTTCTCCCGGATTGGTGAGGAGAGGCCTCAAAATGTCAAGCCTTAGCTTTCGACAATGGCTTCTAGATCTGCTTTGAAACCATGTTAGAAATTGGCAGTTGTAACACTAAGACCACTAGAAGAAAGGCATAGTACATAAACAAATTGGGTGTAGAGTTCGTTTAACCACGGTGATTATCTATCACCCCCAACCATAGACAATAAAACACTATTATCTCCCCCGACCTCAAACCTATCAATAAAGAACGATATACATCCAAATGGATGTCGACTGAGCCTAAATTCTACTCCTAATGGACTTTAGATGCCCTTCTCCATACACCCTTGTAGGTCTATTATGGGCCACAATAATTTCAATGGCCAAGCCTGACTCCTATCTCCGACGGGCTTAAAATTCCTTCAATTATACACCCTCAGTGTTCTGTGGTGGACCACCAAGGTGTTGGTGGGCGCCCACCAACATTGTGGTGGTCCACCACCGACCACTAAGGGTGTATAATTAGTGGCATTTGAACGTCGTCGCCCATACAAGTCAGGCTTGGTCATTAACAATCATCATTCCTTTAGAGTTTTGAACATCTTCATAGTCGTCTTCGTTTGCAAGATTTGAGGAACCAAATGATACTTAACTGAGTTTACCAAGATTCTTCTTGCTCTAGCATCACTCTTCCTCCAATGAGACTTGTCTTCTTCAACAACTTGCTCTAGAACCTTCTCATTGACAAGCTTTAAGAGATCATTTTCTCCCAAGATGAGAACTCTAGACTTCCAAGAGATAAAGTTTGTGGCTGCATCAAGATGATCTTCAACCTTCATTCCAATCATCTTGCCTCCAGATTTGAACTAGAAACCCTAGTAGGAGCTAGGTCAAAAATGAAATTTGGAATCTTGTGAAACTAAATCCAAAAGTTAATGTGCCTTATCAAGGCGAGTTGAGAGGAGATAAGATCGTGACAAAACTTTGGACAAAAATTGGGTCAAAAATTAAACTTCTCCGAACTGGATTTTTCTTTCATCAATAAATGTGCCTTCCCTTGGGAAAAATTTGCATGCCACTTTTTCTCCTAGATTGATGAGGGGAGGCCTCAGAATTTCAAGCCCTAGCTTTCGACAATGTTGTCTATAACTACTTTGATACCATGTTAGAAATTGGCAGTTCTAAAACCATGATACCTAGAAGGATGACGGAGCACATAAACAAATTGGGTGTGGAGCTCGTTTAACCCCGATGATAATCTATCACCTCCCAACCATAGACAATATAACACTATTGTCTCCCATAGCACAGGCCTTTCGATAGAGAATGATGTACATCAAAATGGAATCTAAAGGTTAATGTGCCTTATCAAGGCGAGTTGAGAGGAGATAAGATCGAGCCAAAACTATGGACCGAAATTGCGTTAAAAATGAAACTTCTCAGAACTCGATTTTTCCTTCATCAATAGATGCGCCTTCCCTTGGGAAAAGTTTTCAACTCACTTTTTCTCCTATATTGGTGAGGGGAGGCCTTAGAATGTGAAGCCCTAGCTTTCCCCAATGGCTTCTAGAACTGCTTTGGTACGATGTTAAAAATTGGCAGTTGTAAAACCAAGACCACTAAAAGAAAGACAGAGCACATAAACAAACTGGGTGTGGAGCTCGTTTTACCACGATGATGATCTGTCACCTCCCAACCATAGACAATACAACACTATTGTCTCCCTCGAGCTCACATCTTTCAATAGAGAACAATGTACATCCAAACGGATATTGACCGAGCCTAAATTCTACTCCCAGTGGCCTTTAAATGCCATTCGTCAGACACCCTTGTATGTCGATTATGGGAAACCATAGTGTTAGTGGCCAAGCTTAACTTCTATCCCCGACAGCCTTAAAATGCCTTCCATTATACACCCTCAGTGGTCGGTGCTGGACCACCAAGGTGTTAATGGGCGTCTATCCCCGACAGCCTTAAAATGCCTTCCATTATACATCCTCAGTCGTCGGTGCTGGACCACCAAGGTGTTAGTGGGCGCCCACTAACACTGTGGTGGTCCACCACCGACCACTAAGGGTGTATAATGAACGGCATTTGAACGTCATCGACTATACAAGTCAGCCTTGGCCATTAACAATCACCATTCCTTTACGGTTTTGAACATCTTCCTTGTTGTCTTCTTTTGTGAGATTTGAGGAACCAAAATATCCCTGACTTAGTCTACCAAGATTCTTCTTGCACTTGCATCACTCTTTCTCCAATGACACGTCTTCTTCAGCGTCTAGTTCTGGAACCTTCTTATTGACAAGCTTTAAGAGATCATTTTCTTACAAGATGAGAACTCTAGACTTCCAAGAGATGAAGTTTGTGGCTCCATCAAGATTATCTTCAACCGTCATGCAGATTTCATTTAGAAACCCTAGAAGGAGCTAGGTCAAAATTTAAATTTGGAATCTTGTGAAACTGAATCCAAAGGTTAATGTGTCGTATCAAAGCGAGTTGAGAGGACATAACATCAAGCCAAAACTATTGACCGAAATTGGGTCAATAATGAAGCTTCTCAAAACTGGATTTTTCCTTCATTAATAGATGCGCCTTCCCTTGGCCGAAGTTTCCAAGTCACTTTTTCTCCTGGATCGGTGAGGGGATGCCTCAGAATGTCAAGCCAAAGATTTGGACAATGGCTTCTAGAACTACTTTGATACCATGTTAAAAACTGGTAGCTCTAAAACCAAGATCACTAGAAGAAAGGCAGAGCACATAAACATACAGGGTGTGGAGCTCGTTTAACCACAGTGATGTTCTATCACCTCCCAACCATAGACAATACAACACTATTGTCTTCTCCGAGCTCAAACCTTTCAATAAAGAACGATGTATATCCAAATGGATGTTGACCGAGTCTAAATTCTACTCTGACTGGCCTTTAAATGCCATTCGTCATACACCCTTGTAGGTCGATTGTGCGCCACAACATGAGTGTCAGTGGCCAAGCCTGACTTCTATTCCAAACAGCCTTAAAATGCATTCCGTCATACAACATCAGTGGTCGGTGGTTGAACACCAAGGTGTTACTGGACGCCCACTAACAATTTGGTGGTCTGCCACAGACCACTAATGGTGTATAATGAACGGCATTTGAACGTCGTTACCCATACAAGTCAGGCTTGACCATTAACAACCACCATTCCTTTAGGGTTTTAAAATCTTTCTAGTTGTCTTCTTTTGCGAGATTTGACGAACCAAATGATCGATGACCGAGTCAACCAAGATTCTTCTTGCTCTGCAATCACTCTTCCTCTAATGAGTCTTGTCTTCTTCAGCGTCTGGTTCTGGAACCTTCTCATTGACAAGCTTTAAGAGATCATTTTTTTCCAAGATCAGAACTCTAGACTTCCAAGAGATGAAGTTTGTGACTTCATCAAGATGATCTTCAACCTCCATTCCAATCATCTTGCGTGCATATTTGAACTAGAAACCCTAGTAGGAGCTAGATCAAAAATGAATTTTGAAATCTTGTGAAATTGAATCCAAAGGTTAACGTTCCTTATCAAGGCAAGTTGAAAGGAGATAAGATCGAGCCAAAACTATAAACCAAAATTGTGCCAAAAATGAAATTTCTCAGAACTGGATTTCTCCTTCAATAATAGATGTGTCTTCCCTTGGGCGAAGTTTGCAGGTCACTTTTTCTCTTGGATCGATGAAGGGAGACCTCAAAATGTCAAGCCCTAGCTTTCAACAATGGCATTTAGAACAGCTTTCATACCATGTTAGAAATTGGCAGTTGTAAAACCAAGATCACTAGACGAAAGAAAAAGCACATAAACAAACTCAGTGTGGAGCTTGTTTAACCACGGTGATGATCTATCACCTCCCAACCATAGACAATACAACACTATTGTCTCCCCCGAGCTCAGACCTTTCAATAGAGGACGATGTATATCCAAATGGATTTTTACTGAACCTAAATTCTACTCCCACTGACTTTTAAATGCCATTCATCATACACACTTGTAGATCGATTGTGGGCCATAATAGTGTAAGTGGCCAAGCCTGACTTCTATTCCAGGCGGCCTTTAAATGCATTCCGTCATACACCCTCAGTGGTCGGTGGCGGACCACCAAGGTGTTAGTGAGCGCCCACTAACACTGTGGTTTTCCACCACCGACCACTAGGGGTGTATAATGAACTGCATTTGAACGCCATCTCCCATACAAGTCAGACTTAACCATTAACAATCATCATTCCTTTAGGGTTTTGAACATCTTCCTAGTCGTCTTCTTTGCGACATTTGAGGAACCAAAACTATGGACCAAATTGGGTCAAAAATTAAACTTCTCAGAACTGGATTTTTCCTTCATCAATATATGCGCCTTCCCTTGGGCGAAATTTCGAAGTCACTTTTTCTCCTAGATTAATGAGCGGTGGTCAAAGTTTCTAAGTCTGTTTTTCTCCCAGATTGGTGAGGAGAGGCCTCAAAATGTCAAGCCCTAGCTTTCGACAATGGCTTCTAGAACTGCTTTGATACCATGTTAGAAATTGGCAATTGTAAATCTAGGACCACTAAAAGAAAGGCAGAGTACATAAACAAACTGGGCATGGAGCTCGTTTAACCACAGTGATTATCTATCAACTCCCAACCATAGACAATACAACACTATTATCTCCCCTGACCTCAAACCTATCAACAGAGAACGATATACATCCAAATGGATGTCGACTGAGCCTAAATTCTACTCCCAATGGCCTTTAGATGCCATTCTCCATACACCCTTGTAGGTCTATTGTGGGCCACAATAGTGTCAGTGGCCAAGCCTGACTCCTATCTCCGACGGGCTTAAAATGCCTTCAATTATACACCCTCAGTGTTCGGTGGTGGAACACCAAGGTGTTAGTGGGCACCCACCAACACTGTGGTGGTCCACCACCGACCACTAAGGGTGTATAATTAACGGCATTTGAACGTCGTCGCCCATACAACTCAGGCTTGGTCATTAACAATCATCATTCCTTTAACGTATTGAACATCTTCATAGTCGCCTTCGTTTGCAAGATTTGATGAACCAAATGATCCCTAACTGAGTTTACCAAGATTCTTCTTGCTCTAGCATCACTCTTCCTCCAATCAGACTTGTCTTCTTCAACGTCTTGCTCTGTAACCTTCTCATTGACAAGTTTTAAGAGATCATTTTCTCCCAAGATGAGAACTCTAGACTTCCAAGAAATAAAGTTTGTGGCTCCATCAAGATGATCTTCAACCTTCATTCCAATCATCTTGCCTTCAGATTTAAACTAGAAACCCTAGTAGGAGCTAGGTCAAAAATGAAATTTGGAATCTTGTGAAACTGAATCCAAAGGTTAGTGTGCCTTATCAAGGCGAGTTGAGAGGAGATAATATCGAGCCAAAGCTTTGGACAAAATTGGGTCAAAAATGAAACTTCCCGGAACTGGATTTTTCCTTCATCAATAGATGTGCTTTCCCTTGGGCAAAATTTCCATGTCACTTTTTCTTCTGGATTAGTGAGGGGAGGCCTCAGAATTTCAAGCCCTAGCTTTCGACAATGTCGTCTATAACTACTTTGATACCATGTTAGAAATTGGCAATTCTAAAACCATGATACCTACAAGAATGACGGAGCACATAAACAAATTGGGTGTGGAGATCGTTTAACCACGATCATGATCTATCACCTCCCAACCATAGACAATACAACACTATTGTCTCCCATAGCTCAGGCCTTTCGATAGAGAATGATGTACATCAAAATGGAATCTAAGGGTTAATGTGCCTTATCAAGGCGAGTTGAGAGGAGATAAGATCGAGCCAAAACTATGGACCGAAATTGGGTAAAAAATGAAACTTCTCAGAACTCGATTTTTCCTTCATCAATAGATGCACCTTCCCTTGGGCGAGGTTTCCAACTCATTTTTTCTCCTATATAGGTGAGGGGAGGCCTTAGAATGTGAAGCCCTAGCTTTCCACAATGGCTTCTAGAGCTGCTTGGGTATGATGTTAAAAATTGGCAGTTGAAAAACCAAGACCACTAAAAGAAAGATAGAGCACATAAACAAACTGGGTGTGGAGCTCGTTTAACCACGATAATGATCTATCACCTCCCAACCATAGACAATACAACACTATTGTCTCCCCCGAGCTCACACCTTTCAATAGAGAACGATGTACATCCAAATGGATATTGACCGAGCCTAAATTCTACTCCTAGTGGCCTTTAAATGCCATTCGTCAGACAGCCTTGTATGTCGATTGTGGCCAACAATAGTGTCAGTGGCCAAGCTTGACTTCTATCCTCGACAGCCTTAAAATGCCTTCCATTATACACCCTCAGTGGTCGGT
>LPNX011155928.1:56974-84384 GCA_001517045.1 Pseudotsuga menziesii
TTTGATACCATGGTAGAAATTGGTAGCTGTAAAACCAAGATCACTAGAAGAAAGGCAGAGCACATAAACATACAGGGTCTGGAGTTCGTTTAACCACGGTGATGTTCTATCACCTCCCAACCATAGACAATACAACACTATTGTCTTCTCTGAGCTCAAACCTTTCAATAGAGAATGATGTACATCCAAATGGATGTTGACCGAGCCTAAATTCTACTCTCGGTGGCCTTTAAATTCCATTCGTCATACACCCTTGTAGGTCGATTTTGCGCCACAACATGAGTGTCAGTGGCCAAGCCTGACTCCTATCTCCGACGGGCTTAAAATGCCTTCAATTATGCACCCTCAGTGTTCGGTGCAGGACCACCAAGGTGTTGGTGGGCGCCCACCAACACTGTTGTGGTCCTCCACCGACCACTAAGGGTGTATAATTTAAGGCATTTTAAGACCGTCGGAGATAGGAGTCAGGCTTGGCCACTGACACTCAGGCTTTGAACGTCGTCGCCCATTCTAGTCAGGCTTGGTCATTAACAATCATCATTGCTTTAGAGTTTTGAACATCTTCATAGTCGTCTTCGTTTGCAAGATTTGAGGAACCAAATGATGCCTAACTGAGTTTACCAAGATTCTTCTTGCTCTCGCATCACTCTTCCTCCAATGAGACTTGTCTTCTTCAACGTCTTGCTCTTGAACCTTCTCATTGACAAGCTTTAAGGGATCATTTTCTTCCAAGATGAGAACTCTAGACTTCCAAGAGATAAAGTTTGTGGCTCCATCAAGATGATCTTCAACCTTCATTCCAATCATCTTGCCTACAGATTTGAACTAGAAACCCTAGCAGGAGCTAGGTCAAAAATGAAATTTGGAATCTTGTGAAACTGAATCCAAAGGTTAATGTGCCTTATCAAGGCGAGTTGAGAGGAGATAAGATCAAGCCAAAACTTTGGACAAAAATTGGGTCAAAAATGAAACTTCTCCGAACTGAATTTTTCCTTCATCAATAGATGTGCCTTCCCTTGGGCAAAATTTTCATGTCACTTTTTCTCCTGGATTGGTGAGGGGAGGCCTCAAAATTTCAAGCCCTACCTTTCGACAATGTTATCTATAACTACTTTGATACCATCTTAGAAATTGGCAGATCTAAAACCATGATACCTAGAAGAATGACGGAGCACATAAACAAATTGGGTGTAGATCTCGTTTAACCACGATGATGATCTATCACCTCCCAAACATAGACAATACAACACTATTGTCTCCCATAGCTCAGGCCTTTCGATAGAGAATGATGTATATCAAAATGGAATTTAAAGTTTAATGTGCCTTATCAAGGCAAGTTGAGACGAGATAAGATCGAGCCAAAACTATGGACCGAAATTGGGTAAAAAATGAAACTTCTCAGAACTCGATTTTTCATTCATCAATAGATGCGCCTTCCCTTGGGCGAAGTTTTTAACTCACTTTTTCTCCTATATTGGTGAGGGAAGGCCTTAGAATGTGAAGCCTTAGCTTTCCACAATGGCTTCTAGAACTGCTTTGGTACGATGTTAAAAATTGGCAGTTGTAAAACCAAGACCACTAGAAGAAAGACAAAGCACATAAACAAACTAGGTGTGGAGCTCGTTTAACCATGATGATGATCTATCACCTCCCAACCATAGACAATACAACACTATTATCTCCCCCGAGCTCACACATTTCAATAGAGAACGATGTACATCCAAATGGATATTGACCGAGCCTAAATTCTACTCCCAGTGGCCTTTAAATGTCATTTGTCAGACACCCTTGTATGTCGATTGTGGGCAACAATAGTGTCAGTGGCCAAGCTTGACTTCTATCCCCGACAACCTTAAAATGCCTTCCATTATACACCCTCAGTGGTCGGTGGTGGACCACCAAGGCGTTAGTGGGCACCCACTAACACTGTGGTGGTCCACCACCGACCACTAAGGGTGTATAATGGAAGGCATTTTAAGGCTGTAGGGGATAGAAGTCAAGCTTGTCCACTGACGGCATTTATCAACTATACAAGTCAGCATTGGCCATTAACAATCACCATTCATTTACGGTTTTGTACATCTTCCTTATCGTCTTCTTTTGTGAGATTTGAGGAACCAAATGATGCCTGACTTAGTCTACCAAGATTCTTCTTGCTCTTGCATCACTCTTCCTCCAATGACACTTGTTTTCTCGAGCGTCTAGTTCTGGAACCTTCTCATTGACAAACTTTAAGAGATCATTTTCTTACAAGATGAGAACTCTAGACTTCCAAGAGATGAATTTTGTGGCTCCATCAAGATTATCTTCAACCGTCATGTAGATTTCACTTAGAAACCCTAGAAGGAATTACGTCAAAATTTAAGTTTGGGATCTTGTGAAACTGAATCCAAAGGTTAATGTGCCTTATCAAAGCGAGTTGAGAGGAGATAACATCAAGCCAAAACTATTGACCGAAATTGAGTAAAAAATGAAGCTTCTCAAAACTGGATTTTTCCTTCATTAATAGATGCGCCTTCCCTTGGCCGAAGTTTCCAAGTCACTTTTTCTCCTGGATCGATGAGGGGATGCCTCAGAATGTCAAGCCAAAGCTTTGGACAATGGCTTTTAGAACTACGTTGATACCATGTTAGAAATTGGTAGCTGTAAAACCAAGATCACTAGAAGAAAGGCAGAGCCCATAAACATACAGGGTGTGGAGCTCGTTTAACCACGGTGATGTTCTATCACCTCCCAACCATAGACAATACAATACTATTGTCTTCTCCGAGCTCAAACCTTTCAATAGAGAACGATGTACATTCAAATGGATGTTGACCGAACCTAAATTCTACTCTCGCTGGCCTTTAAATGCCATTCGTCATACACCCTTGTAGGTCGATTGTGCCCCACAACATGACTATCAGTGGCCAAGCCTGAATTCTATCCCAAACGGCCTTAAAATGCATTCCGTCATACAACCTCAGTGGTCGGTGGTTGACCACCAAGGTGTTACAAGATCGCCCACTAACACTAATGGTTTATAATGAACGACATTTGAACGTCATCGCCCATTCAAGTCAGGATTGACCATTAACAACCACCATTCCTCTAGGGTTTTAAAATCTTTCTAGTCATCTTCTTTTGCGAGATTTGAGGAACCAAATGATCGCTGACCGAGTCAACGAAGATTCTTCTTGCTCTGCAATCACTCTTCCTCCAATGAGACTTGTCTTCTTCAGCGTCTGGTTCTGGAACCTTCATTGACAAGATTTAAGAGATCATTCTCTTCCAAGATGAGAACTCTAGACTTCCAAGAGATGAAGTTTGTGGCTCCATCAAGATGATCTTCAACCTTCATTCCAATCATCTTGCGTGCATATTTGAACTAGAAATCCTAGTAGGAGCTAGATCAAAAATGAATTTTGAAATCTTGTGAAATTGAATCCAAAGGTTAACGTGCCTTATCAAGGCAAGTTGAGAGGAGATAAGATCGAGCCAAAACTACAAACCGAAATTGGACCAAAAATTAAATTTCTTAGAACTGGATTTCTCCTTCAATAATAGATGTGCCTTCCCTTGGGCGAAGTTTCTAGGTCATTTTTTCTCCTGGATCGGTGAAGGGAGACCTCAAAATGTCAAGCCCTAGCTTTCAACAATGGCATTTAGAACAACTTTGATACCATGTTAGAAATTGGCAGTTGTAAAACCAAGATCACTAGAAGAAAGAAAAAGCACATAAACAAACTCGGTGTGGAGCTCGTTTAACCACGGTGATGATCTATCACCTCCCAACCATAGAAAATACAACACTATTGTCTCCCCCGAGCTCAGACCTTTCAATAGAGAACGATGTACATCCAAATGGATTTTTACTGAGCTAAAATAATACTCCCACTCGATCTTGTTTAACCACGGTGATGATCTATCACCTCCCAACCATAGACAATACAACACTATTGTCTCCCCCGAGCTCAGACCTTTCAACAGAGAACGATGTATATCCAAATGGATTTTTGCTGAACCTAAATTCTACTCCCACTTGCCTTCAAATGCCATTCATCATACACCCTTGTAGGTCGATTGTGGGCCATAATAGTGTCAGTGGCCAAGCCTAACTTCTATCCCAGACGGCCTTCAAATGCATTCCGTCATACACCCTCGGTGGTCGGTGGCGAACCACCAAGGTGTTAGTGGGCGCCCACTAACACTGTGGTTTTCCACCACCGACCACTAGAGGTGTATAATGAACGGCATTTGAATGTCGCCGCCCATACAAGTCAGGATTGACCATTAACAATCATCATTCCTTTAAGGTTTTTAACATCTTCCTAGTCGTCTTCTTTTGCGAGATTTGAGGAACCACATGATCCCTAACTGAGTCTACCAATATTCTTCTTGCTCTGGCATCACTCTTCCTCCAATGAGACTTGTCTTCTTCAACGTTCGGTTCTGGAACCTTCTCACTGACAAGATTTAAAAAATCATTTTCTTCCAAGATGAGAACTATAGACTTCCAAAAGATGAAGTTTGTGGCTCCATCAAGATTATATTCAACCTTCATTCCAATCATCTTGCCTAGAAAATTCAACTAGTAACCCTAGTAGGAGCTAGGTCAAAAATAAAGTTTGCAATCTTGTTAAACTGAATCCAAAGGTTAATATGCCTTATCAAGGCGACTTGAGAGGAGATAAGGTTGAGCCAAAACTATGGTCCAAAATTGGGTCAAAAATGAAACTTCTCAGAACTGGATTTTTCCTTCACCAATAGATGCGCCTTCCCTTGGGCGAAATTTCCAAGTCACTTTTTCTCCTAGATTAATGAGCGGTGGCCAAAGTTTCCAAGTCTGTTTTTCTCCCAGATTGGTGAGGAGAGGCCTCAAAATATCAAGCCTTAGCTTTCGATAATGGCTTCTAGAACTGCTTTGATACCATGTTAGAAATTGGCAGTTGTAACACTAGGACCACTAGAAGAAAGGAAGAGTACATAAACAAACTGGGCGTGGAGCTCGTTTAACCACGGTGATTATCTATCACCTCAGAACCATATACAATACACCAAGATTATATCACCCGACCTCAAACCTATCATTAGAGAACGATATACATCCAAATGGATGTCGACTGAGCCTAAATTCTACTCCCAATGGCATTTAGATGCCATTCTCCATACACCCTTGTAGGTCTATTGTGGGCCACAATAGTGTCAGTGGCCAAGCCTGACTCCTATCTTCGACGGGCTTAAAATGCCTTCAATTATACACCATAAGTGTTCGGTGGTGGACCACCAAGGTGTTGGTGGGCGCATAGTGTCAGTGGCCAAGCATGAATCCTATCTCTAACGAGCTTAAAATTCCTTCAATTATACACCCTCAGTGTTCGGTGGTGGACCACCAAGGTGTTGGTGGGCACCCACCAACACTGTGGTGGTCCACCACCGACCACTAAGGGTGTATAATTAACGACATTTGAACGTCGTCACCCATATAAGTCAGGCTTGGTCATTAACAATCATCATTCATTTAGAGTTTTTAACATCTTCATAGTTGTCTTCGTTTGCAAGATTTGAGAAACCAAATGAAACCTAAGTGAGTTTACCAAGAGTCTTCTTGCTCTAGCATCACTCTTCCTCCAATGAGACTTGTCTTCTTCAACGTCTTCCTCTGGAACCTTCTCATTGACAAGCTTTAAGAGATCATTTTCTCCCAACATGAGAACTCTAGACTTCCAAGAAATAAAGTTTGTGGCTCCATCAAGATGATCTTCGATCTTCATTAAAATCATCTTGCCTCCAGATTTGAACTAGAAACCCTAGTAGAAGCTAGGTCAAAAATGAAATTTGGAATCTTGTGAAACTGAATCCAAAGTTTAATGTGCCTGATCAAAGCGAGTTGAGAGGAGATAAGATCGAGCCAAAACTTTGGACAAAAATTGGGTCAAAAATGAAACTTCTCCGAACTGGATTTTTCCTTCATCAATAAATGTGCCTTCCCTTGGGCAAAATTTCCATGTCACTTTTTCTCCTGGATTGGTGAGGGGAGGCCTCAGAATTTCAAGCCCTAGCTTTCGACAATGTCGTCTATAACTACTTTGATACCATGTTAGAAATTGGCAGTTCTAAAACCAAGATACCTAAAAGAATGACGAAGCACATAAACAAATTGGGTGTGGAACTCTTTTAGCCACGATGATGATCTATCACCTCCCAACCATAGACAATACAACACTATTGTCTCTCATAGCTCAGGCCTTTCGATAGAAAATGATGTACATCAAAATGGAATCTAAAGGTTAATGTGTCTTATCAAGGCGAGTTGAGAGGAGATAAGATCGAGCCAAAACTATGGAACGAAATTGGGTCAAAAATAAAACTTCTCAGAACTCGATTTTTCCTTCATCAATAGATGCGCCTTCCCTTGGACGAAGTTTCCAACTCACTTTTTCTCCTATATTGGTGCGGAGAGGCCTTAGAATGTGAAGCCGTAGCTTTCGACAATGGCTTCTAGAACTACTTTGGTACGATGTTAAAAATTGGCAGTTGTAAAACCAAGACCACTAGAAGAAAAACAGAGCACATAAACAAACTGGGTGTGGATCTCGTTTAACCACGATAATGATCTATCACCTCCCAACCATAGACAATACAGCACTACTGTCTCCCCCGAGCTCACACCTTTCAATAGAGAACGATGTACATTCAAATGGATATTAACCGAGCCTAAATTCTACTCCCACTGGCCTTTAAATGCCATTCGTCAGACACCCTTGTATGTCGATTGTGGGAAACAATAGTGTCAGTGGCCAAGCTTGACTTCTATCCCCGACAGCCTTAAAATGTCTTCCATTATACACCCTCAGTGGTCGGTGGTGGACCACCAAGGTGTTAGTGAGAGCCCACTAACACTGTGGTGGTCCACCACCGACCACTAAGGGTGTATAATGAACGGCATTTGAACGTCATCGACTATACAACTCAGACTTGGCCATTAACAATCATCGTTCCTTTACGGTTTTGAACATCTTCCTTGTAGTCTTGTTTTGTGATATTTGAAGAACCAAATGATACCTGACTTAGTCTACCAAGATTTTTCTTGCTCTTGAATCACTCTTCCTCCAATGACACTTTTCTTCTTCAGCGTCTAGTTCTGAAACCTTCTCATTGACAAGCTTTAAGAGATCATTTTCTTACAAGATGAGAACTCTAGAGTTCCAAGAGATGAAGTTTGTGGCTCCATCAAGATTATCTTCAACCGTCATGCTGATTTTACTTAGAAACCCTAGAAGAAGCTAGGTCAAAATTTATGTTTGGAATCTTATGAAACTGAATTCAAAGGTTAATGTGCCTTATCAAAGCGAGTTGAGAGGAGATAACATCAAGCAAAACTATTGACCGAAATTGGGTCAAAAATGAAGCTTCTCAAAACTGGATTTTTCCTTCATTAATAGATGCGCCTTCCCTTGGCCGAAGTTTCCAAGTCACTTTTTGTCCTGGATCGGTGAGGGGATGCCTCAGAATGTCAAGCCAAAGCTTTGTACAATGGCTTCTAGAACTGCTTTGATACCATGTTAGAAATTGGTAGCTGTAAAACCAAGATCACTAGAAGAAAGGCAAAGCATATTAACATACAAGGTGTGGAGTTCCTTTAACCACGGTGATGTTCTATCACCTCCCAACCATAGACAATACAACACTATTGTCTTCTCTGAGCTCAAACCTTTCAATAGAGAACGATGTACATCCAAATGGATGTTGACCGAGCCTAAATTCTACTCTCGCTGGCCTTTAAATGCCATTCGTCATACACCCCTGTAGGTTGATTGTGCGACACAACATGAGTGTCAGTGGCCAAGCCTGACTTCTATCCCAAACGGCCTTAAAATGCATTCCGTCATACAACCTCAATGGTCGGTGGTTGACCACCAAGGTGTTATTGGACGCCCACTAACACTGTGGTGGTCCGCCACCGACCACTAATGGTGTATAATGAACGAGATTTGAACGTCGTTGCCCATACAAGTCAGGCTTGACCATTAACAACCAACATTCCTTTAGGGTGTTAAAATATTTCTAGTCGTCTTCTTTTGCGAGATTTGAGGAACCAAATGATCCCTGACCGAGTCAACCAAGATTCTTCTTGCTCTGCAATCACTATTTCTCCAATGAGACTTGTCTTCTTCAGCGTCTAGTTCTGGAACCTTCTCATTGACAAGCTTTAAGAGATCATTTTCTTCCAAGATGAGAACTCTAGACTTCCAAGAGATGAAGTTTGTGGCTCCATCAAGATGATCTTCAACCTTCATTCCAATCATCTTGCGTGCATATTTGAACTAGAAACCCTAGTAGGCGCTAGATCAAAAATGAATTTTGAAATCTTGTGAAATTGAATCCAAAGGTTAACGTGCCTTATCAAGGCAAGCTGAGAGGAGATAAGATCGAGCCAAAACGATGAACCGAAATTGGGCCAAAAATGAAATTTCTTAGAACTGGATTTCTCCTTCAATAATAGATGTGTCTTCCCTTGGGCTAAGTTTCCAGGTCACTTTTTCTCCTGGATCAGTGAAGGGAGACCTCAAAATGTCAAGCCCTAGCTTTCAACAATGGCATTTAGAACAGCTTTCATACCATGTTAGAAATTGGCAGTTGTAAAACCAAGATCACTAGACGAAAGAAAAAGCACATAAACAAGCTCGGTGTGGAGCTCGTTTAACCAAGGTGATGATCTATCACCTCCCAACCATAGACAATACAACACTATTGTCTCCCCCGAGCTCAGACCTTTCAATAGAGAACGATGTACATCCAAATGGATTTTTACAGAGCCAAAATAATACCCCCACTGGAGTTCGTTTAACCACGGTGATGATCTATCACCTTCCAACCATAGACAATACAACACTATTGTCTCCCCCGAGCTCAGACCTTTCAATAGAGATCGATGTATATCCAAATGGATTTTTACTGAACCTAAATTCTACTCCCATTGGCCTTTAAATGCCATTCATCATATACCCTTGTAGGTCGATTGTGGGCCATAATAGTGTCAATGGCCAAGCCTGACTTCTATCCCAGACGGCCTTCAAATGCATTTCGTCATACACCCTCAGTGGTCGGCGGTGGACCACCAAGGTGTTAGTGGGCGCCCACTAACACTGTGGTTTTCCACCACCGACCACTAGGGGTGTATAATGAACGACATTTGAATGTCGTCGCCCATACAAGACAGGCTTGACCATTAACAATCATCATACTTTTAGGGTTTTGAACATATTCCTAGTAGTCTTTTTTGCGAGATTTGAGGAACCAAATGATCCCTAACTGAGTCTACCAAGATTCTTCTTGCTCTGGCATCACTCTTCCTCCAATGAGACTTGTCTTCTTCAACGTTCGGTTCTGGAACCTTCTCATTGACAAGATTTAAGAGATCATTTTCTTCCAAGATGAGAACTATAGACTTCCAAAAGATGAAGTTTGTGGCTCCATAAGATTATCTTCAACCTTCATTCCTATCATCTTGCCTGCAAAATTGAACTAGTAACCCTGGTAGGAGCTAGGTCAAAAAAGAAGTTTGGAATCTTGTTAAACTGAATCCAAATGTTAATATGCCTTATCAAGGTGACTTGAGAGGAGATCAGGTTGAGCCAAAACTATGTAACAAAATTGGGTCAAAAATGAAACTTCTCAGAACTGGATATTTCCTTCATCAATAGATGCGCCTTCCCTTGGGTGAAATTTCCAAGTCACTTTTTCTCCTTGATTAATGAGCGGTGGCCAAAATTTTTAAGTCTGTTTTTCTCCCGGATTGGTGAATAGAGACTTCAAAATGTCAAGCCATAGCTTTCGACAATGGCTTCTAGAACTGCTTTGATACCATGTTAGAAATTGACAGTTGTAACACTAGGACCACTAGAAGAAAAGCAGAGTACATAAACAAACTGGGCGTGGAGCTCGTTTAACCACGGTGATTATCTATCACCTCCCAACCATAGACAAAACAACACTATTATCTCCCCCGACCTCAAACCTATCAATAGAGGACGATATACATCCAAATGGATGTCGACTGGCCCTAAATTCTACTCCCAATGGCCTTTAGATGCCATTCTCCATACAACCTTGTAGGTCTATTATGGGCCACAATAGTGTCAGTGGCCAAGCCTGACTCCTATCTCCGACGGGCTTAAAATGCCTTCAATTATACACCCTCAGTGTTCGGTGGTGGACCACCAAGGTGTTGGTGGGCGCCCACCAACACTGTGGTGGTCCACCACCGACCACTAAAGGTGTATAATTAACGGCATTTAAACATCGTCGCCCATACAAGTCAGGCTTGGTCATTAACAATCATCATTCCATTAGAGTTTTGAACATCTTCATAGTCGTCTTCGTTTGCAAGATTTGAGGAACCAAATGATCCCTAACTGAGTTTACCAAGATTCTTCTTGCTCTAGCATCACTCTTCCTCCAATGAGACTTGTCTTCTTCAACGTCTTCCTCTAGAACCTTCTCATTGACAAGCTTTAAGAGATCATTTTCTCCCAAGATGAGAACTCTAGACTTCCAAGAGATAAAGTTTGTGGCTCCATCAAGATGGTCTTCAACCTTCATTCCAATCATCTTGCCTCCGGATTTGAACTAGAAACTCTAGTAGGAGCTAGGTCAAAAATGAAATTTGGAATCTTGTGAAACTGAATCCAAAGGTTAATGTGTCTTATCAAAACGAGTTGAGAGGAGATAAGATCGAGCCAAAACTTTGGACAAAAATTAGGTCAAAAATGAAACTTCTCCAAACTGGATTTTTCCTTCATCAATAGATGTGCATTCCCTTGGGCAAAATTTCCATGTCACTTTTTCTCCTGGATTGGTGAGGGGAGGCCTCAGAATTTCAAGCCCTATCTTTCAACAATGTCGTCTATAACTACTTTTATACCATCTTAGAAATTGGCAATTCTAAAACCATGACACCTAGAAGAATGACGGAGCACATAAACAAATTGGGTGTGCAGCTCGTTTAACCACGATGATGATCTATCACCTCCCAACCATAGACAATACAACACTATTGTCTCCCATAGCTCAGGCCTTTCAATAGAGAATGATGTACATCAAAATGGAATCTAAAGGTTAATGTGCCTTATCAAGGCGAGTTGAGAGGAGATAAGATCTAGCCAAAACTATGGACCGAAATTGGGTTAAAAATGAAACTTCTCAGAACTCAATTTTTCCTTCATCAATAGATGCGCCTTCCGTTGGACGAAGTTTTCAACTCACTTTTTCTCCTATATTGGTGAGGGGAGGCCTTAGAATGTGGAGCCATAGCTTTCGACAATGGCTTCTAGAACTAATTTGGTACGATGTTAAAAATTGGCAGTTGTAAAACCATGACCACTAGAAGAAGACAAAGCACATAAACAAACTGGGTGTGAAGCTCGTTTAACCACGATGATGATCTATCACCTCCCAACCATAAACAATACAACACTATTGTCTCACCCGAGCTCACACATTTCAATAGAGAACGATGTACATCCAAATGGATATTGACCGAGCCTAAATTCTACTCCCAGTGGCCTTTAAATGCCATTCGTCAGACACCCTTGTATGTCGATTGTGGGCAGCAATAGTGTCAGTGGCCAAGCTTGACTTCTATCCCAAACAGCCTTAAAATGCCTTCCATTATACACCCTCAGTGGTCGGTGGTGGACCACCAAGGTGTTAGTGGGCGTCCACTAACACTGTGGTGGTCCACCACCAACCACTAAGGGTGTATAATGAACGGCATTTGAACATCATCGACTATACAAGTCAGCCTTGGCCATTAACAATCACCATTCCCCCACTAACACCTTGGTGGTCCACCACCAACCACTAAGGATGTATAATGAACGACATTTGAACGTCATCGACTATACAAGTCAGCCTTGGCCATTAACAATCACCATTCCTTTAGGGTTTTGAGCATCTTCCTTGTCGTCTTCTTTTGTGAGATTTGAGGAACCAAATGATCCCTGACTTAGTCTACCAAGATTCTTCTTGCTCTTGCATCACTCTTCCTTCAATGACACTTGTCTTCTTTAGCGTCTAGTTCTAGAACCTTCTCATTGACAAGCTTTAAGAGATCATTTTCTTACAAGATGAAAACTCTAGACTTCAAAGAGATGAAGTTTGTGGCTCCATCAAGATTATCTTCAACCGTCATGCAGATTTCACTTAGAAACCCTAGAAGGAGCTAGGTCAAAATTTAAGTTTGGAATCTTGTGAAACTGAATCCAAAGGTTAATGTGCTTTCTCAAAGCGAGTTGAGAGGAGATAACATCAAGCCAAAACTATTGATCGAAACTGGGTCAAAAATGAAGCTTCTCAAAACTGGATTTTTCCTTCATTAATAGATGCGCCTTCCCTTGACCGAAGTTTCCAAGTCACTTTTTCTCCTGGATCGGTGAGGGGATGCCTCAGAATGTCAAGCCAAAGCTTTGGATAATGGCTTCTACAATTGCTTTGATACCATGTTAGAAATTGGTAGCTGTAAAACCAAGATCACTAGAAGAAAGGCAGAGCACATAAACATACAGGGTGTGGAGCTCGTTTAACCACGGTGATGTTCTATCACCTCCCAACCATAGACAATACAACAATATTGTCTTCTCTGAGCTCAAACCTTTCAATAGAGAACGATGTACATCCAAATGGATGTTGACCGAGCCTAAATTCTACTATCGCTGGCCTTTAAATGCCATTCGTCATACACCCTTGTAGGTCAATTGTGCACCACAACATGAGTGTCAGTGACCAAGCCTGACTTCTATCCCAAACAGCCTTAAAATGCTTTCCGTCATACAACCTCAGTGGTCGGTGGTTGACCAACAAGGTGTTATTGGATGCCCACTAACACTGTGGTGGTCCACCACCGACCACCACAACACCTTGGTGGTCCACCACCGAACACTGAGGGTGTACAATTAACGACATTTGAACGTCGTCGCCCATACAAGTCAAGCTTGGTCATTAACAATCATAATTCCTTTAGAGTTTTGAACATCTTCATAGCCGTCTTCGTTTGCAAGATTTGAGGAACCAAATGATCCCTAACTGAGTTTACCAAGATTCTTCTTGCTCTAGCATCACTCTTCCTCTAATGAGACTTGTCTTCTTCAACGTCTTGCTCTGGAACCTTCTCATTGACAAGCTTTAAGAGATCATTTTCTCCCAAGATGAGAACTCTACACTTCCAAGAGATAAAGTTTGTGGCTCCATCAAGATGATCTTCAACCTTAATTCCAATCATCTTGCCTCCAGATTTGAACTAGAAACCCTAGTAGGAGCTAGGTCAAAAATGAAATTTGGAATCTTGTGAAACTAAATCCAAAGGTTAATGTGCCTTATCAAGGCGAATTCAGAGGAGATAAGATCGAGCCAAAACTTTGGACAAAAATTGGGTCAAAAATGAAACTTCTCGGAACTGGATTTTTCCTTCATCAATAGATGTGCCTTCCCTTGGGCAAAATTTCCATGTCACTTTTTCTCCTGGATTGTGAGGGGAGGCCTCAGAATTTCAAGCCCTAGCTTTCGACAATGTCGTCTATAACTACTTTGATACCATGTTAGAAATTGGCAGTTCTAAAACTATTATACCTATAAGAATGACGGAGCACATAAACAAATTAGGTGTGGAGCTCGTTTAACCACGTTGATGATCTATCAACCCCCAACCATAGACAATACAACACTATTGTCTCCCATAGCTCAGGCCTTTCGATAGAGAATGATGTACATCAAAATGGAATCTAAAGGTTAATGTGCCTTATCAAGGCGAGTTAAGAGACGATAAGATCGAGCCAAAACTATGGACCGAAATTGGTTCAAAAATAAAACTTCCCAGAACTGGTTTTTTCCTTTATCGATAGATGCACCTTCCCTTGGGCGAAGTGTGCAGGTCACTTTTTCTCCTGAATTGGTGAGGGGAGGCCTCAAAATGTCAAGTCGTAGCTTTCGACAGTGACTTCTAGAACTGCTTTGATACCATGTTAGAAATTGGCAGTTGTAAAACCAAGATCACTAGAAGAAAGACAGAGCACATAGACAAACTAGGTGTGTAGCTCGTTTAACCACTACGATGATCTGTCACCTCCCAACCATAGACAATACAACATTATTGTCTCCTTTGAGCTCAGACCTTTCAATAGAGAACGATGTACATCCAAATGGATGTTGACCGAGCCTAAATTCTACTCCGAGTAGCCTTTAAATGCCATTCGTGTTATACCCTTGTAGGTCAATTGTGGGACACAATAGTGTCAGTGGCCAAGCCTGACTTCTATCCCCGATGGTCTTAAAATGCGTTCCATTATACACCCTCAGTGATCGGTGGTGGACCACCAAGGTGTTAGTGGGCACCCACTAACACTGTGGTGGTCCACCACCAACTAGTAAGGGTGTATAATGAACAGCATTTGAACGTGGTTTCCTATACAAGTCAGGCTTGGCCATTAACAATCAGGGAACGAAATGATCCCTGACTGAGTCTACGAAGATTCTTCTTGCTCTGGCATCACTCTTCCTCCAATGAGACTCGTCTTCTTCAGCGTCTGGTTCTGGAACCTTTTGATTGACAAACTTTAAGAGATCATTTTCGTCCAAGATGAGAACTCTAAACTTCCAAGAGATGAAGTTTGTGGCTCTATCAAGATGATCTTCAACCTTCATTGCAATCATCTTGCCTATAGATTTGAACTTGAAAACCTAGTAGGGGCTAGGTCAAAAATAAAGTTGAAATCTTGTGAAACTGAATCCAAAGTTTAATGTGCCTTATCAAGGAGAGATGAGAGGAGATAAGATCGAGCCAAAACTATGGACCGAAATCACGTCAAAAATGAAACTTCTAGGAACTGGATTTTTCTTTCATCAATAGATGCACCTTCCCTTGGGCGAAGTTTCCAAGTCACTTTTTTTCGTGGATTGGTGAAGGGAGGGAGGCCTCAGAATGTCAAGCCCTAGCTTTCGACAATGGCTTCTAGAACTGCTTTTATTCCATGTTAGGAATTGGCAGTTGTAAAACCAAGATCACTAGAAAAAAGACAGAGCACATAAACAAATTGGGTGTGGAGCTCGTTTAACAATGGTGATGATCTGTCACCTCCCAACCAAAGACAATACAACACTATTGTCTCCCCCGAGCTCAGACCTTTCAATAGAAAATGATGTACATCGAAATGGATGTTGACTGAGCCTAAATTCTACTCCCAATGGCCTTTAAATACCATTCGTCATACACCCTTGTTGGTTGATTGTGGGCCACAAAAGCGTCAAATCCTGGCTTCTATCCCAAACGGCCTTAAAATGTCTTCCATTATACACCCTCCATGATGCCATGCATTGTTTGAATGAGAAACCCCTCACTCCCTTTTCTTCCTTGCCATCATAAAACACGGACACCTCATTCAAGCCCCCTCTTACTGAGAACATCCATCCAGAGACTCCTATCTAGAAAATTCCCTTTAACTTTCCAATGCCCGACATTTGTTGGACCCAGGGAACTGCTACTCTCTCTTCCTTCCTGGGATGACCCTAGGGATACCTGTTTTGTGTATTGCCTCCCCACACTCTTATATTTCCACTCCTCCAATTTTAGACTTAGTCTTCTATTCCATCTCACCTTTGAGCGAATGATCACCTAGTACCCCAGAGCCTCCTATGATGCAAACAACACCGACTAAGCCTCGCATATGAAAGCAAGTTGGGGGAACATTCTCTATGTTTTTTTTGACCTACTAGACCCGATCCACTGCCGTGCCTATCAGTGGTATCCATTCATATAGGAGATTGGGGAAATTAACCATTCACCAATTAGGTAACCATTCATTCTATTGGAGCCTTACTATTCTAGGCCCCTACTCGTCTCTGGATTCTTCCTGATAAATAAGATATGGGGGATTGGCTGCTATATCTTATTTCACCGTATCTACCTATATGTCTTTCTTTACTTGTTAGTAGTGGGTCGGGTAATTAATAATAGTAGGTCTTCCCTTTTATCCGTGGGTTGGATCCCACTGATCTAATCCCAAATACTCAGATATAATGAGAGGAGCAATTATAAGAGCAGTAATTATAGCCGTATCAGAGCCGCCAGTATAGGCATACATACCTTTTCAAAGGTATTCCACCATGAGTTAACGAAGGGTACAAGGGTGAGTAACTGGGGTTCAACTCCCTAGGTACCGAGAGTTGCACTCTCAGACTAGGTGGTTGCTTTGGATGTAAAGTGTAAAAAAATACGTCCCCTTGACTAAGACCAGTAAATTAGAAGTTTACACCGTGCCAATTATCGCAACTTTAACCCCTTTATATCTTTGGCTGGTTAAGAATACCAATAAGCATCCTTAGAAAAACTGCATTTGGGCCTTGATAGGCGGTGGGCCTTAGAGTTATTAGACTCTTAGAGATGCCTCTACTTTCATTCTATTAGTTATGCGACCTTAGAGAGCCTTCCCTTCTATCCATTCCATTATTGGCAGCTGGGCTATCTTATATAGTAAGCTGCCTGCCCGCATCATTGGGTGTTACCGTGGGTGTTACCGAAGGACCAAAGGCCTTATCTTTGGAAAGGAGAAGATCCGAAGGCCTTTAAGTTAATCCTCTAGATAAATAAGGGTAGAAGTGCTAAACCACTCCCATATTTGTTAAGTTAAAGTAACTGGTTGAATGATTTCCTACAGGAGAGAGTTCGAGTGCCCGTCCCTGTGCCCGTCATGAATATATTATTTGTTTCCTTCCTACCCTATGCCCGTCATGAATATATTATCTGTTGCCTTCCTATAGAACAAGTAATCAAATAGATAGATAATGATGCCAGTCATAAAGGCTCTTAAGTAAATTGATTGGACCAAGGACGAATTTACTATAGGGAAAAGTTTCATAGAATTTGCCTTGTCCCGTCAGAAGCTATTATCTTTAAATTCGTGCCCTTCACTATATTATTCGGGAACAGCTAGGTTAATGTCCGGTGTTGGCCATCCCGGGAAGGCCACCCTTATAGAGGATAATTTTCCACTTTGTAGGAAGGTGAACAAAAGAGAATTTACCATTATAAAGACTAGGTTCATCTAGGGGAGTTTACCAGGTAAGGTCACCCTTCTTATAGAGGACAATTGTGGGATTATTCCCCCTGTTGATTCCCCATTGGATCCACTATAGGAGCAGTAAACCCCCTATAAGAGATTAGTCCCACTTTTATTCCCCTTCCCTCCCTTGATCCGATTCCTCATCAAGATTGGCCTCCTCTTCAGGAACCCCAACAAGCTTCCCCAAATATTAGCCACCAAAATGGACCGTCTTCCCATTCTTCAACAACCATCCAACCTCGACCTTACGCACCTAGGGCTATGGATATTGAAGACGAGTGGACAATGCAGACTAGTAAAAGGAAGGAGTCCAAGTAACCTTTTGGGGTGGAGCAGAAACTTCTGAATTCAAGACCCAAGTCGCATCCTAAATCTTACAAAGATGAAGCAATGCATTCAACTGAAAAACGGGCCTTTACCTTGGTTGGTTATGTTTTGGGCAATAGCTTTAGTAGCTCAAGTATTAGGTTAATCCTAGAAGAAATCTCTCTAGTGTCTTGGAATTGAAAAGGGATGACTATCCCAAGTCAGAAGACGTTTTGAAAGGATCGATCTGCAACGGAAATAGAAATTTTATTTGGTATTTATTCAAGAGGTAAAGTCTGCATAACGGTGATGAAAAAATAAAATGAATAAAAGGTTCAATTTCGTAAAGCCCGACCAGCCTGTTAAGTAATTACATGATTTATTCTACCAGGCCAGGTTGGAGGCCACAAGTTCGGTTAAGGTGAATGTGAAAAAGTCTCTCAGAGGGGGTGTTTCCTATACAAGAACCCATCGTTGTCGTAGGTTTAGAATGTTCCACCGCAGTGTATAACTATAAAGTTTCATAAGGCAAGTCGATGACTAAGAGCCTTTCCTTTAAGGGTTTTTATTCCATTCTCTAAGGCCATAGGGCAACAGCAGCATAAGAAGCTTAGGTGGGTAAGGTTTAATTAAAAGTCCGTCTATGCATGACCCTACTAGCAAGCCAACTAAGTTGAGGGGCAGAGTGGTGAATTCGAGAAACGTTCTGAGAAGCTCTTTTAACTCTAAGAAACCATCATTTCTCAAGGTTGGTAGTCACGGCTCCATCGGGTTCTCGAAGTAGCATTTGTATAAAAAGTGTCTGAATGAGAGCATGTAATGTAATTTCTATCCCATCCATCGTTGCATCCATCCGATAAACCCCGTGGCTTCTAAGGTAAGGGCCTATTAAACTTTCAGGCATAGGTAGTTTCTAGTGATAGTTTCAACTGGGTAGGTTCATTCCGCATTCCCAAGGCAATTCCCATTTCCATTTCTATTTCCATCCAACGATTAAAGGATCCCGCACAGTCCAGGCTTGGCTAACCATTCCTGAAACTTCCTGGTCTAGGGCTACATAAGAACTAGTGGGTGCAAGTGACCAAAGGATAAATAACATGATGTTCCCTGGAAACAACAACTGCTGTAGTATTCCTGGCTTCTAGTTGCTCCATGGTCCTAGCAATTTTTTTGGCAGTAAAAGAAAGAAGGTGATCCATCCATGAATGCAATCCTCCGAGGGATTTCAAAGGTCTAATGATGATCGACTCACTGATTACGTGCATTGTTGGGGCTAAAGATCTTGTCTACAAATTCTAGCAGGTAAAGAGAAACAAAGGGAGTGTGTCTGTCATAGCATGCCCCTGCCTACTTTTGTACTCCTTCCTGGCATCTAGAATGTGTCCTTGATGCTCCTAGGATCCCCAGTCTTTAGAGGGTAAGGAAGCCCTTCAAATCTAAGGCATATGGCAGCTCGTGATGATTCTAGGTCTAAGGTAAGGGGGAATGACCCAGCCCAATGGCCATTCCCATTCAAGGAACCAAGCAAGGTGTGTGACTCCTCAGGTTTTCTAGCAATCCCTCCTCAAGATTTCCAGCATGTTCTATGGCTGCTCCATATAATATCCTCCCTCTTTTGGACAGGTTTATAGTCTAAACCAAGGTAAGGGCTTCCTCCTGATCCTGTCCCCTATTTCTCTAGCTTTCCTGATTAAACTAAAAGTGAAATGGACTCCCCCCCCATGGTGCTAGGCAGGAAGTACCAATCAAAAGAGTAAGGTATCCATCAACCGAGGTCTTCTAAGGGCTCATTAACCCATCCCAATTGCAATTCCGATCCAACGCAGGTGTGACTCTTCTTCTAGCAGTGCCTATTCTTAGAAGACCTAATGGTATAGAGCCAGCCGATCAAAAGTAATTTTGGCAGGTTTCAGGTATCCAAGTCAAAGTGTTCTATCAGTCCCTTGTCAGCATGCATGGTCTAGGGCTGTAAAATAGAAAGGTCATTCTATTTTGGCAAGTGGGTAGTATGAAGAAGGTAAGGTATTATGTGTCTTTCCTCTACTGATCTTCCTGGTATAATTCCTGGGGGTTAGTGGTAAGTTCCTCCATAATCCTAGTCTAGGGTTCCGGCAGTAATAGAAAGACGGGTAAGGCGATTATCCATCCAATCCTCGTGGCTTCTTCTAAGGATATAAATGGCTGACCCAGTAGGTGATTCCAGGTCTAGTTGTGGCAATAAGTAAATAAAGTCAAGGTAGTTTGTTATAGCATGTTCCCCTGTCTATGTTTGGTATTTGTGGCTTCTATAGTGTGGACTTTCTGGTCCTAGGTCCTAGGTATCCGTCATAATAAAGAAAAGGTGAAGGGTCTAATCCATCCAATAATAAATCCACTAATCTCCCTCCGTCCTGCCATGTAATCCATCCCTAATCGGGGAAAGTAAGGCAGGCAACTAAGAGTCTTCGACGAATTGGAAATCCATTAATAACTCGGTGTAAGTTCGTGAATGAGTCACTTTTCCTTCTCCTTCCTGACTTGATTGGGTTGCGCAACCTGGTGTCATATTATATATGTAATAACGCAAATTGATGGCAGCTCATGATGATTCTAGGTCTAAGGTAATCCTCTAGATAAAGAAGGGTAGAAGCGCTAAGCCACTCCCATATTTGTTAAGTTAAAGTAACGGGTTGAATTCTTGCCTACAGAAGAGAGTTCGAGTGCCCATCCCTGTGCCCGTCAAGAATATATTATCTGTTGCCTTCCTACCGTGTGCCCATCATGAATATATTATTTGTTGCCTTCCTATAGAATAAGTAATCAAATAGATAGATAATGATGCAAGTCATAAAGGCTCTTAAGTAAATTGATTGGACCAAGGATGAATTTACCATAGGGGAAAGTTCGGTGGAATTTGCCTTGTCCCGTCAGAAGCTATTATCTTTAAATTCGTGCCCTTCACTATATTATTCGGATACAGCTAGGTTAATGTGCAGTGTTGGCCATCCCGGGAAGGCCACCCTTATAGAGGATAGTTTTCCACTTTGTAGGAAGGTGAACAGAAGAGAATTTACCATTATAAAGACTAGGTTCATCTAGGGGAGTTTACCAGGTCAGGACACCCTTTTTATAGAGGACAATTATGGGATTATTCCCCCTGTTGATTCCCCATTGGATCCACTATAGGAGCAGTAAACCCCCTATAAGAGATTAGTCCCATTTTATTCCCCTGCCCTCCCTTGATCTGATTCCTCATCAAGATTGGCCTCCTCTTCAGGAACCCCAACAAGCTTCCCTGAACATTAACCACCAAAATGGACCATCTTCCCATTCTTCAACAACCATCCAACCTCGACCTTACGCACCTAGGGCTATGGATATTGAAGACGAGTGGACAATGCGGATGACTAAAAGGAAGGAGTCCAAGTAACCTTTTGGGGTGGAGCAGCAAGACCACCAAGGTGTTAGTGGGTGCCCACTAACACTGTCAGAGAGCATTTCAACATCGTCGCCCATACAAGTCAGACTTGCCCATTAACAATCATCATTCATTTATGGTTTTGAGCATCTTCCTAGTCTTCTTCTTTTGTGAGATTTGAGGAACCAAATGGTCCCTGACTGAGTCTACGAAGATTCTTCTTGCTCTAGCATCACTCTTCCTCCAATGAGACTTATCTTCTTTAGCGTCTTGTTTTTGAACCTTCTCATTGACAAATTTTAAGAGAACATTTTCTTCCAAGATGAGAACTCTAGACTTCCAAGAGATGAAGTTTATGGCTCAATCAAAATGGTCTTCAATCTTCATTCCAATCATCTTCCCTGCAGATTTGAACTACCAACCTTA
Source organism: Pseudotsuga menziesii (assembly GCA_001517045.1). NCBI lineage: Eukaryota > Viridiplantae > Streptophyta > Pinopsida > Pinales > Pinaceae > Pseudotsuga > Pseudotsuga menziesii. The sequence goes on from LPNX011155928.1 coordinate 78,197, forward strand.
GTAGGTGCTAGGTCAAAAATAAAGTTTGGAATCTTTTGAAACTGAATCCAAAGGTTAATGCGCTTTATCAAGCCAAGTTGAGAGGAGATAAGATCGAGCCAAAACTATGGTCCGAAATTGGGTCAAAAATGAAAATTCTCAGAACTGGATTTTACCTTCAGCAATAGATGCGCCTTCCCTTGGGTGAAGCTTCCAAATCACTTTTTGTCCTAGATTGGTGAGGGGAGGCCTCAGAATGTCAAGCCCTAGCTTTCGACAATGGCTTCTAGAACTGCTTTGGTACCATTTTAAAAATTGGCTGTTGTAAAACCAAGATCACTAGAAGAAAGGAAGAGCACATAAACAAACTGGGTGTGGAGATCCTTTAACCATGGTGAGGATCTATCACCTCCAAACCATAGAGCATACAACACTATTGTCTTCCCCAAGCTCACACGTTTCAATAGAGAACAATGTACATCCAAATGGATGTTGAGCGAGCATAAATTCTACTTCCAGTGGCCTTTAAATGCCATTCGTCATACACCCTTGTATGTCGATTGTGGGACACAATAGTATCAGTGGCCAAGCTTGACTTCTATCCTTGGTGGCCTTAAAATGCCTTCCATTATACACACCCAGTGGTCGGTGATGGACCACCAAGGTGTTAGTGGGCACCAACTAACACTATGGTGGTCCACCACCGACCACTGACGGTGTATAATGAACGGCATTTGAACGTCGTCGGGGCATACAAGACAAGCTTGGCCATTAACAATCATCATTCCTTTAGGGTTTTGAACATCTTCCTAGTCGTCTGCTTTTGCGAGATTTTAGGAAACAAATGATCCTTGACTGAGTCTACCAAAATTATTCTTGCTCTAGCATCACTCTTCCTCCAATGAGACTTGTCGTCTTCAGCGTCTAGTTCTTGAACCTTCCCATTCACAAGCTTTAAGAGATCATTTCCTTCCAAGATGAGATCTCTAGATTTCCAAGAGATGAAGTTTGTGGCTCCATCAAAATGATCTTCAACGTTCATTCCAATCATCTTGCCTGCAGATTTGAACTAGAAACCCTAGTAGGAGCTAGGTCAAAAATGAAGTTTGGAATCTTGTGAAACTAAATCCAAAGGTTAATGTGCCTTATCAAGGAGATTTGAGAGGAGATAAGAACGAGCCAAAACTTGTGACCGAAATTGGGTAAAAAATGAAACTTCTCAGAACTAGATTTTTCCTTCATCAATAGATGCGCCTTCCCTTGGGCGAAGCTTCCAAGTCACTTTTTCTCTTGGGTTAGTGAGGGGACACCTCAGAATGTCAAGCTGTAGCTTTCGATAATGGCTTGATACCATGTTAGAAATTGGCAGTTGTACAACCAAGATCACTAGATGAAAGACAAAGCACATAAACAAACTGGGTGTGGAGCTCGTTTAACCACAGTGATGATCTATCACCTGCCAACCATAGACAATACAACACTATTGTCTCCCCCAAGCTCAAACCTTTCAATAGCGAACGATGTACATCGAAAGGGATGTTGACCGAGCCTAAATTCTACTCCCAATGGCCTTTAAATGCCATTCGTTGTACACCCTTGTAGGTCGATTCTGGGCCACAACAGTGTCAGTGGCCAAGCCTGACTTCTATCCTCAACGGCCTTAAAATTCCTTCCATTATACACCCTCAGTGGTCGGTGTAGGACCACCAAGGTGTTGGTGGGTGCCCACGAACACCGTGGTGTTCCACCACCGACAACTAAGGGTGTATAATGAACGACATTTGAACGTCGTCTCCCATACAAGTCAGGCTTGGCCTTTAACAATCATCATTCCTTTAGGGTTTTGAACATCTTCCTAGTCGTCTTCTTTTGCGAGATTTGGGGAACCAAATGATCCCTGACTGAGTCTACCAAGATTCTTCTTGCTGCATCATCACTCTTCCTCTAATGAGAGTTGTCTTCTTCAGTGTCTAGTTCTGGAACCTTCTCATTGACAAACTTTAAGAGATCATTTTCTTCCAAGATGAGATCTCTAGACTTCCAAGAGATGAAGTTTATGGCTCCAACAATATGATCTTCAACCTTCATTCCAATCATCTTGCCTGCAAATTTGAACTAGAAACCCTAGTAGGAGCTAGGTCAAAAATGAAATTTCGAATCTTGTGAAACTGAATCCAAAGATTAATATGGCTTATAAAGGCGAGTTCAGAGGAGATAAGATCGAGCCAAAACTATGGACAGAAATTGGGTCAAAAGTGAAACTTCTCAGAACTAGATTTTTCCTCATCAATAGATGCGCCTTCTCTTGGGTTAAGTTTCCAAGTCACTTTTTCTCCTAGATCATTCAAGGGAGGCCTCAAAATTTCAAGCCCAAGCTTTCGAAAATTTAAAAATTGGCAGTTGTAAAACCAAGATGACTAGAAGAGAGACGAAGCACATAAACAACCTAGGTGTGGAGCTTGTTTAACCACGGTGGTGATCTATCACCTCCAAACCATAGAAAATACAACACTCTTATCTACCCCGAGCACAGACATGTCAATAGAAAACAATGTAAATCCAAATGGATGTTGATTGAGCCTAAATTCTACTCTCAGTGGCCTTTAAATGCCATTCGTCATACACCCTTGTAGGTCGATTGTGGGCCACAATAGTGTCAGTGGCCAAGCATGACTTCTATCCCCGATGGCCTTAGAATGCCTTCCATTATACACCCTCAGTGGTCGGTGGTGGTCCACCAATGACCACTAAGGGTGTATAATAAACCGCATTTGAACGTTGTCACCCATACAAGTCAGGCTTGGCCATTAACAATCATCATTCCTTTAGGGTTCTGAACATCTTCCTAGTCGTCTTCTTTTGCGAGATTTGAGGAACCAAACGATCCCTGACTGAGTCTACCAAGATTCTTCTTGCTCTGGAATCACTCTTCCTCCAATGATAATTGTCTTCTTCAGAGTCTAGTTTTTGAACCTTCTCATTGACAAGCTTTAAGAGATCATTTTCTTTTAAGATGAGAACTCTAGACTTCCAAGACATGAAGTTTGTGGCTCCATCAAGATGATCTTCAACCTTCATTCCAATCATCTTGCCTGCAGATCTGAACTAGAAACCCTAATAGAAGCTAGGTCAAAAATGAAGTTTGGAATCCTGTGAAACTGAATCCAAAGGTTAATGTGCCTTATCTAGGCGAGTTGAGAGGAGATAAGATCGAGCCAAAACTATGGACCGAAATTGGGTAAAAAATGAAACTTCTCAGAACTTGATGTTTTCTTCATCAATAGATGCGCCTTCCCTTGGGCAAAGTTTTCAAGTCACTTTTTCTCCTAGGTTGGTGAGGGGAGGCCTCAAAATGTCAAGCCCTAGCTTTCGATAATGGCGTCTAGAACTACTTTGATACCATGTTAAAAATTGGCAGTTGTAAAACCAAGATCACTAGAAGAAAGGCAAAGCACATAAACAAACTGGGTGTGGAGCTCCTTTAACTATGATGATGATCTATCACCTCCCAACCATAGACAATACAACACTATTGTCTCCCCTGAGCTTAGAACTTTCAATAGAGAACGATGTACATCCAAATGGATGTTGACCGAGCCTAAATTCTACCCCTAGTGTCCTTTAAATGCCATTCGTCATACACCCTTGTAGGTCGGTTGTGGGCCACAATAGTGCCAATGGCCAAACTTGACTTCTATCCCCAACGGCCTTAAAATGCATTCCATTATACACCCTCCATGTTCGAAGGTGGACCACCAAGGTGTTGGTGGGCGCCCACTAACAGTGTCGTGGTCCACCACCGACCACTAAGGGTGTATAGTTAACGGCATTTGAATGTGGTCGCCCATACAAGTCAGGCTTGGCCATTAACAATCATCATTCCTTTAGCGTTTTGAACATATTCCTAGTCATCTTCCTTTTCGAGATTTCAGGAACCAAATTATCCGTAACCAAGTCTACCAAGATTCTTCTTGCTCTGGCATCACTCTTCCTCCAATGAGATTTGTATTATTCAGCGTCTGGTTCTGGAACCTTCTCATTGACAAACTTTAAGAGATCATTTTCTTCCAAGATGAGAACTCTAGACTTCCAAGAGATGAACTTTGTGGCTCCATCAAGATGATCTTCTACCTTCATTCCAATCATCTTTCCTACAGATTTGAACTAGAAACCCTAGTAGAAGCTAGGTCAAAAATGAAGTTTGGAATGTTGTGAAACTGAATCCAAAGGTTAATGTGCCTTATCAAGGCAAGTTGAGAGGAGATAAGATCGATCCAAAACTATGGACAGAAGTTAGGTAAAAAATGAAACTTCTCAAAACTGGATTTTTCCTTCATCAATAGATGCGCCTTCCCTTGGGAAAATTTTCCAAGTCACTTTTTCTCCTGGATCGGTGAGGGGAGACCTCAGAATGTCAAGCCCTAGCTTTCGACAATGGCTTCTAGAACTGCTTTTGTTACCAACATATTGGATGACATAAAAGGAAGAAGAGGCACAAGGACTAGTCTTATCTAGGAAGAGTAATCTCGAGTCGGGCCCTACCCGAGACAACATTCCAGAGGAATCCATTTATTGACAAGGTCACCCAAGGAGGCTACCAAGAAGAGAAAATAAAGTGGGAAGGGTTGATGGGAAGTCCACCTTCGTGTCCTAATAATGTAGCACAACAATATGAGTTAGGAACCAAGCTACAATAAGGAAAAAGACTCACAAATGAGTCACCACTCAATTTTTGGTTCAAATAAAAAAACCCAAGGAGAGAGAAAAGAAGGAATAAATGAAGATGGGAAGGCACTATTTTAGTTAGTGGTTATTATTGATTAAGTAACCTAGCACTCTTGATTTACTAGTCTAATGCAATCAATTTTCAACCACAAATGGAATTACCAGCAAATTCACGAAAGAAGGGAAAGCTAAGTATGCCAATTATACGGCAAATTAAACCACTGAAATAGGTGAGATGAAGTTATTCTAGGAAAATTTAGAATGTCAAGAGGCAATAGGCAAGAGAAGTTGAGCCAACGAACCCATAGTTGCATTCTTTGGGATTAATGACCAACATCTTGCACGATAGTAGAGGAAGAAGGGGCACACAGACTAGTCTTATCTAGGAAGAGTTATCTCGAGTTGGTTCCTACCCAAAACAACTTTCTAAAGGAATCCAATCATTGATGAGGTCACCCAAGGAGGCTACCAAGAAGATAAGATAAATTGGAAAGAGTTGATGGGAAATCCCCCTTCATGTCCTATCAATGTAGAACAACAATAAGTGTGAGGAAACATGCCACAATAATGAGAAAGACTCAGAAATGACTCGCCACTTGATTTTAGGTTAAAATAAAAAAAACCCTAGGAAAGAGAAAAGAATGGATAAATGAAGAAGGAAGGGAATTATTTCAAATAGGGTTTACTGTTTATTAAATAACCTAGGGCTCTTGATTTCCTAGCGTAGTGCTATCAATTTTCAGCCAGAAGTAGAATTAACAACAAATTCACGAAAGAAGGGAAATCTATGTATCGTAAAGTTACCTATTTCCTTTACTGAGTCAAGTAATCTAAATCTTGTAGATTGAAAGAGGTGGACAACAAAGAAGTTCACCTTGAAAAGTGTTGACGCTCCTTTCGAGCCTTCATGGTTGACAAGAAGAGTTAGCACATGCCTCCTTGAGAGTTTCACCTTTCTTGAACAAACCTGCACAAGAAATTCCACCTTCCTACAAAACATGCACGACCCTAATCTACAATACAATGCAATGATGCCACTAGGTATACCATATAATTGATCGAAAAAAAATATAAATAAGATGTAAAAAGGAATGCAATCACTTATAAGAATATGGGAGAACACGTTGTGGCAATAGAGGAATGCCTATAAAGGATGGTCAAATAACTAAAAATATAAACTAGTTCACTAAGGGACGAGTTTAGGGCATTTAAAAGACTATTCCATGGTACATCAGAAAACCAAAGAAATATCTCTATAGCTCCCTGCTCTAAACTCAAAATCACAACTTCAATATATAGTTAAAACACATACTATCATTATAACATTCTCAAGAGAATGCATACCACATTCATGCATATTTGGGGGCAAGAAATTTGTTTCAACATTAAACCTTGTAACTTTTAAAATCTAGGTTTTAAAGCCTTCGATTAAGGGAAGGAAGGGTTGATTATAGTTCCTAATGGATTCAATAAAATGTAATGCA
>LPNX011155930.1:0-13313 GCA_001517045.1 Pseudotsuga menziesii
TAGGGGACTTTTCAGGATAACCTCAGGGAAAGAAACAGAACCCACTGATGATGATAAGAAAATTAAATGGGCAAATAGATGTGATGAAGCTCGTGGATTTGAAAAATCTACAATGGTTTCATCCTTCTTTCTCCTAAGGGCTCCAAACTCAGTTATATAATAAGTATGGTCTTTAGTGTCACCCCATTTCCTCATGAAGAGGTCCTGAAGCTCTTCCATGATGGTGATTGAATTAGCAGGCAACTCCCTAAACCATTTTCTAACATCTCCTTCAAGGATCTGCACAAACATTCTCATCCATACGTCCTTAGCTTCAATGTTCTGGTTATCAGCATAACTGAGAAAAGCCTCCCAGTGCTCTTCAGCTGTAGTTTCACTTTGTCCATTAAACCTAGGCAGGTATTTCTGATAGTAACATCTAGGCAGTGCATTCAAAGGGTGAGGCAAAAATAAGGGTGCATATCTGGCTGCAACCATTCGGTCCATCATGTCTATAGGCTGATTTTGGGCTGCCATTTTAAGGCTAACTGACTTTGGTGATGGAGAGATTTGGCTAGAACTTGGCTAAAAAGGGGTTTTACCTAATTTCAAATGAAATAGAGGTATCTTACCAGGAGATACTGTTTTAGCTTTTCTGAAAGATTGAGGATCAGTGAAAACTTGAAAGTTACTGACAAGAATTATAGGCTTTAACCAAGGTGAAGTTTCTTCTTCTTTTCTCAAAACAGATAAAGGTGATGAACCATCCAACTGATCGGGGTCACATAGGGCTAGCAATGAATGAGACCTTCTAATCTTCCTTGCTGTTTTCAAAATCTGTTCTGGGTCTGAAACACCCAGCTGCAAAGGTGAAATAGGTCTGTTTCTAGTTCCAATTCCCCTAGTAGCCACTGTGACAAACTGGTGAAAAGTAGACTAAGAGATATGCTGGTTTAAGTTCACCTCTTAAAACCAATGAAATGATAAGTATCCCAGGGAAAAATATGTTTTCAACTTCGTTCCCCGCAATGGTGCCAAAGATGTTTATGCCAGAAATTATTTCCAAACTACGAGAAAACAAGCCAACATAATCTTAAATATTTCAATCAAACAAAACTGGGTTTTTAGGGTTTTTTAAGGTTTTCTGGTTTTGAAGTTTGGTGGCAAGAGGGAATGCATTCATAACCCAAATAATAACTAAATCACAAGCATAGAAAAACTGAGATGCATAACATAATAACCATGTATCCAACAAAAAATAGCACTGAAGTTCATCCACAAATGGCAAGCACTACAAGCATAAAAACTTTAAACCAACAATGAAATTACCAACTGAGTAGCTAAACAAGCTATAAATGAAGTGAGAGAACAAACTGAAGGGTAAAATGGAGCATATATTTCATAATTAGTTCTTCAGATACACATAAGAGTCAATTACTTAGCTTATGAACAAGTCTGGAGACCTCCTCTAGCCAGCCAAAAAATCGAACCCTTAGTCCTCTTTGTGACATACTTTAATACTATGTTTCAAAATTCAGTTAAAGACTAAACCCTAACTGCTTTTCAGCCTACTCATCGAAATGATTTTATCAAAATAATAATTACAAAAATGAAATATCCTTCAAAACATAACAAATAACTGATTTTGTTAACAAGCCTCATAGATCTTTAGCTACCTCTACTAACAAAGCTATCCCTTCTAAGGCTTGGGCCTTTCTCCTAGCCTTCAGTTGCTTTGCTTCCATCTCTGTCATTTTTCTAGTGAGCTCTTGATTTTGTTGTTGTAGATCTTTGATGGTCTATTTTAACACTGTAAATTGTGACTCTGTATTTCTTTTTCTTTTCAATGCCTCTTTTGAGACTGTAACTAGCTCCTGATAGTGGCTATTCACCTCATCTAGATCTTCTCTGAGTCTTTTATTGGCCATAACCAAACCATCATTTGTCTCCTGCATATATTCTACTTGATTTTTATACTGCTTTATAGTTCTCTGTAAATTTTCTTTCTCTGAATCTAATGCTTTATTTCCTGCTGTACTTTGCATCTCATTGGGAAGCCATGGAATGTTTAGTCTGCTATAGATTTCTTCATCTTCTGGCAACAATTCTGTAGGAGTCTCATGAAAAATTGGGTTTTCTTCAATCTCAGTCTCACAGGGAACATTTTCATCAACCATCAGCTTGTTTTCTGAGTGAGAAACCTCTATCTCACCTTTTTGTTGCACTTTTAACATTTGGCTTCGTATATCTAAAAATACATTTGACAGTTTAGTCTCAGTGAGGGAAGATTCTTTTTATGATTTCATTGGTTTTTTTCCTTCGCTGTCACCCTTATCAACATCCAGTTTTTGATCAGAGGAAGAGTCATCAATCATAGTTACCCCTTCTTTATTCAATTTAGGGTTTAGTAATTTCTTCATATTCAGCCTGAGGTTGTTTCTGGGTCTAGTCTTTGGTCTCCACCCAGGAACAAGTTCCCCTATCATTTTCAAAGTTTTTCCTTGATGGATGACAGAGGCAAATTCCATGACTTTTAGCTTCTTTTTCTTTGGTAATGTTACCCTATCTTCCTGACTGTGAAATTCCTTTTTAATGCCAACCTTCGTTTCATCAATAACGGGAATCTTATCCTCCTCAAACAAGTTTGTTTCATCTTCTGACAAGATTGTAATTGGAATTTAGTTTCCTCTTCATCACTTGAAACTTTCTCTGTAAGTACAATCTTATCATCAATAAATGTCTCTGCTAGTGCATCATCCTGAACAGAATGAGTCTCCTTATTAACAGACTGCAAATCTTTGCTCTCACTGTCATCTAGATGTTGTTTAGATTCACAATCTTCTTTTGCAGGCTCTGCAAATTCCTTTAATTGGACACCGTCTTCATTTTTAACCTTTATTTTCTGTCTTATTTTTTTGATCAAGTTCTGTCCTTTATCAGCCTGCTTTCTATTAGACTGTCCCTCTTGACTATTCTGAAACCCTGACCAAAAAAGGAAATATTCCCAAGTTTTTCCTTCTTTCTGCAAAACACTCTTGATAATGAGTTTGATAAGTCCATGGTGAAAAATGGACTGTCTAGTATGATCTTGGTGTTCTTTGATTCTGCTAGACATCTTCTGCAGGCTCTTTAGCAAGAAGAAAGGTAGGTTCATCTTTGATTCATTACTGAGGTGTTGAAGGAACCTGAAATGGTATTTAAAAATGAAGGCATACCTTCCTTCACATGTAATATAACTTTTTAAAACCTTGATAGGTTCTACCCATTCAGGCCTTAAGTTATGGATGGGCACACCCTTACCCCAATATGGAACTATACCAGTATGGTTTGCACACCCTTACCCCAATCTGGAACTATACCAGTATGGTTATGGATGGGCACACCCTTAGTTTTTCCACTCCTTTTCATTTTTCAGTATGGTTTGCAGCACCTGTTAGTAATCTCACAGTCTGTTTATATTGAAATTTGCACAGTCTTTGCAGTCAATATATCTTCAAACTCTCACAGTCTGCCCTATCACTAGTTTAGGAAAAGCTTTGTACCAAGTCTCAGCAATTTGACCTAATCACAGATTCAGGGACCTCCAATAGTTCTGCTCTGAACTTTACTAACTCAAATGATGCATATTTAGATATTTTGATTAATATCTCATCATTCAAATCCTATTGAGTGAGAAAATTCATGTCTTTCTTTAAAATTTTGACATAATAGGCTTATATCAGAAAAAACCCCCAAATTAACAAACCCTATCAAAGGTCACACGGGATACCTCATCCGAAGCTTAATACAAGTGTTGGAAGTCGATCCCTTGAAATGTTAGGTGTCGAATTGCACGTTCCAGTTGTCTTCAAACCTCCATATCGCTTCGAACTGTCACCATTGGGAGAAGCCCTAATTCTTCCTTCAACTGTCAAAATTATGATTTTTTGGAAATATGTCTCCACCACAACGTTCAATGCCTTCGTAATCTTCAGCTTAGGAACCTATTCCCAAAAATTTTGCCTCGTTCCACTCACTGTCATCATTTTCCATGAATTTGCATACAGTTGCCATGATCTCCCTCACACGATGACCAAACACCTGTTTACATGATTAGCCTGGAAAGATACATATCAAACATGCTAATTGATGTGATTAACACCTTAGAAACGAAATCATCGAAAAAAATCGTAGTGAAAAATGACCATTTTGACACTCACAACTTTCTTGTAGCGCGCCAGTGCATTAATTTCACTCTTGCGCTACAAGAAAGTTCAAACACATAATTTATTTTATTTAATCTCTAATCCAGCTTTAAGACTTGGTTTATATGATTAATCTTTGATCTTAGTGTCATTAATGAAACCATTAATCAATATACACCTTATAGAACCCTTCAAGAATGAACTCTACACAAATTTTTTATAAAAGCAAGCTTAAAAAATAGAAAAAATAAAAAAAGATGAAAACCTAAAGGCATAAACCCAAAATTAACCTTTACACCAAAATTTCCTAAAAGTAAAAACATTAGCAAATTTCAAAAACAAAAACAAAACATAAAACTAAGGAAGACAAATTCATGACCTAACACAACTGTTTATATTTTTTATTCATTTGAGTGCATTGTTCTTCTTCCAAAGTGGAAGATTCTTCCAGACATATTCATTTACTTTGGATTCAGAGGTTCAGATGCACAGTATTAGGATGCTTTTGCATAGAAGAACCAATTCTTGATTTACTACTTAGTTTGAGGGGGGGTATTTTTCCCATGAGGTTTTCCCCGTTTCCTTGATTTATTAAGCAGTTACTTTATTGTACAGGGTGACCTATGGCCTTAGTTTCTAGGGCCCTAGAATTCTAATGCACTTTTTCTACTCCTCCTGAGTATAGCTTAAGGGGGGGTGTTGGAGACATTTACCACCTTACACACTCTTTTTGGTCAATTTGGCCTAGTTAAACCACTATCCTAAGTATTATTGACTTAATTGACATCATAGGAGCACTAGATGACATCAGCTAGATCATACCCATGCCTACCTTCAGTCAAGGAGGCTAACTTAGCCTTATCCTACATTTAGGGAGGCTAACTGGAGCACTCCGGGGGTGATTCAAGTGTCATTAATGCTCCATAGTGCTAATTGATGGTTACAATCAGTTAAACAGAGTAGTAAAGGTTCCCTTTATCATTAAATTGATTATTTAATGAACTGGAGTCAACATGGGTGCCTCCTACCACTTCTGATGTTTAGTTACACTTTAGTTAACCTCATCGGGGTTCATTGAAGTCATTGATGTGCTACCACTTGTTGGTTAGCTTGTAGTGACATGTGTCTGAGCTACTTTTAGTTAGACTTAGTCATTTATTGCACTCCAACTTCAGTTAGGGCTCAGTTGAGTCAATTAGGGTTTTGATCAATGGTTAACTTGAGTGTTGAGTGTGGCTTACATTCATTTAAGCTAGACTCACTCATTCAATTCAAATGACCTCCTTGGGAATTCGAATTGATTTGTCATTAATGACTGAAGCATGATCTTGTATCGTATTACTCATTCTTTGTGTGAATATACAGAGCGGCTACTCATTTTGTAGCCCTATTACACCATTTTCATGACTTATTGTTATTAATCTTTGATGAGACTTGTATTTAGTCCCTAGATTACTGTGACAGATTAATGTGTAGATTACCATAAGAAAAGGAACACCTCGATACACTCAAGCCAGGAACGTTTCCCTTTGCATCATTTTATGCTTTCTTGGGCACTGGGACCGAACTTTACGAAAAATCTCATCATGGGTTGTCTTTAAGCTCTTTTCCAGCCTTCTCATCAAGAAAGGATTGATGAGCAAACTTTGTTTCATTCATGCTCATAAAAGTATTTGAATGACCGTCCAGTAAGTGTAAGTTTAACCTTTTCCGGCCGGATTATACTACCAACGGTAAAGAAGTCTCCTATCCCCTAAAAAGGGTGGGCGAGCTCTCCTATGTACAATTTTATCATTTTTCAGGCACATGAGACTATCAATGAAAAAGAGACCCCAATGGAGTCTTCTTCATGTTTTCAGACTCTCTAAAATTGAAAGCACCATCGAGCATTTAATTTCTTGGGCTCGCTAAAAATCCATGATATTGTGCCACAACGGTGTCTTTAGGCACCACCTGATATATTATAGTTCAACAACATTCCCCCATTGGGTCACCTTTGTTCAGAGTATCCTGTGATGAGTCTTCCTTTTATCCCCCGAATGTCTTTAGTCTAGTTACCTCTTGCAAGTATTTCCAATATGTAGTTAAATTCCTGGTATCATAGCCATGATCCTTCTCCCATGAGTCTGTTCATTTTCTTCCAGGCCAACCCTGTCGTCATTACTCTGAACAAAGGAAGTTTGAGTCTCCCATGATTCCTTGGCCCTGTTCCACCACTCAATGTGTTAGTCCCCAGATTGTCCCACATATTTAGTTATCCCTCTCGTTCTTCTAGTCAAGGAAACATTATTCCAGAGGATAGACCTCATGTATCCTGGTTTCATTAACCTTATTGATGAGTTCCTTGGACCACTTGAGAGTAGTCATTAGTTCCTCTCGGAATGGTTGTGTCTCATGTGCTCGACTTTAGATACATCATCACACCATTGAGATTCGTAAAGGGTATTTTTTCCATGCAGTATTTGGTCGAAGATCCCAGTTGTCACCTGACTCTAGCACATTTGGTGAGTACCAGACATGTTCATATCCCTTGTGATTTCTGGGTTGCATTGGAAACAATATTTAGAAGCCCCTAGAGCAATGCTTCTGTATAGATTCATGATTGATGCGGCATATTGTACCACCGAGACTCTGAGTCTCTGTCAGTGAGTCCCTATAGTTATGTAAACTTCCAGATCCAGTAGGTAATTAGTTGTGAAGATATTGGATTCCATGAGAATACCATGGGTCCTATGTATCAGTTCTTCATATCAGTATTGTATTAAGCCTCTCATTGAGGCTACCATTATGTAACAATAGTTGTATAGGATCGACTCTTTCATTTTGGAGCCTTGGTCCCATTATTTATTATTTTAATATTGTTATGAGCATGACTATGCCTGCCTAATCCATATACATGTCACATATTATTTTTATCTCATCCATTGATGGGAACCAACATTAATACAATGCCAAAAGCCACCGTGTCTCGAATGAGGAAGCATTGCTTCTTCGTAGGTCTCTCAACTATCCCCAAGATCCTATGATGTTTGTCAACCATACGATGAGATCCTACCCTCACACATCGGAGGGCAATATGTTAACACAAAAAATTGCTCAACTAGCTCTACATGGCCTACACCACATACATACATCCATTTCCTAACCCTTTTCCTCATTTTTGACCTCCACACCTATGTTTTAACCTTATTCTCTCCAAAATGCTCAAACATATTAAAAAGGGCCTAAAAAACCCACAAAAGAGATAAAAGGCTCACAAAGGGGATAAAAACCCCAAAAGAGCTAAAAATAACAAAAAGGGGCTTAAAACCCTAAGTAGGGCCTAAAACCCTAATTAGGGTCCAAAACCCTAAATGAGAGAAAAAGATAGAAAAAACTATAAATAAAGGGTGGAGGTCCCCATCACAACATGACTTATTCCTTCCACCATTATTATACTTGCATGAGTACTTTGAGAGACCATCATTCTCAAACTACTCATCCCAAGTCACCAAACATTCCATTTGCCCCACTTGCTCCCATTCTTGTGTGTTGAGTCAACCTCCATACTACTCAAACCTGTGGAGAAGCGGTATCATTTTGAGTCAGGGAAAGATAGCCCCCTTTCAAGTAAATTAGAAGGTATAACAGTCTCATTGTTCTTTGTTTAGTTTTATATATTGTTTATATTTGTTTATTTTTGTTACTCACGTTTGTTTGCATCTATCTCTTCCATTGTGAACTCTACCATTTCGTCCCTTTGACCGAAGGGAGGTGCATTTGCACGTAGTCAAATTTTTTACCTAGCTACAGCTGCGATCAGAGAACCAATGGAAAATTTGTTGAAGAAATATGCAGCATTTGTATGGAGTCAAGAGTGTCAAGGAATTTTCAACACACTCAAAGGAAAGATGGCTTCCACACCGATACTAGTTTTCCTTGATTAGAACAAGGAGTTCCATTTCCATGTGGATGCATCGTCTATTGTGTTGGGAGTGGTACTCATGCAAGCAGGAGAAGGAGATATTGATCACTCGATTTATTTCTCTATTCAGAAGCTGTCATCTGTAGAGAAAAAATGTACGACCACAAAAAGGGAAGGTCTAGCAATGGTATATGCACTACAAAAGTTTTGGCATTACCTATTGCAAAGTCATTTCAAAATGTTTACATACCATTCTGCTTTGAATTACCTAGTCAATAAGCCTCTATTGGGGGTAAGATATGCCGTTGGCTACTTCTCCTTCAAGAGTTTCATTTTGAGATAATTGTGAAGCTAGGTTGTTTGAATGCTGGCCCTGATCATTTATCTTGAATTGAGACAGGTGAACAACCAACAAACATTGAACATGGATTGCTAGATGTGTATTTGTTTAGAATAGACATGGTTGATTATTATTATGATCAAGTCATTTAGTTTTTAGAGACATGAACTGCACCGGAGGACCTTACTACAAGTCAAAAGAAGCAGTTGGTGGTTAAGGCATTGATATTCCAGTTGATCGTAGGACAACTATATAAACTAGGACCAGATGAGATTTTGCGACGATGTGTCCTACTACATGAATAAGGGCAGATTTTGGTAGTGGCCCATGCGGGGGTTGTTGGTGGAAACTATGGAGGTAAAGCTTCTGTGAGGAAGGTGCTTCACAGAGGGATTTGGTGTCCCACTCTTCATAATGATGTGGCATATTATGCACGGAGTTGCGATGTTTGTCAAGGAATTGGAAAACCATCACGAAGGGATGAGATACTACCGGTACCTCAGGTGACATTTTAACCATTTGATAAATGGTATGTGGACTTTATGGGCCCAATCAACCCACCTGGGAAGCGAACTGGTGCGAGGTATATCATTACAGTGACAGACTATTTGAAAAGATCAGCGAAGTACGCACCATTCGTGGACTATATCACTGTGACATCATCGAGGTTCTTATTTGACAACACTATGACACATTTTGGATGTCGAAGGATATTGATGAGAAACCAAGGGAGTCACTTCATTAATCACACAATAAGCGCGCTGACGGAGGAGCTACAGATACAGCATAAGAATATTACTTTGTATCATCCACAATAAATTGAAACCGTGGAAGCATTCAATAAAGTATTCGAGCATGTGCTTACAAATGTATGTAACATAAACCAAGATGATCGGGTGTTAGCTCTCCAGGAAACTCCTCTAAGTTGTAGCTCAAGGATGCCTGGTAACTTCAATATTTTTAATGGTTTTCTCAATGGATCAAATCAGATGATTAAGAAGACCTCACTCACTCAAGACATGCATAATACTCAATCAAATAGATAAGGCTTCTAACTATCAATGTTTAGAGGGTTTGTATCAAAGGTGAATAAATGAAGAACTCACTATGTTGGCAGATTCATATATAAGGAACTCACATATGAATGGCTAATCATAACAAGGAAAGATACTTGCAATTCATCTCATCAACACAGAGATAGGATGATAGCGATCTCGTATTAGAAAAAAAAAAACCTGAATCAAACATCCAAGCACAAGTACAGAACATAAAAGAGATGGAACATGAACACATAATGAGAAAAGAGCTTATATTAAATGATGAAGCACATGAGAAGCTTGAATACAATAAGTGTCTAACAATCTCTGAAGTTGAACCTTTGCTTCAACATTAGTCATAGGATTTATAGCCTTTACAAAATTTATTTTAGATCCTGAAAAATTGGATCGAATTTACCAAAAATAGATAAATAAAACTATTTTGCAAAAATTAGGTCAAAAACCCTAACTTAAGTGATAATCTACCTAACTCCAACACTTTCTTACTCCTCGAACTCTTTGATAACTGCAGTGAATATTGAATTAGAACTCGGACTTGCTATTTGGAAGACAAGTCACACTTTATCAAAGTAGGTAGGGTTTGTGACCTTACTTCACCTTGCTGGCATCTTCAAAACTGGAACAGACCCAAGATACTGGTGCCTTCAATTAATTTTCAGCCTTATAAATCATCCTTGAGGTATTTGGATCAACCAAAGTCAGTTCCATGTGGAACTATGCCTTTCTACACTATTCTGCGCTTTTGGTGGCTAAGAAAGCAAAATTCTGGGTCTGTAAGCTACCGAAAGCTCTGTTTTCAGTGGCTAATGAATAGCTGCGGTGTTCTCCTAAGCCACTGAAATCTCTGTTATTCAAAATTTAATAAAAATTTTGATCACCCTTTGTCCCGAGGCTTTACAGTTTCAATTCTGACCTTCTGGTATTTCTGCAATTTGCATAGGGTTTGGAATAACAGCAGCATCATTGTTGCCTCTGCCAGGGTTTCCAGTGCAAGGTGAACTTGAGATTTAGGGTTTGAATTCTTCGTCTGCAACCTCAACAATTTGATCATCCTATAGGGCCTAGCATTGTCCTTCATTAATCTCAGATTTATTTTTTGCAGCAGGATATACATCCCTCTCATTTCTAGAAGAGAATCATGCAATTCAATATTTATTTTGGTTAATCTTGCATTAGTTATTTTTATTTCTCTATCTAATACCTACAGTTCATATACTTTCCCTAATAGCTGGCTCATTCTCTTGGACCTAGGTTTGCTAGAGGAAGCCTCTACCACTAGTTCACCTTGACCCTCCCTTAGTGTAGGTGAGGGAAACTCCTCATGCTCTACTGTAACCTACTTTGTTAAGTAAACTTCCTGCTCCTCTTAATCCTCAGAATCAGTGTATGGAAGGTTAAGGATATTTTTACCTTATGCTGGAGCCTCCTCCTTCTCTGTTCTGTTATTGAAGTCCAGGTTCTTTTTGGCCTTCTTAAAAGCTAGAGAGTTCTGGTCAACTGCGATTGGGGAGATGGCTCTCCTCTTCCTTTTTCCACTTATGGGGGTGGAAGACCTTTTTGAAGGGGAATTCTTTTTGTCCTCTGGTTGCAATTCTCTATCAAACTCATTCCAGAATAGGAAGAATGTCCAAGCGACATTTCTCCTTTACAAAATTTCTTGGACAATTAGCTTGATCAAACCATGGTGATATAAACTGCCTGCAATCTTGGTTGGTGTAACATCCCTGACCCTCTGACTAACGAAGAGGATGCTACCACACACCAAAACAACCGGGTATCTAGCCCCATGAACATGAACATACATGCATATAATGCTGAAGCATGATACTTAAAAACATAAAACATATTATGAAGCATAATCATTCATATACACAACGGAAGCAAACATATCAATCAGCACTTAACATGTACATCATCATTCATCAATGGTAAATATGGTTGCAGACACAAGTTAGGCAAGAATACTTATCTTATAAAGAACTTGTTCTGCAACCAGCTATGTCGCTGCAACATTCCACCCAACCATAGGCCCGCATGCTCCTTAATCTCTCAGCAACGGTGCCACCCCTGAGTTGGGCATGATTCCCCAAGGAATAAGGAACTAGTAGGCTTACACATAGCCTAGGATAACAACACCACAAGGGTACATAGTTCAACCAAGCCAACACAATTGGGTTTATCAGGCGAACAAATGATCAGCCAAGCCAACCAATTTGGGTTTATTAGGCCATCCCGGAGCTGGGGAAAGGATAAATACTAAGCTGGTGAGCCCATTTAAGAGTTACATACATCGACACAAGAACCAACCTGGATTCTAAAACACCCACACACACACCCAACACAAGGAAATCAGTCCTTTCTCTACAACACAGTCCCTCAGACCCTGATCTCCCTTCCAGTGCTATTCAGGGGTTGTGGAGAAGAAGCCAACCCATTAGCTTTGTCTATGTGGTTCCTAACCCACCAATTTTATCACGCACATTAGGCCCTTATTCACCACTCCAATGCAGTCCAAGGACAAAACCACTACATGCATGTAGAAAACCAACTATTAAGCTTTAATAGGGGAAAATCAACTCCCTGGATCGTTCTTGGCCCTATCATGGCCAAAATGATCCCACATCCTCCTACCGCAGCCAATTCACAAGGTAAAATGCAGCCAACAAAGGTGGAAAACAACAGGATAAAACCATAGCAACGACTCACGATGAAGCAACAGAACGTCACACAGTCCAAACACAGCAGCAACATTGGAAAACAATGGTGGAGTAAAGAATCAGACTCTATGCAGGAGCTGGAGGAAGTACAGATCCACAGACTAACAATCGGTGAGGAAGAGGAGAATGAACCCCCACACAAGGATTGTAATCCCTTTTAACGTCGCTCTACATGGGAAAAATGAACAGCTCACGATCGAGATAGTGGGCAGACCATCTACAACCCAAAAGGTGCGTCATGGAGAGAGTGTAGGCATGAGTGTAGTGGTTTTCTTGCTAGTAATTAGATGCCCCAACTAACAACAGAATAGTTAAGGTGGTGGTTGGATGAGACAAGGAAAGGTGATAAATTGAACAGGGTGGTGACACATGGCTTTTCCCACAGGATTCAGGTTTAACATCCCCACCCTTAACCTTAGGAAATCATGCCCCTTCTCAATATGGTTGCAATGAACATAGCTGGTTGGGTTCATTTAATTAAAATACACATTTACATGATGCCACAATTTAATACGTGCTGTATGTCCCGATATACCATCTGACAATTCCAATCCAAAACATAACATAACCAAATCTATGGTGGGGCCTTGGCCCTTAGCTCCGCACCATGATTATTTACAATATATATATATATAGCATCTATATTTAATGCATCAAGGTCAAAACCGAGGTGTTATATTCCCCTCCCCCTTAAATAGCACTGTCCTCAGTGCTTTACAAAATTTGAACAAAATGCTACAGTGGTACTGCCTTAGTGTTCCACAGAATTGAACAAAAATGGATGTGCCAATTGCGTGGCATCCTCCAGCTCCCACGTAGCCTCTTCAGGTCCGTAGTGCTCCCATTGCACCTTTACCTGCCCTATGGCTCAGTTCCGAAGCATTGTGACCTTCCTGTTGAGGATGCACATTGGGTTGATTTGGAACTCTCCCTTGGATTCCATCTGAATCACATCCCAATTTATCACATGGTTAGGATCATGTACATATTTATTAAGCAAAGAAACATGAAAAACATTAAGAGCTCTAGTACTTATTAATTCTTGCACATGATCTAGGAACTAGGAATCAAAATCATCAAAGAATTATTAACAAATTACTCATGAATTGGCAATAATCGGAATACCAAATA
>LPNX011155930.1:15504-134400 GCA_001517045.1 Pseudotsuga menziesii
TAGCCTCCTTGACTGTAGGTAGGCATTGGAGTGACTAGGATGATGGTAATTAATGCTCCTTGATGTCAATTAAACTTAGGATAGTGGTTTAACTAGGCCAATTTGACTGAAGAGTGTGTATGATGGTAAATGTCTCCAACAGTACTAGTAGGCAATGCAATTTTATATGCAACAAGCCCTATTCTTTTAAGCACTTCAAAAAGCCCACAATATCTAGTTGATAGCTTGGCACAACTTCCAAGTTTTAAGGAACTCTTCCTTGCTTTCACTCTGAGGTAAACATGATCCCCAACATTGAACTCTCTGTTCATCCTATGCTTATCTACATAGCTTTTCTATCTGTCCTGTGATGCTTTCAGATTTTGCTTGATCTTTACAACCTCTTGCTCCATTTTCTTAAGCAATTCTGGTCCAAGCAGAATCTTGTTTACTGGATTGTCCCAAGTCACTAGTGTCCTACACCTTCTTCCATACAAAGCTTCATACAGACTGATCCCCAAGGATTCTTGCTGTCCAGTTTTGTAAGCAAACTCTACCAAATGTAAGTAATCTTCCCACTTGGTTGGTTTGTCCATCACATACATGTGAAGCATATCTTCAAGCACCTAATTAACTCTTTCTATCTTTCCATCTGTCTGAGGATGGTATGCAGTGCTGAAGTTTAGCTTTGTACCCAAATCTGCAAACAATCCCTTCCAAAAATTGGAAGTGAACTTGACATCTCTGTCAGAAACTATTGCCTTCGGCAATCCATGCAATTTGAAAATATCCTTCATGAAGATCTTTGCAATGTCATTAGCCTTGTGCGTAGAATTCACCGGTATAAAATGTGCTGCCTTTGTCAACTTGTCTACTAAAACCATGATGGAATCATGTTGTCTCCAAGTCATTGGCAATCTTGTAATAAAATCCAGGGAAACAACTTCCCATTTCCATTCCGGAATTGGAAAAGGCTGCAACAAGTCTGCTAGATGTTGATGCTCAACCTTTACCTGTTGACATTTCATGCACCTTGAAATGTATTCAGCTATGTCCTTTTTCATTCCTGGCCAAAAGTACTTCTTTCTAGCTATAGCAATTGTCTTCTGATATCCTGGGTGACCAGAATATGGAGCTTGATGGATTTCATCCAAACAACTCTCCTCAAATCTGCTACATTCGGAATATAAATTCTGCCTTTATAAGTAAGAAGTCCATCTTCTTCCAATTTATATCCTTCATACCTCTTCTCAAGACTTTGCTGTTGCAATTTGTATTTTACCTGCTCATACAATTCATCTCCAGCAACATGATTATAAATCTGCTCCCTCAAATCTGATTGGAAAATAATAAGAGATGCCACATGCATTTCCTGCACCTTCCTACTGAGTGCATCAACTACCTTATTCTCTTTTCCCTTTATGTGCTTGATTTTGAAATCAAACTCACATAAAAATTCTAGCCATCTCGCTTGCCTAGCATTCAGAGTAGGCTGATCAAACAAATACTTCAGACCATAATGGTTTGTCCTAGGCTCAAATCTTCTACCCATCAAGTAATGTCTCCACATCTTGAGAGCATGTACTATGGCTGCAAGCTCTAGAACATGACTAGCATAGTTCTTCTCACGCTCCTTCAACTTTCTTGACTTATAACATATCACGTGGTTGTCCTGCATAAGGACTCCTCCAATCCCTTGTCCTCATGCATCGGTACATACCACAAAATATTTTCCTGGATCTGCAACTTTCAATACTGGTGCACTAGTGAGAATATTTTTCAACTGCTGGAAGCTTTCTTCACACTTCGAAGTCCATTCGAACTTTATCCCCTTATTTTGAAAAGAAGTGATGGCATGTGCAACCTTGGAAAACCCTTCAATGAACCTCCTGTAGTATCCTGCAAGTCCCATAAAATATCTTACATCCGTCACATTTCTTGGAGTAGGCCAACTCACAATGGCTTCAATCTTCTCAGGGTGTACTAATATACCCTCTTCTGAGATAATGTGACCCAAGTATTGGATTCTATATTTGTAGAAGTCACACTTGCTTAGTTTTACATAGACTTGATGCTCCCTGAGCAATTTCAATGTCAATATCAAATTCTCTTTATGTTCTTCCTCATTCTTAGAATAAACAAGAATGTCATCAAGGAAAACAAGAACAAACTTGTCCAAATACTTACTGAAGACATTGTTCATAAGGCACATAAATGTAGCTGGTGCATTGGTGAGACCAAATGGTACCACTACAAAATCATAATGCCCATACCTTGTCCTGAAGGCTGTCTTATGAATGTCTTTGTCCTTGATTCTCACCTGATGGTAACCAGACCTCAAGTCAATCTTGGAAAATACCTTTGCTCCTCTCATTTGATCAAAGAGGTCATCAATCCTAGGAAAAGGATATTTATTCTTCATAGTAACCTTGTTCAACTGTTTGTAATCAATACATAACCTGAGTGTACCATCTTTCTTCTTTACAAACAGAACTGGTGCTCCCCAAGGAGACACACTCGGTCGGATATACTTCTTTTCCAACAACTCTTATAGCTGCATCTTCAACTCTAGCATCTCCAGTGTACTCATCCTGTAGGGTGTCTTGAACACTGGTGCTACTCCTGGCACAAGTTCAATGGTGAAATCAATGTCCCTCTTTGGAGGAAGCCCTGGAATCTCATCAAGAAACACATATTTGAATTCCTATAACACCTGACAATCCTCCATCATAGGAGTTTCATCTCTTGTTGGTTCCAGAATATGAGTTGCATACAACTGGAAACCTTTCCTATAGAACTTCTTCAACTACATTGCTGAAACCTATCTTACTGAAATTACCTTCGGAGTACCTTTCACAACTACTAGGTTTCCTTCTTCATCTGTGCATTCAAAAGTCTTGTTATAACAGTCAAGCTTTACTCTATGAGCCTCTATCCAATCCATTCCAATGAGAACATCATAGGAACCAAGCGGTAGGACATTCAGATCTACACAAGTGATCAATCCATTCATGACTAATGGACACTTCTCCACCACTTCATTGACCTTTCTCTTAGTACCGGTGGCTAGGTGAACTAACCAAGATTTCCCATGCTTTACCTTCTCAAAAGCACAAATCTCCACTACTCTAGGAGTAATGTAACTATGAGTAGAACCAAGGTCAATCAAAATAGAAACAAATTGTTCAACAATCGTACCTGCAACTTCAACCACAATTTACTGGTGATCTGCCTGGTGATCCTCCAATATTGCATAAATTCTAGGGACTGCCCTTGCTGCTTGACCCACTATTTATGCTTCCTGAATGTTATAAGCTGGCCTCGCACTTTCATTCTCAAGTGGACAATATCTGCACAAGTGGGGTGCTTCACATTTCCAACATTTAAGTGGACCTTTATTCTGATGTGGCTCTTTAGGCTTTCCACCTATCACTCCAACTAGATTACTCACAGCTTGGGATGGCTACTTCTGCTGATTCCTAAATCTAGAAGGTTTGAAAGCTTTCCTTCTTTGTTCAAA
This sequence comes from Pseudotsuga menziesii, assembly GCA_001517045.1. Taxonomy (NCBI): domain Eukaryota; kingdom Viridiplantae; phylum Streptophyta; class Pinopsida; order Pinales; family Pinaceae; genus Pseudotsuga; species Pseudotsuga menziesii. The sequence continues at coordinate 19,004 of LPNX011155930.1, forward strand.
CTTCTCATTCTTCTTGTCCTTCCATGCCTTATGGTAATCAGGTTTACCTTTGCTTTGCTCATAGCAATACTTAACATTCCTTATCGCTTCTTCAAGAGTTCTTGGTTCATAAAACTCAATTCTATCTTTGTAGGCTAGAGGCAATCCACTCAGAAACCGCTAGACCTTCACTTTTTCATCTCTGATGTACCAGACATACCTCAATAATTCCAAGAACTTATTGGCATATTCATCCATGGTCTGCTGTCCCAATCTCAGCTCATGGAACTCCTTAATATTGTCATCATAATACCTATCAGGGAGGTATTTCTTCCTAAAATACTTCTTAAACTATTTCCACTTCAGTCTCCTTTCATTGATCTTCTTTACTTGCTTGAAGTGTTACCACCAAATAGATGCTCTTCCATTTAGATTTAATATGGAAACTCTTTCCTTCATGTTTCCTGAATAATCTTGCACTTGAAAGTACTTATTTATCCCAAGAATCCAAGCTTCAGCCTCTTGCCGAGTATTTATCTCACCATCAAATGTAGGAGGTTAACTTTCCTAAATTCATCTTGAGAGTGATCCCTATGGTGCCTTCTTTTTTTCCTTTTATGAGAAGATGAACTTGTATCTCCACTGGATTCTTTGGAGTCAGATGAACCACTGGAAGTCCTTCTCCTCCTCCTAGTGCTACTTTTAATGCCTTTAGGTCTTGATGTACCTCGTTCAGAATCTATCTTTATCTGCAAGTCTGTCAAACTCTGCAACATGGCAGCATTCAACTGATGCTGCTCTTCCTGGGATTTAATCAAGCTTCTCATGGTGGCTGCAACCTTGGACGGTGTCTCCTGGAATCTTCTTCCATTAGACTCTATGTCGTCATTTCCATTGTGGATATTTTCTCCCATGGCATCTCCCGCATGCTCATAAGAATATCGAGCATCATATCCGTCATGGGTTCTCATGACTGAACCACCTCTTGCTTTCCACACTATTCTTCTTGGAATACTGCTCTTGGAAGTGGTCTATAATTCTGCAAATGTGTTAGTAGCAAACTGTTAGATAAATATCATTAATATAAATCAAAACCACTTACCTTCCTCTCAAGAAACATAATAATAATAGTTTTGCTTAAAAACACAAAATCTTCTCTTCTTCCTTTTCAGCCCTGTGATCACTGACAATATGCTAAAAACCTACTGAAAGGTAGTTTAAAACTGCTTGAAAAATTATTGAGAAGTTCTCTCGAAAACCAAAATCTCCTTTGGCCCAGTCGGACCTCCTCCCAACTATATTTTCAACACTTTGGTGGTCAAAACACCTATCTCATCGGTCATCTGTTCATTTATTTCCCTCCGACATGTCAGGTCTGTAATGATATAACCCTCCAAACTGTAACGGTGATGCCAAAGTCTATCCATCATCTATTTCATCAGCTAAGGTCTTCTGCGGTATTGGTGGTCGGACGCGTTATTCATCGGGTGCGCAGTCCCTTAGGTAGCTGCAACGGTGGAAAGTGATCTCACTGCGGGTTCTGTGGACATCTATCGGCTATCGAAACTACTATCCATCGAGTGGATAGTGTCTTATATTGCCACAACAACGGATTTACAACCCTCAAATTCTTACGATCGATGTCCAACAAACCTTCTAGGGTTTTCACGGATCACAACTTATCAGCGGTCGGAGTGACTAATCTTTGTGGCATTGGCGAGCGGAAAGACTAATGCATCAGTGGAATAGTTCCCTCAGTAGCTACAACGACGGACTGAAAAACAGCTAAATTCTTCCACAGTGTCGACGATCCCAACAACCATTTTTCACTGACGGCATCGATGGTCCAAACAACTAATTTCTTTCGGTGTCCACCGCTACATCGGCAATTCTACCATCTAAATTTCACCGACGATTCCCATACTTAGAGAAATTTTCAAAACTTTTCTCAAATTTTCAAAACTTTTCTCTTTAGTTTTATTTTCCGTCGCTTCATCGGCTCAACCATCTCTTATTCTTCGGTGATCCGTTTAACTATCTGTCAGTGAAAGCTTCCTTTATCTTTCTCCGACTCTGTCGGCTCCATCTTCCCCTATACGTTGTTGATCAAATCAATTGTTCATATCGGCAATGTTGGTGCTCCCGAGCACTAAACGCCACCGTAGTTATGTTATCGTAACTCCGAGCCACTATTCACTATACACCTCGGCATCGACGAGTGGAAAGCCTAATGCATCGGCAGGATAGTTCACTAACCATCCGCAACGGTGGATGCTTGAACAACTAATTTCCACCGATCGGCGCTCTGATCATCTATATTCCATCAGTCGCCAATGGTTTTCCACACTTAAACAAAATTTCAAAAATTTTCTTCTTCCTTCCATGTTGGCGATCCCATCCTCTAGTCATTGGCGATCCCAACCACTGACATTTTCCGATGGCAGATGATCTCATGCCTTAGAAAATTTTCGAAACTTTCCTCCTCTGTCCTCCACCGCATCGATCGTCAGATCAACTATCTTTTGCAGCATCAGTGGTTGGAGGCTCTACCCATCGGAAGCATAGTTGCCTAGCCATCTGCAACGGTGGCGCACAATCAGCCAATCTCTTCCGGTGTAGTTTTCAAACTTTCACTACATCAGCAACATAATCATCTAAGCATCAACGATGTGATAAACTAATCATCACCGATTGTCGATGATTTCGCTACTTCGTAAAATTTTTCCAAATTCCTCTCTGCCGCTGATCAATCTACTATCCTCCACCGATGTGTCATCGGTGATTCCTTCAACTAAGTGGCACTGATTGCCAATGGTCGGTGTCAGGTGGTCTTCAGACTAATTCTTCCACTGTGTCAGAAGAACTTCTCAATGAGTTCTCTGATGCGATGACTATTTTAACACTTAAGAAAAATTTATCAAAACCTTCCGCCGTCGAGTGGGCTCCAAACAAACACTTCCGTTGTGTCGGAGGAACTTCAAACTAAGTTCTCCGATGGGCCAATGAGCAACAAATGAAATTCCTTCCACAATATTCTTCTGATTTCCGTACATCGGGTGACCTTCCGACTATATTTTCCGCTACATCGAAAGAACTTCTCACTAAGTTTTTCGATGAGCCGACAATTCTGGCACTTAGAAAATTTTATGAATTTTCTGTCATTCACCCATTTCCTCCCAGTCTCTTCTGAGCAGTAAGCAACCTGCCTTGGTTAACTGATCTTTTCATGGCCCTCTGAGGCTTAATTGGTGTAACATAAGCTCTGTCACTGCATCTTCACGGCCGTTTCAGGCCCATGCTGCAACCAGAGCTATGATACCACACTGTAACATCCCCGACCCTCCGACCGATGAAGAGGATGCTACCACACACCAAATCAACCGGGTATCTATCCCTATGAACATGAACATACATGCATATAATGCTGAAGCATGATACTTAAAAACATAAAACATATTGTGAAGCATAATCATTCATATACACAATGGAATCAAACATATCAATCAACATTTAACATGTACGTCATCATTCATCAATGGTAAATATGGTTTCAGACACTAGTTAGGAAAGAATACTTATCTTATAAATAACTTGTTCCGCAACCAGCTATGTTGCTACAACATTCCACCCAACCATAGGCCTGCGTGCTCCTTAATATCTCAGCAACGCTGTCACCCCCGAGTCGGGCATGATTCCCCAAGGAATAAGGAACTAGCAGGCTTACACATAGCCAAGGATGACAACACCACAAGGGTACACAGTTCAGCCAAGCTAACACAGTTGGGTTTATCAGGCAAAAAATAGATCAGCCAAGTCAACAAAGTTGGATTTATCAGGCCATCCCGAAGTTGGGGAAAGGCTAAATGCTAAGCAAGTGAGACCATTTAAGAGTTACAAACACTGACACCAAAACCAGCCTAGCTTCTAAAACACCCACACACACACCCAACACAAGGAAATAAGTCCTTTCTCTGCAACATAGTCCCTTAGACCCTAATCTCCCTTTTAGTGCTATTCAGGGGTTGTGGAGAAGAAATCCAACCCACTAGCTCTGTCTGTGTGGTTCCTAACCCACCAGGTTTATCAAGCACACCAGGCCCTCATTCACCACTCCAATGCAGTCCGAGGACAAAACCACTGTGTGCATGCAACAAACCAGCTATTAAGCTTTAACAAGGGAAAAGAAACTCCCTGGATTGTTCTTGGCCCTATCATGGCCAAAATGATCCCACAGCCACCTATCAGAGCCAATTCACAAGGGAAAATGCAGCCAACAAAGGTGGAAAACAACAGGAGAAAACCACAGCAACGGCTCATGATGAAGCAACAGAACGTCGCACAATTTAGACACAGCAGCAACATTGGAAAACAATGATGGAGTAAAAATGTAGACTCTATGTAGGATCAGGAGGAAGTACAGATCCGCAGACTAATAGTTGGTGAGGAAGAGGAGAATGAACCCCCACACAAGGATTGCAATCCCTTTTAACTCCACTCTGCATGAGAAAAACGAATAGCTCACGATCGGGATAGTGGGTAGACCATCCACAACCCAAGAGGTGCATCGTGTAGAGAGTGCAGGTGTGGGCGTAGTGGTTTTCCTGCCAACTAACAACAGAACAATTAAGTTGGTGGTTGGATGAGACAAGGAAAGGTGCACAATCGAACAGGGTGGTGACACATGGCTTTTCCCATGGGATCTAGGTTTAACATCCCCACCCTTAACCATAGGAAATCATCCCCTTTCTCAATATGGTTGCAGTGAACATAGCCGGTTGGGTTCATTTAATTAAAATGCACATTTACATGATGCCACAATTTAATACGTGTCGTATGTCCTGATATACCATCAGTGACAATTCCAATCCAAAACATAACATAACCAAATCGATGGTGGGGCCTTGGCCTTTAGATCTGCACCATGATTATTTACAATATATATATATATATATATATATATATATATATATCATGTATATATATCATGTATATATATATCATGTATATATATATCATGTATATTTAATGCATCGCGGTCAAAACTGGGTTGTTACAGTTGGCTCGGCCCTAACCTGATGAGCCATTTTAGTTAAGCTTTTGGTGAGGTAAAAATATTGGTTCAAGCAGTTCCTGCTAGTGAAATGATTCATTAGTTTGAAGTGGTAGATCATTACCCTATTATATCTGCCCCCACAGGTTATGTATACTAGGATTGCTTTCAACAGGTGTTTCCACTTTTCCTCCACCCAGGATGTAGGTATGCTCTTCTTCCATATGATTTTTTTGTGCTCAGGTTGCAAGTAAGACCTGAATTCTATGTTCTTTGTGACAGTGGTTTTAAACCAGCTCTCTCCAATCCTTTGGAGCTCTGTCATCTCAGCTACCAAAGATTCATCCACCTGAAGTTCTTCTTTTCCAATTACTTCCTTTGAGCCATCAAATGTGAGGGCAAATACTTTTTCCACTTGTTGATGAGATCCTTGAACCTTTTCACAAAATCTATAGAAGCCTGCATCTTTGAATAGTTGACATACCTCTGGATGTGCTTCTAGGTAACCAATGTCACCCAGCTTTTGTCTTAGGGCAGGTCCTCCTCCTCTCTTCATCTTTTGAATGTTCTTCTGTACCTACAAAATTTAAATTCAAACCCTAGGGAAGGATATTACAATGCTGGATCCAGGGAAGGCTTGGCTTAGTGAGGATGCATGCAGGAAATGTGGAATTAATGGAGGAGAGGGTGCTGATTTTGAGAGGAATGGCTTTTCAATTAGGATTTGAGCAAACTGATAGTAAATTTTGATGAGACCCGTGAGCTCTCCAGTTCTGTAATTATTCTAACTGGATTTTAATTATTTGTGGTGGTTCATTTATAGTAATGGGATAGGTGTAGGGATGAGAGGGTTAGGGTTCAGATATGTCACCTTTCTTTCAAAATGATTCCTCCTACCAACTCACGATTAACTGTATATCTAGTCTTTTTGGTGGTTAACGACTTGATGCTAACGCTTTACATGATGACGATGTCTAATTGTGATGAATGCACTAACCATTTTCCCCTTTTGGAGCTTTCGGTGGTTAAGGTAGTCTTGGATCCAATTTTTAAGCTGCCAAAAGCTGGCATTTTTGGTGCCTAATGAACGTTGAGATGTTCGCCTAGGAAACTGAAAGATCATATTCAAAAATTTCTTTAAAAAACGGAGTCAATGAGCTTTCGGTTGTTAAGGTAGTCCTGAGTCCAATTTTCAAGCTGCTGAAAGGTGGGATTTTCGATGGCTAATGAATTGTTGATATGTTCGCCTAAGCCACCGAAAGCTAAACTTTGAATTTTATGAGGAAACAGAGTAGAAGGTGTTCCAACTTTATTTAAACACACAAAAATATTTTATAATGTGCACTGAAATCTTGATCACTATGCAAAATAAATCTTATGAGTCTGACCTATTGAAGACTAATTTATTTAGGAGATAACATCTGGCTCCTACTCGGGGATGGGAACCTTCCTGTGAGGTCCTAAGAACCCCAAACCAAATGACTTTCCTAAAAAAATAAGAATTAAACCTATATTATATTGTTCCATTGGGCATGGAGTTATTTTACAAAAACAAAAAACAAAAAATAATATTTTACAATAATAAGGCTTTGAAGCCTTAGATGAAATAGAGTTTCAGAAATTTCCCATTGATTGGGCCATCAAAAACCTCCTTTCCTTCTAGATTTTACAGTCTGAAAGTGTTGTTTTGTTGCACCTGATCTATCACAAAAGGGCCTATCCACAGAGAATCAAATTTACCATGCTTTCCCTTGTCCTTCCTGAAAAAATCCCATTTCGGAACCTATTCTTCAACCTGAAAATTGTCCAACTTTTCCTTCTTGTCAAAAATAATTTTAATATTCTTTTGGTGAGCTTTTGACTTCTCCACCACCTTTTCTCTGACTTGGTGTAGCTCAACCAAATCAAGCATCCTCCTTACCATGTCATTCGGTTCATCCTGCTCCTCCTAAAAGAACTTGGCTACTGGTAGAATCAGTTGAATGGGAAAAATGGCCTTAGTACCATAAACCAACTTAAAGGAGAAGTCCCTATGCATTTTTTGTTGGTCACCCTGTCAACCCATAGAGAAAATTTTAGCTTAGAATCCCAGTTCTTCTAATTATTCTCCAATAGTTTTTGATGATTCTAATTAGGATTTTATTGGATGACTCAGCAAGGCCATTGCCTTGAGGGTAATAGGAAGTGGAATGCACGAATTGAATGCCCATTGACTCACACATGTTAACCAATGCCCCGACTTTAAAAGCTGGTGCACTATAAGTCACTAGCCTTACTGGGCAGCCAAGTTTGATAAAGATGTTCTCATATAAAAACTTCATGATGACTTGGTGAGTGGCATTCCTTATGGGGACTTCCTCTATCCACTTGGTGAAATAATCTATGGCTACTAGGATCCACTTGTGTTGACCACTTGATGAAGGATTAATCTCACCTATGAAATCAAGACCCCACTACTGGAAAGGACCATTCTCTACAATAGTTCTAAGGGGAAAAGATCTGAGCTGCTGCTTTCCTATGAATCTTTGGCATTTATCATAGGCTTTTACAAAGGTACACACATAAGAGAAAAGAACAAGCCAATATTACCCAGCCATAAGAACCTTGTGGGATATAGTCTTCTAATAATGATGCCCCCCACATGTGCTTGAATGAAACTGATGTATGACCTAAACTGGCTCTTCTTTACCTAAGAATATCAACAAAACACCAGAAGGATCTTTCCAATACCGTAGCTAATCAATTATACAAAATTTGATAGACTTAAGCTTAAGAGCCCGTGCTTGAGTCAGGCTCAGCCCAAGGGGGAATTCTAAACTTTGAAAGAAATGAGTAATACCTGAGTACCACTCGCATGAAGATAAGTTCTCAGCCATCTGTTGGCTTTCATGCTACTCCTGAACTGCCTCTGCTATTTTTTCTGCTACTAACTCTGTCTACAGGTTTGATGAACTTATACCAATAAAATTCATTCTCAATAGGTCACAATTTTATTCAACCATGAGCTTAGCTAGACCTTGGCCTTTCACTATCTTGGTTGGCCTTACTTCTATTTCAAACTCAATAATCTTGGAAATACATTTGGCTCTCTTTCCATCAATGTCAGGTTGGGTCAAGACATCCTTCACAGCAGCTAAAGGGACACAGGAAAGGACCTTTGCATGTAGAATGTAAATTATGAAGGCTTTCAATGAATTAATGAGAGCATAGGCATGTTTATCAATAGGATCATACTTAAATTCAACATCCCTTGATGTCATGCTGAAGAAGGAAATGGGGTGATCAAGGCCTTCATCATCTTTCTGTAAAAAAACTGCTGCCATTGTGTCATAGGAAGTAAAGGAGAAAATGTAGAAACCCTTGGGGTAGTCTGGACTAATCGGATTAGGAGATTCCATGATAGCCTTCTTGATGGCTTCAAAAGAGTTTCTTGCTTTCTATGTCCATTTTATTTCATCTTCCTTCCTCAACATAGAGGTTATGTGTTTTACCAACTTAGAAAAATTTGGGATAAACCTCCTGACAAAATTTATCTTACCTAGGAATGACTGAATGTCCTTTTTGACCTAGGTATGGACAACCTCTGGATGGCTTCAACTCGAACAAGATCAATCTTCACACCTTCTGTTGAAACTATGTGACCTAGTAGTTTTCCCTCCCTGAGAGCAAATTGAGACTTCTTTGGGTTCAGAGATATCCCAAACTGTCTACATTTCAAAAACACCCTCCTCAAGTGCTGCTAATGTTCTTCATGGATGTTGGAGTAAATAGTGAGTTCATCGAGGCATATGAGAACAAACTTGTCTTTCAATCCCACAAAATCTATGTCCATGGCTCTCTGAAAGGTGGCCCCAACATTCATTAGCCCAAATGGAATCTTGGAATACATGAAAGTACCTGAAGGAGTGGTAAATGTAGTTTTCTCTTGATCATCAAGGTGTACAGAAACTTGATTCTAGCCAGGGAAACCATCTAGGAATGACATGACACTAGCTCCTGAGACTCTTTACAATAGATGCTCCATCTTGGGTAAGGGGTAGTTGTCTTTATTGGAGAATTTGTTTAGGTTTCTGAAATCAATGCATAACCTCATCTCCCCATTTTTCTTCCTCACTATCACTAAGTTTGCAATCCATTTGGAATATCTCAGTGGGATTATGATTTTTGCATTAAGGAGATTTTGGATTTCTTTCTTAGTCACTGGTAGAAGGAGGGGACTGATAGGTCTTAGCTTTTTGAAGCAAATGGTGTCCTTTTCCAAGGGAATCCTATGTTGGATGGTAGTTGTGTCATAGGTTTTCAGATCACTATATTCCCAAGAAAATACATCAGCAAACTCTTTCATAGGACTACAAAGTTCTGAATTTTGATCAACAGTTAACTCAAAGGAAAAATTTACCAATTTTGGATGACTTTGGCTACCTAGTTTGTGCTCATGGAAAGCAGGGTCTTTCTCCCTTTTCATAGGTTTAAAGGGAATATTTTTATGATAAAAAACCTCTTGTAGGGGCACTAGACCCTGAGGTATATAATTGCTAAGCAGCTGAACAATATTCTGTTTTCCTATTTTATCTCTTGATTTGGGCCTCTGGGATTATTTCGTATTTAGGTTTTCTTGATCAATATGAATATTAGAAAACTCATCTACGACCTGGAGAAATTTACTGAGTTCATCATTATTTTCAAAAGCTTTCCAAAATTTCACATTATCAGGGAGGGATGGCCTGTAGTTGACTTGGATCTCATAGCTCAGCTTAGGAGGAAAAGAGGGAATGAACATACTTGCAGAGATAGCAAGGGAATCAGCTAGATGGTTCATAGCTCTAGGTATATATGAGAGATCAAAAAACATGAAAGAGTCCTTGAGTTTCCATACCTCATCTTTGTATGCCTTCAGCTTGACATTCTTTTCTTGAAAAGTATTGTTCACCTGTTGTATGATGAGATCTGTATCTCCAAATATCTTCAGGCACATGCTTCCCATTTCCTTGGCAGCCTTCACTCCCAACAACAATGCCTCATATTATTCTATGTTGTTAGTAGTCTTGAAATCAAGCTTATAAAACAAATGTATAGTCTCCTTTGAAGGAGAAATCGGGACTATACCTACACCTGCTGAGGCTTGAGTACTGGCCCCATCAAAAAACATGCTCTAGACAGAGGTGGTTACTTCCTCAGGTGGCTGATACGTAGGCTTTGTAAGCTGCATGGATGTTGGCTGGGATTCATCTATCTACATAATGCATGCCCCAAAGTCTGTGTCTACTGCATAGATGGGATTATTTATAGAGTTCTTAGCATTACTGATGATGTGGGTGAACTGGTTCTCTTTGCAGAGTCTCTTGGTCTCCCCTCCAAACATTGGGATTGTAGCATTTGTAAGGTCCATCTGAAGGGTACCACCCAGCCTTTTACTCCATGAATGAGACAAAAGGAGGCCAAAATTATGTGGGATGTTAGCCACTACTATGTCCATCACTATGCTTTTTGAAGGCAACTGAGAGAGGTTTATGACAAGGTATTTAATGAGGCCTAAGCATTTGACCTTCCTAGAGTCAAAAAGAACATATCATAGTAGGGTTTTTTAATGTTGAGGCCAAGCTGATCCATCACTGCTTTTGGCATTAGGTTATGGGATGCTCCTGAGTCAAGCAAACAGTTGTGAAGCATCTTGTCATGGATGTTCAAAGATATGTAAAAAGGTGGGCAAGACTCATCCATCTCTTCAATCATAGGACCTAGGATTACTGTGGGATTATCATCTTGCAAGTTCACAAAGTCAGCATCTATGGGTGTCCTTGGCTGAAGAGATTTTAGTATGGATGATTTGAAGGCATCATTCTTCATAAGCTCTATCAAGGGAAAATGGATTTTTAACTTCTGAATTTTTGAGTCAAGATTAAAAGAATATGATAATTTGTCAGAAGTTCTTACCTCTTGTGGTGGGGCTTTGAGCTGAATAGGATCATGGGATGATGGCTATGATGGCCTTTGCTACTATTTTGGAGGAGCAACCATCTTCTTTGTAGGAGCAACAATATTTTTAGCAGGAGGAGCAGGCCGCTTTGTAGGGGTAGGACTCTTCTTCACAGGAGCAACAATTCTAGATCTCAAATTATAACCTTCTTGATCATTTTCCTGATATAAGGATTCTTCCATGATCTGCTCATTCACGAGGTCTTTCTCATAGTCTGCATGTGTCAAGAAAGAGAGATCAACTTCATCTTCCATACAATTGATATTTTCTTATGCCTCCCCTTCTTCCTGAGCAAACTCTTGTTCTTCTTCTAGCACAACATTCTGGAAATGAGCTATGATTCTTTGATCCTCAGCTTGATTCCTATCCCTTTAAAGGATCTGAGATGGTGGGTTATTTTTTCTATAAGGGACAAAATTAGGGTTTTGGGGAGAAAAATCATTTGGCCCTTTACCTCTGATAGGTATTCTCCCTCGGTCTTTAAGTCTATACATTTCAGCTGTCAAACTTTCCAATGTTTTGGCCATTTCTCCATTTTATTATCTGATGAAGAATCCCCTAGAGGATCTAAGGGTTGCTTCTTCCTCTCCATTTTTCCCTTAACCTTTTGAGATGCAACGATATTGGAATCAAATTCAAGAGAAGCATATTTCGTGAGTGACAGAGAAGCAGATCTTCTTTCTCTGAGAAGAAGACAGAACTCAGAATCAAAGTCATTGGCATAACTGATTTTGGATGAAGTGTCAGTTGGCTTGATCTCAGCAGGGATCTTGCTAAACATTTTGTTAAATCTTTTTGTGAAGTTGGAAATAGACTCACCATCCTCTCTCCTCAAATTGCTAAATTCAGTGATATAATAAAGGTGGTCTCTTCTTTCTCCCCAATGCTTCAAAAATATGTCATCTAGGGCTTCAATTCTAGCTACTAATCTAGCAGGTAACTCTTTGAACCATTTCCTAGCCTAACCATCTAGACTTTCCACAAAAACGCTAGTCCACACATCCTCTTGTTCAATGTTTATATTCTCAGCATAACTGTAGAATGCCTCTAAATTCTCCTTAGCTATGAAATCTCCCTCCCCATTAAACTTAGGCATGTATTTTAGATAATCTCCAGTAGGCATAGCAGAGAGGGGTTTAGGAAAATTTAGAGGGCATATCTGGCAACACGGATCCTTTCCATTTTGGTTAGAGGGGCAACCATATTGGATGTGGGTATGGAAAGTTCACAAGGAGATGCTGCTGGCATGGGTAGTAGCTGAGAAAGTACTTGTGGTAGATCTATCTCAGTGGAGTCACCAGGGATTGGATCTACACAAACAACAGTACTTAAAGATTTCTCAACCCTAAAATTTTCTGATTCACTTATAAATTCCTGAGAATTATATGCTTCAGGAGCAGAGGGAGTTCTATTTGATGTAATAGGAGAAATACCTCTGGGAATACATGATGTACCTCCCCTTATAGCTCTGGAATTTTGTCTTTGTAAAGTCCTTCCTCTCCTTATAATCTTCTCAGGATCTGAAACAGGTGTCACTGGTGGCCTTTGAGGATTTTCTCTGGTACTTGGTCTTCTTGAAGCCACCTTGTTCCAATGGAGTCACTAGATAGATGATTACAACCCAAACAATGTCCCAACTTTGTCTATCATCAAAGTAGGGCCTATGTCGTCCCCCAGGGAAGTAGAGCTTCAATCTCTTCTCCCCAGCAACGGTGCCAATTTGTTATCTCTCCAGGAAACACCTCTAGGTTGCAGCTTAAGGATGCTTGGTAACTTCAATATTTTTAATGGTTTTATCAATGGATCAAGTTAGATGATCAATAAGACCTCACTCACCCAAGACATGCATAATACTCAATCAAATAGATAAGGATTCTAACTATCAATGTTCAGAGGGTTTGTATCAAAGGTGAATAAATGAATAACTCACTATGCTAGCAGATTCATATATAAGGAACTCACATATAAATGGCTAATCATAACAAGGAAAGATACTTACAATTCAACCCATCAACAAAGAGATAGGATGACATCTATTTGGTATTAGACAAAAAGAATAAACCTGAATCAAACATCCAAGCATAAGTACAGAACATAAAAGAGATGGAACCTAAACATATAATGGAAAAAGAGCTTATATTAAATGATGAAGCACATGAGAAGCTTGAATAAAATAAGTGTATAAAAATATCTAAAGTCGAACCTTTTCTTCAACATTAGTCACAGGATTTATAGCCTTTACAAAATTTATTTCAGATCCTGAAAAATTGGATCAAATTTACTAAAAATAGATAAACATAATTGTTTTGTAAAAATTAGGTCAAAAACCCTAACTTAAATGCTAATATAACTAACTCCAACACTTTCTTGGTCCTAGAACTCTTTGATAACTGCAGTGAATACTGAATTAAAACTCAGACTTGCTATCTGGCAGACAAGTCACACTTTGTCAAAGTAGGTAGGGTTTGTGACCTTACTTCATCTCGTTGGCACCTTCAAAACTGGAACAAACCCAAGATACCGGTGCCTTTAATTAATTTTCAGCCTTATAAATCATCCCTGAGGTATTTGGATCAACCAAAGCCGGTTCTATGTGGAACTATGCCTTTCTGCACTTTCGGTGGCTAAGAAAGAAAAATTATGGGTCTGTAAGCTATCGAAAGCTCTGTTTTCGATGGCTAATGAATAGCTCTAGTGTTCGCCTAAGCCATCGAAATATTTTTTCTTCAAAATTTAATAAAACTTTTAATCATCCTTTGTCCAAAGGCTTTACAGCTTCAATTTTGAAATTCTGGTATTTTTGCAACCTGCATAGGGTTTGGAATAGCAGTAGCATCACAAGTTGCCTCTGAATTCTAAAGACTTATTGTTGCCTCTACTAGGGTTTCCAGTGCAAGGTGAGCTTGAGATTTAGGGTTTTAATTATTCATCTGCAACCTCTACAGTTTGATCATCCTGTAGAGCCTGGCGTTGTCCTTCATTAATCACAGATTTATTTTTCGCAGTAGGATATACATCCCTCTCATTTCTAGAAGAGAATCATGCAATTCAGTATTTATTTTGGTTAATATTGCATTAGTTCTTTTTATTTCTCTCTCTAATACCTCCAGTTCATATACTTTCCCTAATAGCTTGTTGATTCTCTGGGACCTAGGCTTGCTAGAGGAAGCCTCTGCCACTGGTTCACCTTGACCATCCCTTGGTGTAGGTGAGGGAAACACCTCATGCTCTACTGCAACCTACTTTGCTAGGTCAACTTCCTGCTCCTCTTCATCCTCATAATCGGTGTATGGCAAGTTGAGGATATTTTTACCTTGTGTTGGAGCCTCTTCCTTCTTTGTTATGTTACTGAAGTCTAGGTTCTTTTTGGCCTTCTTAAAAGCTGGAGAGTTCTGGTCAACTACAATTGGGGAGATGGCTCTCCTCTTCCTTTTTCCACTTCTCGGGGTGGAAGACCTTTTTGAAGGGGAATTCTTTTTTTCCTCTGGATGCAATTCTCTGTCAAACTCATTCCAGAATAGGAAGAATGTCCAAGCGACATTTCTCCTTTGCAAAATCTCTTGGACAATTATCTTGATCAAGCCATGGTGATATAACCTGCTTGCAATCTTGGTTGGCTCAGCCCTAACCTGATGATCCATTTTATTCAGGATTTTAGTGAGGTAAAAAGGTAGGTTCAGGGGGTTCCTGCCAATGAAATGATTCATTAGTTTGAAGTGGTATATTATCACCCTATTATATCTTCCCTCACAGGTTATGTAGACTAGGATTTCATTCAACAGGTGCTGCCACTTTTCCTCCTGCCAGGATGTAGGTATGATCTTCTTCCATATGAGTTTTTTATGCTTAGGTTGCAGGTAAGACATGAATTATATGTTCTTTGTGACAGTGGTTTTAAACCAGCTCTCTCCAGTCCTTGGGAGCTCTGTCACTTTAGCTACCAAAGCTTCATCCACCTGTAATTCCTCTTTGCCAATCACTGCCTTTGAGCCATCAAATGTGAGGGAAAATGCTTCTGCCACTTGCTGATGAGATCCCTAAACCTTTTCACAAAATATATAGCAGCCTGCATCTTTGAATAGATGACATACCTTTGGATGTGCTTCTAGGTAACCAATGTCACACAGCTCTTGTCTTAGGGCAGGTCCTCCTCCTCTCTTCATCTTCTGAATGTTCTTTTGTACCTGCAAAATTGAAATTCAAACCCTAGGGAAGGATATTACAATGCTAGATCAGGGGAGGGCTTGGCTTAGTGAGGATGCATGCAGGAAATGTGGAATGATTGGAGGAGATGGTGTTGATTTTGAGGGGACTGGTTGTCCAATTGGGATTTGAGCAAATTGATAGTAAATTCTAATGAGACCCATGAGCTCGCCAGTGTTGTAATTATTCTAACTAGATTTTAATGCTCTGTGGTGGTTCAATTATAGTCACGGGATAGGTGTAAGGATGAGAGGGTTAGGGTTCAGATATGTCACCTTTCTTTCAAAATGACGCCTCCTACCAACTCATGATTAACTGCATATCTACTCTTTTCAACAGTTAACGAGTTGATGCTAACGCTTTCCATGCTGACGATGTCTGATTGTGACAGATGCGCTAAGCATTTTCCTCTTTTTAGCTTTCAGTGGTTAAGGTAGTCTTGGATCCAATTTTTAAGCTGTCGAAAGCTAGGCTTTTCAGTGGCTAATGAACGTTTACATGTTTGCCTAAGCCACCAAAATTTGATCTTCAAACATTTCATTAATAAATAGAGTCAATGAGCTTTCCGTGGTTAAGGTAGTCCTGAGTCCAATTTTCAAGTTGTTGAAAGCTGGGATTTTTGGTGGCTAATGAACCGTTGAGATGTTTTCCTAAGCCACCGAAAGCTAAACTTTGAATTTTATGAGGAAACGGAGTACAAGGAAATCCAACTTTATTTAAACACACAATAATATTTTATGACGTGCACTGAAATATTGATCACTATGCAAAAATAAATCTTATCACTCTAACCTATGGAAGACTAATTTATTTAGGAGATAACACTGGGACTTGAAGATTCTAGCAGTCTTGTGGGCATATCACACTACTTGAAAGAGATTGACGGGGAGAGCACCGTTCAAATTGGTCTATGAGCAAGAGGTAGTCATGCTTATGGAGTACTTTGTTCCAAGTTTGTGCATAGCAGTGTTGCCACCTTTCACTCACTTGGGGGGAACGTGACAGAAATCTTCAAGCCACTTGGTGTGTCCTTGGGGAAAAGTCTCAAGTCAAGTCTGTCACCTTGTTCTTGACTCCTCCGTTTATGCAAACTCCTAATAAATCCAAGGGGGGTAGACCCTATGAGTTACTAATGGTGGTTACTTAGATGATGATGGTATTAAATGAGTAAGTTTTTTAAGAGTTTTAACAAATGAATTTGACACAAGATATTTGCAAGATTTGTTATACCACAACAGCATAGAAATTAAAACTTGATAAGCAGTAATGCAGAAACATATGCTAATATCAAATAAATTAGTGCCAATAATGGAGTCCACAAATGAGATTGCTGTTGAAATGCAAATGGGTGTTGCAAGTGATCTTGTTCAAATTTTAAGTTAATGTATGATGAGTGAATTAAATTAGGCGGGGGGACTCCAGATATAACCAAGGGGTACTTGGAGTATGTCCAAAAGTAAAAACCCCTATGGCTATCCCCAAGGAATGTGTGGGATGAATGGAGTCTCTGAGACTGTGTTCATAATACACCCGCTAGGATGTAACAGAATTGTCGCCTCAAGGTCACTGTCCAGTAGTTCCCACTTCCTTTGGGTATTTTTCCACCGTTCACAGTTCAATCGAGGCGTTGGATTTTCACCTCAGGTGGTTAATTGGGGAAAGTGAATCCTAATTATTCAAGTCACTTGCATTGATTTTGATGCAGCTTGATTGATCAGACGAACCGCAGGAAAGTGCAGAGCATACACACCGGAGCCTTGATAAGTTTTTTAAGGATTTTAAGCTATGTTCTTTGTTAAAAAAAAGGAGAACCTCCAGGAATATCTTTCAGTCCAAGTGGAACTCAATAGAGAAAGCGAGGAGGGTTAATTTTAGATGATAATAAATAAATAAAATAAAACAAACACCAAAACACAACTCACAGGTTATCTAATTAGTTCTACCACGCATCTCTTTCCCCTTTCAGGTCAATCGAGAAGTCGCAGGGTAAGTAATATGATTACTTTGAATTTGTAAAATATATTGAAATTATTATGATTCAAAGTATACAATGTTTCAATACAAGACAAAACTAGAAAAAAGCGAAAAAGTGCAAAAATCACAAAACGTAGGATCCCCCCTAGGGGGATGGGGAGTTGGCTTGAAAGATCCTACTCAAACTTGTTTTTATTATTATTATTGAGGGTTATAATAATCACCAAATTAATTGAAAAAATTTCGCTTGGTTCTTATACCAAAATAACCCAAGGGCTTACAAAGTATAGCAATAATGACTACGAAAGATGGGGAGAACCCTGGGGGGTTTCAAATGGTCGAAAAATCATTTTTCGCACAGCACCTCCTCCTCTTTTCGGATGGGCTTGATAAAAACCAGCAAAATTTAATTAGCGTAAAGTGCCCAAAAACACTTTAAAAGTGTCTTTGGACAACCCCCAAAAAACTACCGAAAAATACTAAGTTAAAGCACTTTGAAGTAAAGACAAAAATAACTCAAGAGAACAAGTCCTCTTGAGGATATCGGATATATTTTGGGTAGCCAATGCAATGTGCACTTTAGATGCTGGGTTTAACTTTTAATAAAGAAATACTATTTACTTTAAACAAGCTTTTGACTTGGCTTAAAACTGCTTATAAAAAATGAAAGACTTTTACTGCTAAATCTAGTTTTTAAAGAGGAATGTTAGGATATTTAGAGGCTTAGGAGTTAGTTAAGATCAACTTGTGTAATATATTTATTAGGTAAAGTGTTTTTCTTTATTATGCATTAGTATGCATTTGTAAATATTCTAATCCGACGGTCACGATATGTTCTAGACATAAAATGATCTGATGGTTCAACTTTTCTTAGATCATACCTACCATTGATCCATGGCTTGACACCCGATTTCTCCATGATATCTATTTAAATAGCATGAGGGGTCCTTGGCTAGTTGATCGATTATGAGAATCTTATGTAACTTTATTTCTTTTGCATAATAAATTGCTCCAAGTAACTATTTGGCTAGGGCCGTGGACTGTTTCCCTCTCGAGGGTTTTAACCACATGACAAACATCGGTGTATTGATTTGTGATTCATTTGTGTGAAGTGGTTGCTCTAGGTGTTTGGTCTTTTGGGAGTACACTATGTACCCAATCATGGTATTAGAGTGTTTATGAAGAGCCGCTTCTGGTTTTGATCTAAATCTGGAATCGATGTTGCTGAAACTTTGAAAGGGTTTCTATTTTTTAATTTTTTGTGCATTTTTGGCCTATGGAAACTATTCCATTGCATTCGGATCACCATTTCCATTGATAAATAGTTTTTGTTTCATCGAAAACCATTTCCTTTTGATCCAGAAACACCCATTTCGGTAAATCTAACGGTATAATGTTACAGTGACATATTTGTTTTATTTATTTTTTAAATCTCTCCTATTTTATCAGTTTTATTATTAGATCTTTATTGTTTTAGTCTCGGACTATTGCCTTCCTTGGCTACGTATTCTCTTTTCCGTGCACCTTGCGTGATTGCGACAAATCAGAAATAGAAAGGAAAAGTTTTTTTTTCTTGTCTTTTCAGCTACGCATGCTCTTTGCTACGCACCTTGTGCGATAATGGCGAATCAGAAACAGTGAGAAAGCTTGAAAACGTAGACTTTTCGGGTAAGCTAACCAAGATCTATCTCCACCCATTGTATGGAAAAAAATTTTGTTTTTGTTTTTCGTTTTTTTTGTGATTTGCAGGAAAAAAAGGCAAGCATGGAGAACAAGAAAGAAGAGTTAAACAAAAATCCCCCTTCCTCTTTCCATTCTTTTATGTACCTTTTAAACTTAGCTCACTTGGTTCAAAGTTGCTTTATTCCTTAATAGGTCTTGAGTTCAAGTCTTATTAAGTTACTTTTTAGTGCATGCAATTTCTATTTTCAAGTTACTTTATTGTAAAAGTGTATCTCACTTAAATAAAATAAAATAAAAAGTGAATCACTTAAGTCTTTTAATTTATTGCCACACTATTTAAAAGTAACATTATTGTAAAAGTGAACATCACTTATTTTACAAAAGTGATTCATTTAAAAAACAACTTTATTGTAAGTGATTGTCAAAGGTTCATCTTGGGAAGAAGGGGGTTCTTTTTTTTAGTTGGTAAAGTTAATATCAGTCATGTCACTATTGGGGGCATCTTCAACATTTTCTTTGATCAAGCATAACTTCATCATCCAGAATTAGTTTTTAGTGCCGTTTTTTTTAAACAGCTTAATTTTTCAAGTTCTTTGCATCTAGACAGTTAGTTTCTGTTTTTTCAGCCATTATTTTACAGTATGTCCACTTCTTGTGATATTCTACTTACAAGTTCTAACTATTTCTCATGGAAATCTCATATGGAAGATGTTCTATGAAGTAGGGTAATTTTCAGAATTACCTCAGGGAAAGAAACAGAACCCACTAATGATGATAAGAAAATAAAATGGGCAAATATATGTGATGAAGCTCGTGGATTGATTAGGATGTCAATCTCTACTGATTTGTGATTCCATATATATAGAATTGATGAACCTGATAAAGCTTGGGAAAAGTTGGAATATGTGTTTGGTAAATAAAATGAAATTCGAGGTCATCAACTTGAGAATGAGTTGATTTCTTTGAATCCAAGTGATTTTTCATGCATTCAAGATTACTTATCTAATTATAAAACTCTTAGACTCTTATGTGAAGAATGCATGATTAAGAAAGAAGATAAACAATATATTTATCATATTCTTTCCAAACTTCGACCTGCATATTCTATTTTTGTATCCACATTTTACTCCATGAAAGAATCCTTGAATGAAGCTAGCTATCAAGAGCCTACTCTTGAATCCTTTTGTGGTTCGTTAATTAGAGAGAAAGATAAGCTCATTCATCTTGGAATAATTAACAATGAAGATACATCTGCGAAAGCCTTATTGTCCCAACAAAAATAAAAGTCAAAACCTCCCCAAAAACAAATTTTTTGCAATAATAAGCCAAACAAGGGTCCCAAACCCTCTCAGTCAGCTCCTTCTTTAAAAAATGACAAAGAATCCAAGCCAAAAGGAAAGAAGACTGAGTGTCATTGCAATTTTTGTGGGAAAGATAATCATGATGAATCTAAGTGTTTCAAGAAGATGGCAGCCTTGGAAGCAACAATGAAAAAGCACCACATCAACCTAGATTCATCTTCAGAATCTACCTCTCATGGCCATGCACTTTGTGCTTCTGGTTACTCTTATTCTGCATCTTCTTCTTCTACTTCAAATGAATGGCTTTTTGATTCTAGAGCCTCTTATCATATGGCTAAGGATCAAGCCATCTTTTCTATTGTGCATGAATGTAACACCAAACAAACATTTGTTAGTGATGATAGATCTCTAAGTGTTGTAGAATTTGGAATAGTACTAGTAGAAAATGGTGATTTCAGTGATGTGCTATGTGTTCCAAAAATTTTCTACAATTTGTTATCAGTCTATCAAATTACTCATTCATGTGAAGGTAAAACCGTGACGTTTACACCTCACCAAGTTGTAATCAAGGATTTTAAAAATCCTAAAAATGCCCTTGCTACTGGAACTGTAGATGATATTACCAGGTTGTACAAATTTAACAACTTTGGGTCATCAAATTTTTCTTTAGGTTTTGTTTTTCATAGTGATAACTTGAACAAACTTTGGCATGAGCGATTTGGTCACTTAAATTATCGCTCATTGCAAAAACTATGTAAAGACAATATGGTGACTATTCTTCTGATGGTATCTTGCAAGGATGGTGTTTGTTCCGATTGTGTACTCAGAAAGCATCATCAGGACAGTTGTGACAAACGTGCCTCTTGGCACACCTTGGTTCCCTTAGAGCTTGTGCATAGTGACTTGTGTGGTCCTCTTCCATCTGCTTCCTTTTCTGGTTTCAAATATTTCTTAAATTTCATTGATGACTACTTCAGACGCACTTGGGTTTACTTCCTAAAACTTAAGAGCGAAGTATTTAACATGTTCTTGGCCTACAAGGCCCTTGTTGAAAAACAATCTGGTCATCAAATTATTAAGTTAAGATTTGACAATAGAGGAGAATATGTTAACAAAAAGTTCACTACTTTCTGCAAAAAACAAGAAATCAAACAACAACACACTGTTCCATATACAGCACAACAAAATGGTGTAGATGAACGGAAGAACCGCACTTTAAAAGAAATGGCAAATTGTATGATCCAATCTAAGGGACTAAGTCTTCAATATTGGGTTGAGGCATAAATTGTGCAAATTACATAGTTAATCGCACACCAACTAAAGTTTTACAAGGTATAGCACCGGAAGAAGCATGGAGTAAAATTAAACCAGATGTAAGTCACTTTCGTGTATTTGGTTGTGAAGCATGGGCTCACATTCTAGATAAAAATGGAAAGCATTGCATCCTAAAAGTGAAAAGTGCATATTTGTTGGATATTCTGAAGATGTAAAAGGTTATAGACTTCTTCAACCACATTCTCATGATATAATCATTAGAATAGATGTTAAATTTGATGAAAATCTATTGGCCCGCGAGCCTAACTTGGAGGGTGTGCCATCTTTGGCCTGCGAGCCTGATTAAGATATTATGCCTTCTTCTTCTTATTCTTCCAACTTCCTTGACAGGTTTCCAACTCCAGTTTCTGATGATGACAGTGAGGATGAAAATCCACCTCTGCCTGCTCATGTTCCTCAAATTGCACCAGCACCAATACTTCCTCGATGGGTCCATTCAACATGTGAAACAGCTGGTGATATTGCTGGTGATCCTAGATATCAACGTCGAACACATTCTCAGTTTCAGTGAGGCTTTTCTCTTTTGGCTCAAGTTTCTGAGAATCATGATCCATAAACTTTTGCAGAAGCTTCAGGAAATCTATATTGGGATGAAGCTATGGATGAAGAATATCATTCCTTAATGGCGAACGATATTTGAGATCTTGTTCCTCTTCCAAAATAAGAAAACTTGTCAAATGTAAATGGTTCTACAGAACTAAGTATGCATCAGATGGAAGTGTTGAAAGACTTAAGGCAAGGTTAGTTGCTAAAGGTTTTTCCCAAGTTTAAGGGATTGACTACAATGAAACCGTTACTCCTGTCACAAAAATGAATTCCATCCACCTTGTTCTTTGCCTTGCAGCCTTACATAACTGGGAGTCCATCAAATGGATGTCAAGTATGCCTTTTTTCATGGTGATTTATAGGAGGAAATTTACATGGAACAACCTCCTTGATATGTTCATGATAACTCTATCCTTGTATATCTCCTTAAGAAATACTTATATGGCCTTAAGCTAGCTCCTAGAGCTTGGTATGCCAAAATGGATAGCTTTCTCCCTGAAATTGGTTTTTCTAGATGCCATTCTGACCCTAATGTCTATACCAAGAAAGTAGGAAACCATCTCATCATACTTGTTCTTTATGTTGATGATCTTATCCTTACTGGTAGTGACCCTAAACTTTTAACCCATCTAAAATCTAGTCTTAAGCAAAATTTTGAAATGTCAGACTTAGGACATTTGCATTATTTTCTTAGTCTCCAAGTCTTGCAAACAAAAGAAGGAATATTTCTTTTCCAGTCTAAGTATGCTTGTGACCTTCTTCGTTGCTTTCACATGGAATATTGTAAACCAACCCCTTCTCCCTTCCATTCTGGAGTCAAATGTTTTGCCACTTGTACTTCCCTTGAAGTAGATGCCACCTTGTATTGTTAGCTTGTTGGTAGTCTCTTATACTTGACTCATTTTCATCCTGACCTTTCCTTTCCCATTGGTCGTGTTTCCCATTATATGCAAACACCTCATGAAAGCCACTGGAAAGCATAAAACAGAATACTTTGATATATTCGAGGTACAATTTAGTTTGGGATTCATTAGAGTACAGGGGGGACAGCTTTGTTGGTTGGTTTCATTGATTCAGATTGGTCCAACGATCCTGATGATCGAAAGTCTACTGTAGGTTATGTTTTCATTCTAGGATCTGGACCTGTCACTTGGGATTGTAAGAAACAACAAGATTTTTCTCTTTCTCCAGTAGAAGCAGAATATTGAGTCGCAGTTAATGCCAGTTAGGAAGCTTGATGGCTTCGACAGATCCTTTCAGAGTTTGGATTCAAGCAGTAGCAGCCTACTCCACTTTGGTGTGACAATCAAAGTGACATAAAGCTTGCCAAATATATAGTTCTACATCAACGCAGCAAACACATTGAGTTGCACATGTGCTTCATCAGAAATCTTGTTCATGATCATGTTCTTGAAATGCTCTATTGCCCTACAGATGATCAAGTTGCAAACATCTTCACCAAGTCTCTTACAGAAGCGAAGTTTTCTAAACTTCGATCTATGTTAGGAGTTCAGGAATGTGTCGTTAAGGGGGGATAAGCTCTAATGCCTCCTTCCTTCTCCTAATAGTGTCACTTTTGTAAATCTTTCAATCGTATCCCAAGTTGTTCTTAAGGGGGGATGTTAGGAAATTTAGACACTTAGGAATTAGTTAAGATCAACTTGTATAATATATCCATTAGGTAAAGTGTGTTTCTTTAGTATGCATTAGTATGCATTTGTAAATATTCTAATCCGACGGTCACGATATGTTCTAGACATAAAGTGATCTGACAGTTCAACTTCTCTTAAATCATACCTACCATTGATTCGTGGCTTAACACCTGATTGGTCCATGATCTCTATTTAAAGAGCATGGAGGGTCCTTGGCTAGTTGATCAATTATGAGAAGCTCATGTAACTTTATTTCTTTTGCATAATAAATTGCTCCAAGTAGCTATTTAGCTGGGGCCGTGGACTGTTTCCCTCTCGAGGGTTTTAACCACATGACAAACATCAGTGTATTGATCTATGATTCATTTGTGTGAAGTGGTTTCTCTAGGTGTTCGGTCTTTTGGGAGTATCCTATGTACCCAAACAAGAAAGGACCTAAATCTTTTTCTTAAATGAAACTAAATCTATGCATGCAGCTCCTATATGTTCAGATCTAGAAATATATCAACTTTGAAACAACAAATCTAAAATATAATTTGCAAAAGAAACTTGTCAGTGAAGCATAGAGGGGAAAAATCTTCATAATCTTTTTTGGAAAACAAGAGGAATCAAACTTGAACCACAACTCTTCCAATCATGGAAAATGTACAAGCTAAACAACAAATGTTGCAAACAAAACCATTAAATCTAAAGGTACACATGAGAAATAGATGACATAGCATGAAAACAATCTTATTTAACATGCAAATATTAGCTCATTCAAACATATGTAGAAAAATAGGAGTAAGTAAACTTAATTACAATGATTTGTTCCTATGATTCCAATAATCATTCAGGAGTTTAATGCAAAAATTGAAAAAATAGCAGTTTACCTCAAAAACAACATGATAATGATGATCCACACATGAAAAGTACTCCACAATTTAGCCTCCAAAGCTTCTCTTTATTTCAATAAAAAGGACGAACAATACAATATTACACAATAGCAAGCCTTTCTTCCCATCTCTCACTAGCTTAGAAGATAAAAAAGATGCTTTATTTATAGGCAGACTGGCCAAGAGGGGTGCATGCCTGACTCAAAGAGAGACTGAAGCCCACAGAGAGTTAAGCCAAGCCTAATCTGATGATGAACTGAGTTTGACTAGATTGGAACTACCAATCAGAGTGACACCTCACTCAATGAACTAAAACACCCAGCAAACAACTCCTAGATTGCTCCACGTGTGTGGAGGAGAGAGAAATGAGGGTGCAACCCCCAGATCTACATGAGCTAGTTAAGTTCCTCTTCGGCCCTAATCCATGCCTTCAGTCAAGGAATGATAAATTTCGTTCAATATGAAGTCGATGAGACTGAATTCAATCAAATCGGAGCAAAATCCATTGATTTAGGAATTTGGATTTGCTCCATTATTTAATTACTTTTTAATTTAATTAATTAATATTTGATTTTTTTTGGATTTTCTCACCTGAGTGATGGAAAAGTCACTCAAAACTTAGGAAAAGTGGGTTTATGGGTTTACTCCAAGTTAGAAAATGAGCACCCCCATGACTGAATCTGAATTTTAACCCCACTTTTATTACAAGACCAATTTTTCCATTTAGACTATTAAAAAATAGCCTAAGTTTTGTGAAAAAATTAAAATTAAAAATTAAAAAAAAAAACAAAACCTAGGGGGACTTAGCACATGTTCATATGACTCAACCATAATTCCTAGCATGTTTATACATTGACACACAGACTCTAATAACCTCAATAGGCCCAAATGTCAAGCTGACCACCCCAACTTTGGAGTTATTGAGTGAAAAACTCAAAAATTATGAGTCGTTTATTCAACAACCAGTAATAACCAAGGGAAAAAACACTCTGGGCTGATCGGATTGGAAAATAAAGTTTAAGAGACCGAGTTTTTTATATACACTACCATGCTAGGACATTTTATTACAACTCCCCCAAGGGGGTATGAACATGCGGTAGATTAAAAAAACACTTCCCAGAAGCAAGTCTGAAGGTCTTCTGAAGTATGAACAAATCATCTTTGTCCGGTTCACCAGGCTCACTTGATAACACCAACTAAGTACAACTTAGGTGGTAACATCTGGCTCCAACTGTGGGATGTGTGCTCGATCTGGTCATAGGGAAAGGAGAGGATATGAGAACACCATAATTTCTGGTTTATATACCCTGTAAAAGCATCTCAACTTGACAAGAAAACCTCAGTAGCACAAAATTTATATAAAATCCAAATGAACCATTAAGATGATTTATTTAAACAAAATAAATGTACCTAACTAATGAAAGAATTTTTTTATTATAGCCAAGTACAAAACGGAAATGCAGAAAGTAAATGCTCTCTTTTAAGGAGCATATTTTCCTATTCTAAGCATGATATAAAAAGGTTAGGTGTAATAAAAAATCCAATGTAACCACCTAAGCATTTTATTAACATATTTTTTTTCTTTGTCTTTGGTTACCATCCAAAGTAAGGATAATTTATTTAGATAATGCAAACTTGTGTGATGATCCGGAATGGGCGTGTTGGATGGGAAATCATAGGCATGAATAAAGTCATTAAATTTCTTCCAAAACTGGTATGTGCCTGCGTAAGCTGCTTCTATCCATGACTGGATAGGACTGATATACCACTCAGCAAGATGAGGCAGACTGACTACATCATCATACTAATCATCAAGGATTATCAAATGATAACTCGTTGCATAAGCCCCAAGTATCTCCAAATCATAAGGAACCTCTACATGTGAAGAAGATGGTTGAGATTGATATTCCACTGATAGCATCACATCTAACTTTTCACAACACTTCTTCTTAATGTATTCATTATTGTTGACTTTGTGTGGATCTGCATGATATGACTCTGAATGATCATGTGAAAATTCTGAATGCTTCTCTTCCATACTAAAATTTTCCCAGGTATCCAGATGCATGCTCCCCTCTATGGATGTATCGTAGATTGGACTTCCACAAATTTTTGAATAGACACTCCCCTTGCTGGACATATCATGGATGGGATTCTCAATAATATTTTCACAAGTTGGATTATCTATGAAATTCCAATAGTCATCACTCCCATCTATGTTGGATATGAGAGAGTCTTCCTTGCTGGTATCACATCCTAAGATATAACTACCCTCCTCCTGCTCATAATAATCATCCTTCAAAGTTTTGGTTTCAAAGATATTACGAGAAGTTAAACATTCCAAAATTTCATCCCTAAGTGATGAACATAGAGGAGTGTCATCATACTCATCATAAATTTCTTCATAAGTGTCGATCTTTGTAATGGTTTCCTCGTGAGGGATTTTTGGAAAAATATTAGCATTGCAACAAACTTGAGAATACCTCAAATCTTCAATGTTTTCAGTTATGGTGACATGATGACATGAGGAGAGTCTTCAACAATGTGTTCAATCATGGGTTCCTCATGAAGTTCTTCAATAGGATCATCCCGAGTGTGCTCATCTATATTGGAAGTCATGGGCTGCTTTAGCTCCTTTAGGTAGGTGAGGGCCCTTTCTACAACAATTACCATATCTTCCTCACCATTATGCCACCTCTCAAAAAACATAGTACATAAGTCTTCAGGGGAGGTAATGCATTTATAAGGAAGACCACAAAACCATATCCACACCTTCTTTTTCAAAGAATGAGCAAAAATTCGTATCTCATTATCCCTATGAAGTATGTTGAGTTTATTCACAAATTAAAGAAAGGATATGATGTGAATGACAGCTGAATCACCATTTCCACAAAAAATTGCAGCCTGAGAATATGTTTTATCCTGGAGATATGGTTCATAGTTAGGAAAACCCGGGATGCTCGAGAAATCGATGGGAGGATATGCATTGGAAATTAGAGCACCATAATCTTCATCATCCAAAACGGATTATCAGTAGCATATATCAACCATGTATTTTGTACTAAACCAAACCTGTCAAATAATGAGCATTTAAAGTTTTACTATGTCATATGAGCTCATCTACACACAACAAGTCTCAACAAAATTATGAGAAAGTAGGGTTTTATCCCTTCAATGGAGTTTCCCTGTGAAAAAGAAACATAAGAATTTATAATTCTTTCACAAAAATTATTTTTTCTTTTCTTTGTAAAAATAAAAACTGAAAAAGGTCAGTGGAGTCACTAGATGAAAATTAAAGATCTAATATAATAATTCATCAAACAAAGCAAAAAAAAAAGGAAGAAAACAAAAGTCATACTCTGAGAATAACTAGTTATCCCCGGAAATAGCGCCAAAAGATGTTACCTCCTTTCACACACCTGGGGGGGAACATGGAAAAAATATTCAATCCACTTGATGTGCCCTTGGGGCCAAGTCTTGAGTCAAGGCTGTCACTTTGTTCTTGACTCCTATGTTTAGGCAAACTCCTAACGAAGACAAGGGGGGTAGACCCTACGAGTTACTAAGGCTAGTTACTTAGATGATGATGGTATTAAATGAGTAAGTTTTTAAGGATTTTTGAAAAATGAATTTGACACAAGATATTTGCAAGATTTGTTATACCACAACATCATATAAATCAAAACTTGATAAGCAGTAATGCAGAAACATATGATAATATCAAATAGATCAGTGCCAATAATGGATTCCACAAATGAGATTGTTGTTGAAATACAAATGGATGTTGCAAGTGCTCTTGGTCAAATTTTAAGTTAATATATGATGAGTGAATTAAATTAGGCCGGGGGACGCCACATATACCCAGGGGGTACTTGGAGTATGTCCAAAAGTAACAACCGCTACAACTACCTGCACGGAATGTGTGTAATGAATGGAGTCTCTAAGATTGTGTTCATAATACACCCGCTAAGATGTAACAGAGATTGGTGCTTTGAGGTCACTGTCCAGTAGCTCCCACTTCCTTTGGGTATTTTGCCATCGTTTACAATTCAATCGAGGCACTGGATTTTCACCTGAGGTGGTTAATTGGGGAAAGTGGATCCTAATTATTCTAATCACTCGCATTGCTTTTGATGTAGCTTGACTGATCGGATGAACTGCAGTCAAGTGAATAGCATACACACCCGAGCCTTGATAAGTTTTTTAAGGATTTTAAGTTGCGTTCTTTGTTAAAAAAAATGAGAACCTCCAGGAATCTTTTTCGGTCCAGGTGGACATCAATCGGGAAAGCGAGGAGGGGTTAATTTTAGATGATAAGAAATAAAAATAAATAAAACAAACAATAAAACATAACTCACAGGTTATCTAATTAGTCCTATTGCGCATCTCTTTCCCCTTTCGAGTCAATCGGGAAGTCGTGGGGTAAGTAGTATGATTACTTTGAATTTATAAAAGATATTGAAATGCTTATGATTCAAACTATACAATTCTGTAATACAAGACAAAACTAGAAAAAAGCGAAAAAGTGCAAAAATCACAAAACGCAGGATCCCCCCTTGGGGGATGGGGAGTTGGCTCAAAAGAGCCTACTCAAACTTGTTTTATTATTATTAATGGTTACAATAATCAAAAAATTAATTGAAAATATGTCACTTGGTTCTTATACCAAATGAACCCAAGGGCTTACAAAGTACAACAATAAATACTACGGAAGATGGGGCGACCCCTAGGGGGTTTCGAATGGCCCAAAAATTTATTTTTGAACAAAACCTAATTCTCTTTTCAGATGGGCCTTCTAAAAAACAGCAATCTTTAATTAGTGTAAAGTTCCCAAAAACACTTTAAAAGTTTCTTTGGACAACCCCCAAAAAACTACCGAAAATACTAAGTTAAAGTACTTTGAAGAAAAGACAAAAATAACTCAAGAGGACAAGTCCTCTTGAGGATCTTGGCTAGATTTGGGGCATCCAATGCAATGTGCACTTTAGATTCTGGATTTAACTTTTAATAAATAAATACTATTCACTTTAAACAAGATTTTGACTTGGCTTAAAACTTCTTATAAAAAATGAAAAACTTTTACTGCTAGATCTAGTTTTTAAAGAGAAAGGACTTGAATCTTCTTCTTAAATGAAACTAAATCTATGCATGCAACTACTATATGTTCAAATCTATAAATATATCAGCTTTGAAATAGTAGAACTAAAATATAAAATCCAAGTAACCAATAAGATTTAAATTTTTATGAAGGAGGAAGAGGAGAAGAGAAGTGCTTGTTGTTGAAATAGATCTGCAAAAGAAACATGTCAGTGAAGCACCGAGGGGAAAAATATTCGCAATATTTGTTGGAAAACCAGTGGAATCAAACTTGAACCACAACTCTTTCAATCACGGTAAACTGACAAGTTAAACAACAAATCCTGCAAACAAAACCATTAAATCTGAAGGTACATATGAGAAATAGATGACATAACATGAAAATAATCTTATTTAACATGCAAATATTAGCTCATTCAAACATATGTATAAAAATAGGAGTAATTAAACATACTTACAATGATCTATTCCTATGATTCCAATAATCATTTAGGCAGACAACAGTTTAATACAAAAATTGAAAAAATAGCAATTCACCTCAAAAGCAGCATGATAATGGTGATCCACACATGAAAAGTACTCCACAATTTAGCCTCCAAAGCTTCTATTTATTTCAACAAAAATGATGAACAATACAATATTACACAATGGAAATCCTTTCTTCCCATCTCTCACTAGCTTGGAAGAGGAAAAAGCTGCTTTATTTATAGCCATATTGGCCAAGAGGGGTGCATGCCTGACTGAAAGAGAGACTGAAGCTGACAGAGAGTTAAGTCGAGCCTCATCTGATGATAAACTGAGTCTGATAGGACTGGAACTGCCAATCGGAGTGATACCTCATTCAGTGAACTGAAACACCCAGTAAACAACTCCTATATTGCTCCACATGTGTGGAGGAGAGAGAAAGGAGGCCGCAACCCCCAGATCTGCATGAGCTAGTTAAGTTCCTCTTCAGCCCTGATCGATGCCTTCAGTCAAGGAATGAGAACTACCGGTCAATCTGAAGCCAATGATACTTACTTCAGTCAAATCAAAGAAAAATCTACTGATTTAGGAATTTGTATTTGCTCCATTATTTAATTAATTTTTAATTAAATTAATTAATATTTGATTTTTTTGGATTTTCTCACTTGAGTGATGGAAAAATCACTAAAAACTTAGGAAAAGTGGGTTTATGGGTTTATCGGGTGTTCCGAGTTAGAAAATGAGCACCCCCATGACTGAATCTGACTTTTGACCACACTTTTATTACTAGACCAATTTTTCCATTTAGACTATTAAAAAATAGCCTAAGTTTTGTGGAAAAATTAAAAAAAAAAAAAAAAAAAAAAACCTCGAGGGACTTAGTACATGTTCATATGACTCAACCATAATGCCTAGAAAGTTTATACATTGAAACACAAACTCTAATACCCTCAATAGGCCCAAATGTCAAGCTGACCACCCCAACTTTGGAGGTATTGAGTGAAAAACTGAGAAATTAGTCATTTATTCAACAACCAATAATAACCAAGGAAAAAAACACTCTGGGATGATCGGATTGGAAAATAAAGTCCAAGAGACCGATTGTTTTACAGACACTACCATACTAGAACATTTTATTACGACTCCCCCAAGGGGGTATGAACATGTGGTAGATAAAAAAACACTTCCCAGAAGCAAGTATAAAGGTCTTCTGAAGTCTGAACAAATAATCTTTGTTTGGTTAAGTAGTCTCACATGATAACACCGACTAAGTACAACTTAGGTGGTAACAAGCAGCAAAAACGAGCATGGACAATGAAACAACGTTAGAAGAACGCTTTGCGCAAATAGTGCAGCTCGAGGAGGATCGCTTTGTCGCGATTTTTCACCAACGTGTCGAGAAGGATCACCAAAATTTTTGGCATGATCAACACATAAAGAACAAATAATTTCAACAAGGATATTTGGTGTTGTTGTACGACAACAAGTTCATGAAGCATCCATGTAAATTACATATGCAATGGTTATGTCCATATTTTGTTAATTCCATTACTTAAGGAGGTGGACTTCAACCACAACAGTTAGATGGAGCAATGCTTCCAAATCTAGTGAATGGTAGTGGGATAAATCCCTATAAGACGGGACCAGAACCACGTGATGCTTGGGGCACTACACAATGAAAAACAAAAAGTAGGACGAATGGATAGAAATAAGGAAGGCACACCAGGAGGAAGTGGGTGCACAAGAGTAGGAGTCAGTAGCAGAGTTAGGAGGTCATGTTGCGGAATATGCAGGTCTACAGACAGAGTCAAATCAATCATAAATTAGGAGAGTTAAAAGTAGTTAACCAATGACGCCTGGTGAAG
This sequence comes from Pseudotsuga menziesii, assembly GCA_001517045.1. NCBI lineage: Eukaryota > Viridiplantae > Streptophyta > Pinopsida > Pinales > Pinaceae > Pseudotsuga > Pseudotsuga menziesii. Next base: position 51,006 of record LPNX011155930.1, read on the forward strand.
TGACACGCATTTATGGTCGATTCGCTCGTTGGATTGACAGGATCGCCGACGGATTCGGGTCGTTAATGACGAATTTGGTCATGATAATCAACATGATTTGGTCATGATGGTAGAAGGATTGATTTGGCACTATAAGAAGGGGCCAAGTGCAGTCGGAAGTTGCCAAGTGCAGTCGAAAGTTGTCATTGTGCAAGATTGAGTAGAGTTGCAGAACTAAGTTAGAGTGAGTTGAGTGCATTACTAAGTAAAGTGCAGATTGAGTGGTTATTGAAGAATTACAGGGAACTTGTACGGTATGTAGAGTGAACCTATCACGGTCGATATTTCAAATGAAAGAGAGTCACCAATTAGTCCAGTAACAATTGTGGAGGAAATCGCAAGTATGATGATAGGATCATCATCGGTACTGAAGAAGAAGAGGAAGGGTCAGAAACCTAGCTCCCCGGTGCCAACAAAGAGGCAGACTAGAATGTATACATGAATACAAGAGGAGGAAACTATGCATATGGGGCAATCGAGATCAATAGTTGTAGAGTCAGCGACTCAAACAGGGGTGTCCCATTAGTGGAATTTTGACGTAAAAAATGGGCCTCTAAACAAAAAAGGTACTATTAAAATCAACTTTTTAAGAACCAATCACAATATAGAGAATTACATCATCTATAATAGTTGAGTTGACATTACTTGAGTTAAGGTTGCTTATTTGTCATATTCTAAAAGGTTGATCAAAATCTATGGTTAACCATGGTAGACTACAAGTACTTTTACACATTGAGTAAAGTACTAATGTCTTTTCACACTTGTTCAATAAAATATATTATTAATTTTATGCATAGAGTAAATTACTAATGTCTTTTCACAGTTTTTCAATAAAATATATTATTGTCCCTTCATATATTTTGAAAAATACAATATATGTCTTTTCATTTAATATGCATGTCTTTACACAATTTTCAATATATGTTATATTTATCCAATTTTTCTTAATATTAAAAATATATTTTATTTACACATTTTCCTTATACATATATATGATATATTCATCTATTTTTCTTAATCTCAAAAAATTATATAATTATATATTTTTAATCGAACTTTATTTTATTTTGTTATTTTTAAAAGGTATTATTAACTTTTCTAATACTTTTAAAATATTTTATTATTAGATTTGTATAAAAAAATTTACAATAAAAAGCATTACAAAATAATATATTCATAAAACCTAATTTAAAAACTAACTTTCAAAAAACTAAATTATAAACAAAATATCATAAAATGTAATATTTTATCGAATTATAGTACAATTAATTAAAAACCACAAAACATTACATTGTACAAAATATTAAAATCAAAGTTTAAAATATTAAATATTAACTTATATAAGTACATTAAAAAGCAATATTTTACAAAATTATATTACAATTAATTAATTAAAAGCTAAGAAAAACTTAGATTCTAAATAATTAATGTCAAATTTTAAAGATTAGATTTAAGTATAGAATATATGTGCTAACCTATATTAAAATAAAAAAATTATTAAAATCAAAATTTAAATTTTTAAAATTTAGAATGTATAAATATATTAATAAGGGGCAGGGATGTAGGCCAAGTGGCAACTGCACGTTATGTTAAGGCATATAGGATGTTAAGCAAGTCAGTGTTTCGAGTCTCGATGAAATGTGTGCGAAAGTTGAGCCCATAGTTGGTCATGCCTAGGGGTTATACTGGAGCCGTCGAAATTGACCTCGTATCACATGAGTACAAAGCTGACATCATTGTTGATTCTACACACATATATATTAAATTTAGAGTATACAATGAATATGTTAAAATATTTCTATATATTTTAAAATGTATAAAAAAAATTAATAATAGGTGATTAATTTATTAATATAGAAAAAAAAATCATAAATTGGTTTAATAATTTTTTATACAAATCATAAACATCCTATTTTATGAGAATTTAACTAAATTAATTCCATTATAAAAACACATAAATTGATTTAATAAAAAAATAAACAATTTAAATTAAAAAAATACATATATATATTATTTTTAATTTTAAATTTCGAATAATGGGTTAAGCACATTAGATGTAAATTTTATTAAGAACCTAAAAAAGATAAGTTATAATAAAAAATTAAAAAGAAACGTGTTATCTTAAATTTTAATTTTGAAACACTAAATTAATTATATCATAAAAATACATATATTATATAAAGAAACAAAAAAACATAAGTTATAATAAAAACTTAAGAATATATATATTAAATTTCAATTTTCGATGTTTGGTTGGAAAAAATTTGAAAATTTTGATATTTTTTCATTTTGTATTATTTGATTATCTTTTCATTGTGTCTATATTTTATTATTAAAACATATTTGATTGTCTTTTCATTGTATTTATATTTTATTATTAAAAGTGATCTTCAAGTTCACGGACATGAATGTATCTAAGTACTACACATTTTTTGGAAATTAAAATTAGCTTTTAGTCACTTCAATATAATATCTTTTATTATTTTTGTTTTTAGTATATATCTCAACCATGGTTATCTAAATTGTACATTTAATGTAGTGGAAATGTGAGTTGTTAAGTATACATTCCCTATAAAATGCCTAGTTAATAATATTTTAATATATCCCTTACGAGGCCCATTTTTTACCTCAAAATTCCCCTAATTATTAAGGACATCCCTAGGTATATACCCCCCCAGTCACCTCGGTGCGCAATCCAGGAGGCTCACCAAGAATCAAAAGTACTAAGTGAAGATCATGACGCTACCACAAGTGATGGTATGCACTACAAATATCGTGCTTTTGCTGATGCAGATAAAGTATGATGACCATGACTTGCTTGCAGGGGATGATGTTGCAAAGGACCCATTTGTGTCAATGGTAGAGGTGGAAGGAGACCCAATAGAACGTATTCCAATGGATTGGGCGAGCGCGTTGAATAAAGTGGGGTTGTTGGGGTTGTTGGGTGGTTCAATTAGGTGAATGCCTGCATCAAGCAACCGCTGTCATGTTTTCATGGCGAGACTTTGTGGTTGGACACACCAGTCGCAAGTATGGTAGATTTGATCTTAGACATCACGGGGCTGCCAAAGGATGGGCCAGACCCCTCATAGTATTTTAGATGCAAGGATAATGATAAGAGGCTTGTAGCGAGTTTGAAGAAGAAATTTGGTTTGCAGCATGATGGGCGGGTTTACCACATTGATAGCATCAATGACTAGGCAGTGCATATTGACACACGAATTTTAGCAAGAAAAATAGTTAAGAAGAATTGCCCCATTCAATGTAACTCAGGGGTGATTGTGTGTGCCGAGCAATGCGTAGAAGGCATACAAATGAAATGGTCTCTCTTTTTTATGAACCAGTTGGCAGAGGATGTAGTGGAAGTAAAGGCGAGAGAGTGACCGTTTACTTATAATTGGTTGATCTTAATGGCACTTGTGGCTTGGATGGAGCCAGTCGACTATCAAGGCATGGACGTAGAAGCAGTGAAAGTATGTAAGGGTGCCCATTACCAAAAAATTTGGTGGGTAAAGGAATCTAAAAAATGGAGGACTGTGTGATCCAATTTTGGGTCTATTGGGAATCGCTATAAGCGGTAGCTAGGAAATTTCCTCAGTTATCTAAGGAAGTTGCAGTGAAGTATCAATGGATTGCGTAGTTCGAAATTGGACCACACGCTATTCTTGTATAAGCACGACATGACCCAGACATGAAATGGTTGTCGATGCCTTATAAATTGTGTGAAGTAGAGTTAGAGGCGATGGTTAATGGTTTTCCTGTAGAATGACAGGAACCAGTTAGTTGGAAGAAGTATCTACGGGACTCCTGACAGATGCAGGTGTTGATCCCGTGCATAAGGACGACCAACAGAGTGATAATGGATTTAGACCAAGAATCGTTGAAGAAACCGATGGACCTAGAAGTAGAACATGTGTTCAATGAGTTAAGAACAAAGAGGTGCATGGAGCAGGGTGCGAGTAGTAGCACCATGCCATGGATGGAAGCGCAGTTGAATCGGCTCATCAAGGTAGTTGTAGATGCAACATATGTGGCAACAAAGGAAATGATGAAATATGTGCAGGAGTGATTTACGGAGGTAAGAACAAAACTTGATTCATTATATGATGTTGTTTTGAAGAGAGCGCTAGAAGGTGCGATTGTGCAAGACTTTGCATCAATCAACACTGAGCCGCAGGTTAGGAATGTTCAAATTACCTATACTGCAATTGACACTGGAAGAGAGGATTTGAATACCTCCCTGCAGTAGTTGCAGAACATATGACTGGACATCAATGTGTTGTCAACACAGACGTTGGTACACATGCAACGAGTGGCCAACCAAGAGATGGCAAACAAATAGAAAGAAATCAACGATTGATTCTTGCGGTCGTAGGAGAAAGAGGAGAAAGCGCAGAAAGAGGTCAAGGAATTGCAACAGAAAAAGGAAAAGTTGATGGAAGAGAAAGCGTAGGAAATAAAAGCACTAACATAAGCACAAGACGAGTTGAAAGCGAAGAGCGTCGGGGAGATCACAGAGCTGAAAAAGGAACAAGATCGCCTTATCTTTGAGAAGGCACATCTTTGGGATAACCAAGTAAAGTTGGAAGAGGTAGTTATAGATGCCTGCTAGTACATATTGGAGAGTATCACGGAGCTGAATGCAGTTTCTAGTGCACAACGGCTTGGGGCCATCATTTCCTAGTTACAGCGGGACAATGGCATTTTGGAGTCCTTGGTGCACCCGACCACACCACCAGAGAAAATAGCAGAGTGAAAGAACAATATAGAATATTTAGCAACACAAATTTTTGTAGTCACTATGATGGAGGATCAGAACAAGGAATTTAACGCTATCATCCACTTTTTGAGTACAGGCTATGCGCCTCTAGGATTCTCCGGCAATCAGAAGAAACACTTGGTAGTCAGAGTTGCAGACTTCACATTGAGTGCTGGACACCTCTATAAATTGGGCATGGATGAAATACTACACCATTGTGTTTTTTATTATGAGTGACATTGGGTTATGAGTGAAGCACATGCTGGTGTTGCAAGTGGACACTACGCAGGAAAGGAAACTGTGCACATGATATTGCAGGCAGGATTATGGTGGCCAACCATACACATGGATATTAAAAGCATATGTAGGCACTATGATATCTACCAGAGAATAGGAAAACGATCATGCCACGAAGAGATGTCACTTGCACCATAGATAACACTACAATCCTTTGACAAATGGGCTGTTGATTTTGTTGGACTGATCAGTCCACCAAGGAAAAAAACTAGCGCACGCTACATTATTTCTGTGATAGACTATTTAATCAAATGGGATGAAGCTGCTCCTGTTAAATATTGTAGCACTGCAACCGCGACAAATTTCTTATTTGAAAACATGGTAACAAGATTTGGTTGTCCAAAAATTATACTCATCGACCAAGGTATGCATTTTGTTAACAAAATGATTGCTGAGCTGACTGTAGAGTTTCAGATCCATTAAAAGAAAATGACACCCTATCATCCTCAAGCGAATGGAATGGTCAAATCTTTCAACAAGATTCTAGATAATGCACTGACCAAGGTATGCAATGTGCGATGAGATGACTGGGATCAGAAAGTATCAGCTCTTCTATGAGCGTACCACACAACTTGCAAGTGACTAACACAACACACCCCATTCATATTGGTATATGGACAGGAATTTGTTGTACCAATGGATTATATTGTGCCAAGCCTATGGATTGCTATGCTAACAGAGATGACTGACAGAGATGTTGTTGAACAGAGGTTGTCACAGCTCCTTTAGACAGAAGAGGAACGCTTCGTCGTAGGATTTCATTGGACTGTCGAGAAGCAGAGATAGAAATCATGGAATGATGGCCATATCTGGATCAAACCATTCAAAGTCAGAGGAATATTGTTGTTGTATGACCAAAAAAAAATAAAAAACCTAGGTAAGCTAAATACACATTGGCTAGGGCCATATATGGTCACGCACATCACTGATGTGGGCCTGGTAAAACTGCAAAGACTAGATGGAACTTATGTATCAAGTATGTTGAATGGAAGTTGCTTGAAGCCATACTATTATGGTCATATCATCCATGGTTAAAAATTGCATTGCAGGTGAAACAAATAAGAAGAAGAAAGAAACAGAAATAAACAGAAACTGTTCTGTCACAGAACCAGCTAAAAGCATAGGAAAAAGCGCAAAGCGTAGGAAAATGTAGAAAGTGCTGGAAAAAGAGGAAATGACAAGATGGACAACATTAAAGTGAAAATATCTGGCGAATATTGAGGTAGTTATGATAGCTAAGCGCCATTAATTCGACGAGATACGAGGAGAATGACGGTGTGCTTTTTGGTCCCATCAGTCATCTCCGACATAACTGCCATAACTATGCTGGCAGGTGCAGTGAAGCACTCCAACTATCTAGTTAATGAAGGAACACATCGGCCAATAATCCCATGTGATCGATTAGACCTTGACCTCCCATCATATGACAATCGCAAGATGTGTCAACGGGTATAAATGTAGGGATTCACCATCAAACAGTATTTTATGTACATAGAGAGAGCGTGAGGTGAGGTTTCGAGACCATGTGCTTGCTCCATTAGCAAATCCAATGTAACAACGTGAGGTAGGATCCATCTGGAACAATCAAGGAAACCATATATAAGACTCAATTTAAGAACTGTGTAAAACAAAAAATAACAAAACTATGCTACAAGTAACTCAATGGTGATGTTTAAGGTTAAAATCTCTTGAGGTAGAGCCTGTTACAAGGATTCTCCAAGAGTTGTCCATCAGAGTCAACAAGGATATATGCCCCTTTTCCAAGGTAGTGGTGGACGACATATGGATCGTACCACATTGATTCAAATTTTTCTTTCCCCAACTTGTCATTGGCTTGGTCATAAACCAGAACCATATCACCTTCGTTGAAGGTGCGAGGGTGGACATGGGAGTCATAATGTGACTTTGACCAGGATTTGGTTGCTTTAATGGATTGGAGAGCCGTACGATAGCCTTTGTTGGTTTTTTCTAGTATGAGGAGGCGTTCTTCCAATGACGAAGTGTCGGGGAGTAATTCCACAGTGAGTTGGAGAGAGGGAATCTGACACTCTATGGGGAGCACTGATTTGATGCCATGTACCAAATGAAAAGGAGTGAATTTGGTGTCAGTCATCATGAACGTGTGGTAATCCCATAGCACGGAGAACATTATGTGGTTCCAGTTTGTTTTATGGTTTCCTACCATCCTTTGGAGCATCGTCTTCATGGTTTTATTGACTGCTTCGACCTAGCCAATCCCTTGGGGGTAGTAGGTGGATGAGAACTAGAACTCTAACTTCAACATCGTTGATATTTCAGCGTAGAATGCATCTTCAAAATGTGAACCATGGTCTGAGATGAGTTTTTTGGGGACACCAAAACATGCCATGACATGGTTGAAGAAAAAGTGCGTTGTTGTTTCACCTTTGCAATCAAATGTGGGCATAGCCTCAGCCCACTTGGTGAAGTAATCGACAGCCACAATAATGTATTTATGGTCATTGGATGAGGTAGGGTTGATTGTCTTAAATTTGATTTCCCACTTGCAGAAGGGGCCGACTATGACCACAGGGTGTAATGGTGCAGGGGGAGTCCTTTCCTTTGGGGAAAAGAGCTGATAGCTATGACAGTGTTTGACTGCCTCGCTGCAATCAATGAAAATGGACAGCCAAAAGTAGCCGACATGTAGGATCGTTTGGGTGGTTTCCAATCCTGAGAGGTGGCCACTGCAAGCTCCATTGTGGCAGTCGCTAAGGATTGTCTCGGCCTCATCATGGGTGATGCAACGGCATAATATGGTGTCAATGCCTCGACGATACAAAACATCTCCAATAAAAAGATGGTGAGCATCTTGGTGTTGGATGCGCTACCTATCTTCACAGCCTAAGTGAGTTGAAAACTTTTGAGTACGTAAATATAGGAGGATGCCCCCATACGATGGATCTTCCATGGAGATGATGAATAAAAACTCATTTAGGAGATTCACCGTGATTGGTGGCGGTTTGGACAATGGGGGCAGATCTATTATTAACATAGCTAGCATCGATGCCTTAGTGCTTTTTGGTGTGACAAATTCCAAGTCAAACTCCTGGAGGATGACTACCTACTTGGTTGCATGGCCTTGCACTATGGAGCAGGAGAGGAGGTGTCGCATGGGGTTGGAATTTTCCACTACACGGGTATGGTTAGAAATGACATAGTGATTCATTTTTTGGATCAAGAAAAGAATGGCAAGGGTCATCTTCTCTTCAGGTGGATATCGTAAAGGAGGATTGGTAATATTCTGGCTAACGTAGTAAATTACATGGTCTTGACGAGCATCGTATTCTTGGACCAAAATGACAGTGATAGCAGTTTCAGATGCCGACACATAGAGGATGAAATCCATAGTGAAGTAGGGTGTAGAAAGTAATGGTGCAGAAGCCAGAGCTTGTTTTAACACATCAAAAGCATCTTGCACCTACTGGTCCCACACAAATGGAATTTTAGAACGAATAATACATAAGAATCCATGAGTTTTTTCACATAATTGTAATGACCCTTTTTGAAATTTTATTCAAATGCCCAATTTTCCAAATTTCTCACAATTTTGGCTCTTGACTAGTTTTGATGTCTAGACCTCCAAATTGACCCAAATGCTTCCAAATTTTCTCGGAAGGTACATGAATGATAATATAACTTAAATACCATGATCATGTATGTTTTTTTACCTCCCAATTACTTTTTAAAACTTGTTTAATGTTCTGTTCAAAGTAGGATTCTTGACTAGCAAATTGGGGCTCCAATTCCCCTTGTGTAATTACCGAAAAGGGCTTCACAAATGATCCAAAAGTCACTTGAATTTATGAACAGAGGCTAGGTATGTGTAAGGTACCTTTTAAAATTCTCATATTCATCATGTTTCAGTCTATACAGTCTGTTATGACTCTTTCCAAAACAACCCCCAAGTCACAATTTTGACCCTTGGGGAAAATGCACCAAATCTTCTCTCAATGCAATAAAAATGAGTAAAATGGATTCCAATGCTTAAGTAATTAAAATGAGACTTGAAATACACATTAATTAAAGTCCATACATTATACATTTATCAGATATACATTCCTCCATTCGAAATAATAAGCATTACAATGGCATATATCAAAATGGAGTGCAAATGGTCATCATTTGCTCATTAAAAGTCATTTTGACAGACAACTCTTGGGAATTTCAACTTGAAAAATTTTGAGAATGAAGAAAATATAATATTTAACTCATTCCAATCATAAATGGACAATCAAAGGCTCTCCCAATTTGAAATCATCAGCATTGTAATGGTTCACAACAAGATAGTGGGGAAATGACACTATTTTTTCATTCTTCAACATTTTTACATGAATTAATTTGGGTATTTTGAGCTGAGAGTATTCTAAAAATGAAATAAAAATCATATACATCATAACATAATATAATTATCATTATAATCTTCCCCAAAGATATCAATATCTCACCCAAAGCGCAATCCCTCCATTGACATGAATATGGTGTGAAAATTGGAAATAGTTGAGAGAGAGTGTTGCAATAGAAGAATCCACATTATTTACTGTATCTTACACCTACAAATAATACTCCATTAATTCTCCATGAAATACCCAAGTGGCCTTTCCAAACACCAACTAGGATGGGAATCTTTCACCCTCGAAATTGGCTTAAGCAAGAAAACTAGTCATCCACTAGCTCTCACAATTCACAAATGAGCAAAATATTCTTCTCATGGATGATCCATATATTTTATAAACATTATTGGTATTATAAGGTTCCAAATCCATCCATAAAACCAAATCCAAGTCGAATTGTTGTGGCTGTTCATGCTATGCCATGTGGCCTCTCTCTTCACCTTCCCTCTTCTCCCAAATTTGAGTAGGAGCCTCTTGGCCTTCTCCAACTCCCAATTTTGACCTCCAAGATGATCTATTCAGGCCTTACATGTCAGTATTTCATCCTTCAGATCTGACTCGGGTCATAACTGTCATAGAATCTCCATCATTGGTGTCATAGTTGTCATAAATGTAAGGGGAATCTAGCCAAGTGTCCATGAAACTCCCATTTGGCTCTTCCTCTCCCATGTAAGTTACAATTCATCCCAAATTTGACCTATTAAGTATATCTACAAATATATTAACATTATAATCCATAAAATAACATTAGACTTCCCATATATTCAAATTTGCAAGAGAAAGATACCATTTAACATAGGAATTCTAGCTAGTGTGGGCCCCATAGTCTCCATGTGTCTTCATGCTCTATTGCCACTTCCATTTTATCTTTTATTTATTTAATAAGATAAATTATTAAATATTTATCCCCTTACAATGTATAAACATCATTTATTATCCCCATTATTCCAAATCTCAAATCTTCCACCCCCAACCTAGGAAACTAGTCATTTTCCTCCTTGGCAATTATTTGACTTTTAGCATCCATTTGACAACTTTCATGAATATGGAAAATGTGATTTGGCCATTGTGACCCAATGCCAAATTTTGGACATTACAAATCCTCCCTTACCAATATTTCTTGTCCTCAAGCAATTTCAAACATGGTTGTTGAAGAACCTGCTTTCTGTATGATTCTTTGAAGTTGCCACTAAGCTTCCCACTTTGAGTCTATGAGATTCCATGAAGATTTCAGAGAATAACCACCATTCTTGCTACTGCACTAATATTATTAATATCACCTTATTAAATGGGGAATCCATCTCCCATACTGCTTGTTTCCCAAAGAATTTGAAATCAATCGGACTAAAAACTATACCAGGGTCCCATTGCTTGCATTGCACTCCAACAATTAAGAGTGCTCTCCAATCCATACATTTGGAAAGAGAATTTTTGGATCCCATTTTCTTGTATGCATTCTTCCAAACATCATGAGTGCATAATATATATCATCAAAGTATATAAAAACATAATAAGAATGTACATCAAGTAGGTGCCTCACCAATAAATCATGAAAGTGCTTATACCTCCCAATGAATAGACTACCTTTTGCCAAGTGCATACAAGCTTCAAGTGACCAATCAAATTTGCTCCAATGACATAGGTGAGGATCCCATGTTCCACTATTCTGCTCCAAATATATATAATGTGCATCAATATAATCAGCCATGTGTTCTTTCATCCAAGGAGTGAATGAAGAACCTCCACCAAAATCTGAACCAAATAATGAGCAAAGAAAACATGAAGACTTCAAGTGGATCAAAGAAGTCTCATCAATACACCCATGAATATGTATATCATCATGAAATAACAGAGGATTTTTCTTCCAATAAGAATATTCTTCAATCACATATCTCTTCACCCAAGTGTGTGATGAAGTTCCTCCAACATCAAATAGACTAGGCAAGGAGCAAGGAAAATCATGAGTCTCCAAGTGACTCAAGGGAACATCATAGGTGCACCCATGTAGATGTGTAGAATCATAATGTAAACAAGGATTCTTTTTCAAATGTGAATAATATGGTTCTCTAACAATTACATCATCAAAAGGATAAATAGAATGTCCATGCTCTTCATGTGGCACCCTAAAAAAGAAACCTTTCACCCATACTTCATTAGGATGACTGCTACAAAATTTAGAAGTGTAGGATGTAGGAGAAAGAACCAACTCACCCAAATGATCATTAAGTGAAAAATTTTCATAATGTGAAGGATACACAAGGGTAAGATTATGCAACTCCTTCAAGAGTGTGAAACCTTTGTCATAGATTGGTTCCAATGTAGAGGAATCATGTTCTTCTTTAAAAATTGCATACCCTTCATCAAGAGACAATTAAAGTTCCTCTTAAACCACATCAAGTGTTTGGATATCTTCAAGCACATCTTCAAATACATCAAGTACATTCAAATTTCCAAATTTCTCATGATCCATCATGTCATGAGAATCCTCCAAACAATCTACCATTTGAAAATCTGAAACATAGGAGGAAAAACAAGTGTCTTGCAACTTTTCAAGAAGTTGCTCATTTTGAATTGTGAGCTTATGAATAACTTCATTATTCTTCAAGTAGGATTCATGTAAACATTCACTAATCTCAATGAAATTTTTTCTACCAAAAATAAAAGACATGAAATTACCTTTGATGTTGCAAATTGCTCTTTGGATCTTCTCTATGTCTTCAAGGAAGGATGGCTCCTCCAAGGAAGTAGCTCTCCAACAAGAATTTGATACCAATGCTTGAGTGTCATGGAGTATGCTAAGGGCCTCTTGGATCTTCTTTTCATTAATATTTCAGGACCCTTCAAGAAAATGAGGCTCTTGTAAATTAAGATCCTCATCTTCTTCCTTATTTCTTGGACCAACTTCATGAAGCTCAAGTGGTGATGGGGAATTTTATCTTATTTCTTCTTCAACTTCTACAAGGTATTCATTTTCAAGTTTAATAGAATTTTGTCTTGCAGCAACACTTTCAAAATTTATCTATGTCACCAACATAGAGGTGTGAGCACCCATCAGTAGGTACTCATTCATAGTTCAAGCATACATCATTAGATGCTCTTTGGTCCATGTCCATAGTAGAATTTGTTTCAGAATTATATTCAATAGATTCAAGGTACTCTTCTGCCTTCTCATGTGATGTTTCCTCATCTTTTTCAAAGTCATCTGGGAGTGAATTTCGATCCTCTTCATGTAATGCCTTTTCTTCTTCATCACCCACAGAAATTTGTAGCTCCTTCGTCTCCTACCTACTTGTGCATTGATTATAATTCCTTAATGAATTATTATTTGAATTATTTTTTATAAATTCCTACAACCAATCATTAAGGTGTTCACAATGAATAGTTTTATGTGCCAATTTGAATGCTTGATTAACCTGCCTGGACATATCATCACCACATGGCTTAATGAATTTATTCAATTAATATATACCATACATAACTTCAATAGGTTCCAATACCATTCTCTAATACCACTTTAATGTCCCTTTTTGAAATTTTATTAAAATGCCCAATTTTCCAAATTTCTCACAATTTTGGCTCTTGACTAGTTTTGATGTCTAGACCTCCAAATTGACCCAAATGCTTCCAAATTTTCTATGAAGGTACATGAATGATAATATAATTTAAATAAAATTATAATGTATGTTTTTTGACCTCCAAATTACTTCTGAAAACTTGTTTAATGTTCTGTTCAAAGTAGGATTCTTGACTAGCAAATTGGGGCTCCAATTCCCCCTGGGTAATTGCAGGAAATGGCTTCACAAATGATCCCAATGTCACTTTAATTTATGAAAATAATATGAGTATGTGTAAATTAAATTTTAAAATTCTCATATGCATCATGGTTCAGTTCATACAGTCTTTTATGACTCTTTCCAAAACAACCCCCAAGTCACAATTTCGACCCTTGGGGAAAATGCACCAAATCTTCTCCCAATGCAATAAAAATGAGTAAAATGGATTCAAATGCTTAAGTAATAAAAATGAGACTTGAAATACACATTAATTAAAGTCCATACATTATACATTTATTATATATACATTCATCCATTAGAAATAATAAGCATTACCATGGCATATATCAAAATGGAGTGGAAATGGTCATTGTTTGCTCATTAAAAGTCATTTTGACAGACAAATATTGGGAATTTAGAATTGAAAATTTCTAAGAATTAATAAAATAGAATATTTAACTGATTCCAATCTTAAATGGACAATTAAATTCTCTCCCAATTTGAAATCATCAGCATTGCAATGGTTCACAACAAGATAGTGGGGAAATGACACTATTTCTTCATTGTTCAACATTTTTCCATGAATTATTTTGGGTATTTCGACCTGAGAGTATTATAAAAATGAAATAAAAAGAATATAAATCATAACATAAGATAATGATCATTATAATCTTCCCCAAAGAGATCAATAGCTCACCCAAAGCGCAATCCCTCCATTGGCATGAATATGGTGTGAAAACTAGAAATAGTTGAGAGAGAGTGCTGCAATAGAATAATACACATTATTTCATGTATATTACACCTGAAAATAATACTCCATTAAGTCTCCATGAAATACCTGAGTGGCCTTTCCAAACACCAACTAGGATGGGAATCTTTCACCCTTGAAATTGGCTTAAGCAAGAAAACTAGTCATCCACTAGCTCTCACAATTCACAAATGAGAAAAAGGATCTTATCATGGCTGATCCATGTATTTTATAAAAATTATTGGTATTCTAAGGTTCCAAATCCATCCATAAACCAAATCCAAGTCTAATTGGTGTGGCTGCTCATGCTATGCCATGTGGCCTCTCTCTTCACCTTCCCTCTTCTCCCAAATTTGAGTAGGAGCCTCTTGGGATTCTCCAACTCCCAATTTCGACCTCCAAGATGCTCTATTCAGGCCTTACATGTCAGTATGTCAGCCTTTAGATCTGACTTGGGTAATAACTGTCATAGAATCTCCATCATTGGTGTCATAGCTTTCATAAATGTAAGGGGAATCTAGCCAAGTGTCCATGAAACTCCCATTTGGCTCTTCCTCTCCCATGTAAGTTACAATTCATCCCAAATTTGACATATGAAGTATATGGACAAGTATATTAACATTATAATCCATACAAGAACATTAAACCTCCCATATATTCAAATTTGCAAGAGAAAGATACCATTTAACATAGGAATTCTAGCTAGTGTGGGCCCCATAGTCTCCATGTGTCTTCGTGCTCTATTTCCACTTCCATTTTCTCTTGTATTTATTTAATAAGATAAATTATTAAATATTTATCCCCTTATAATGTATAAACATCATTTATTATCCCCCTTATCCCAAATCTCAAAGCTTCCACCCCCAACCTAGGAAACTAGTGATTTTCCTCCTTGGCAATTATTTGACTTTTAGCATCCATTTGAAAATTTCATGAATATGGAAAATGAGATTTGGCCATTATGACCCAATGCTGAATTTGGGACATTACAATAATCTGGTACAAAACGGCAAAGGAAATTGGCCTTACCTTGGAGACTCTGTAATTGGAGCAAAGTACCTGGTGGGGCAAAGTCCGTGGTGGGGGGGTCGACCGTCATTCCTTTGTGGGACATGATGAACCCCAATAGATGGCCTGTAGGGACACAAAAAACACACTTTTGGGTGTTCAAGCAGATTTTGTACTTACGACATCTCAGGAAGACTTATCGCAAGTCATCTAAGTGTTGTGTTCACTTCCGTGACCGAGCAATAAGGTCTTCTAGGTAGACCAATATTATGTGAATGAGGTCATGGAAGTGTTGGAAATGGGTTGGATATAAGTGAGTTGTGCAAAATATAGGATGCTTCACATACTCACGTGGCACAGCACAAGGTAAAGATAGTGCGATAGGTGGAAAATAGTCCACTTCTAGATATTTTCATGTCACTTTTTGTAATTATTGACCATTTCTTTGGAATATTGGTCCTTAGTGGTTAAGTTAGTTAAAAGTTTGTTATAATTTAGTTAGAAGTGGACCTTGAATGCAAAGGTGCAAGCCTATAAATCAAAGAATTATGCATGTAAGAGACACAATTTTTGGAGAAGAGATATATGGTGAATGAATTCTGGATGTAATACTAGATTGATGTCTATTTTGATCTACGATTTTTTCTACAGATCTAATACAATGTGATGTGGATTGATCTAAGATTCTATTGCCTCTTTTATTTTCCTGTTTTACCTTGCTACGATTCTGATGCTGAATGATGAATAGATATGCATAAGAATGGATAATGTGATGCTTTATGCTTATGAATGTTGTCATCTTTTAGATCTGGTTTTTCCAATGGTATATCTGTAGTAATGATGAATGACTAAGTGCAACATGATGAATGGTTCAGTAAGTAAAGTAGATCTAGAAATTAAGCGAATGAAAATTTGATGCCCCAACCCTCCTCTATACTGCGAAAAATTGGTTATGACAACTCTCCCTTGAACATCTCGGGTGACACCTCATCCGCTCTGTGGGTGTTGCTAGATAGGGTAAAACCTATCTGGGTCAATGCTCAGGGAGATTGCAACGTGTTGAGAATTGATAGAGTGGAACCCTTGTCAACTGGGTTTTTTTGGTCAGGATTGCACCAACAAATGGTTTTGTTTCCCAAGTTTCCGTAGTATAGAGGAGGGTTGGGGAATCGACTATTCATCAGCCTAATTTCCATATCTACTTTAATTACTGAACCATTCATCATGTTGCACATAGTCATTCATCATTACTGCAGATCTACTAGTGGGAAAAAAATATCTAAAAGATGACAGCATTCATAAGTAGAAAGCATCGCATTATCCATTCATATGCAGATCTATTCATCATTCAGCATCAGAATCGCAGCAAGGTAAAACAGGAAAAGAAAAGAGGCAATAGAATCTAAGATCAACCCACATCACATTATATTAAATTCGCAAAACAAATCATAGATCAAAATAGACATCGATCCAGTATTACATCCATAATTCATTCACCATATATCTCTTCTCCAAAAATTGTGTCTCTTACATGCATAATTATTCTATTTATAGGCTTGCGCCTTTACATTCAAGGTCCACTTTTAACTAACTTCTAACAAACTTGTAAATAACTTAACCACTAAGGACCAATATTTTGAAGAAATGGTCAATATCATGAGGGGTCACTTGTGAGGCTGCAATTTAAAAAAAGAGAGAGAGAGGGGAGTCAAGTAGATAGAGGAGAAAAGGGCACGCTCGAAGGGGTTGCGCATGAGTAGGATTCATTTGCATGGTAAAAAGGATTTGTCCCAACCACTGCAGGATTGCGATAGAGGAAAAATCAGCACTATTTAAAGCATAGTTAATATAAGTAACCCGACAGCACTGTGCACTGCTTAAGCTATTGTGGAAAGGATGAAAAGGATAGATGCAAAGAGGTTGTGGTTGCACCAAGAGATAGGAGCTGCACCCAAGAATGGAAAATGGTGCATGATAGGAGGTCACTACGTAAGATTAAATGGATCACATTGTATAGCAGAAACTGTGACAATGACTGGACATCACATCTGTTATAGCTGATTTTACCACACATGGTTGATCACATATTTATGGCCTTCCCTGTCCCTCTACAGACTCTTTAGACCCCATGGACTGGACTAATATTATACTTTGTTGTTTCCAAGTTCATCCCTAAAAACACCTATTTATTGCTATATGCAAATTTCAATCCCATACTTGGGTGTACACGCCTTTATACCACCAGAGTTTCTTCTAGAGTGGTTCCTCAAATCATTGTTACCTTATATTGCAAAGAATGTTTCTACGTCTAGAGTTCAAAATGAGGACCAAGTTATTTTTAGGGCTCAAGAGTTGGATTTGATCTATGCTCAATTTGAACTCTTGTATGAGATTATCCTGAATGCTCCAAGATCCAATATCGACCCCAAGATTAAACCTGGGCCACATGTTGATGGAATTGTTGGATCCACAAGTACCAAACCTGCAGACTCAGTTACAAAACAAGTGAGCCAGTTATCGCTTAACCAACCGTCATCGGGACAAGCCACAACTTCGTCTCAACCTTCCCAATCGGCAAGTGTACTTTCAGTGAAAACTTCAAACCTGAAAGGAAACCAGTAGCCTTGAAGGTATAAAAAGAAAGGAAAAAATAATCGTAAGGGTGGGAATAAAAATGAAAATGGTAATAATAATGACAAGAACACGAACAATGCTAGGGGGGACAAGCAGCCTAAGCGTAAGGTGAAGTTTCCTTGTAAGTTTTGTAAGGATGATCACCTCACTCACTTGCACCCTTGTATGGAGGATGCCTCGAAGTTCATAGCACAGGGCCCAACTATTTTTACTAATCCTTTACCTAATAATCAAAATATTAACTTGAGGACCGTTCATCTTGGTTGTGCATCTGGTGGAACTCAAAACCCGACTAAGGCTGCTAGTGGTCATGGTTGCATGAACATGGTGATATCTACCAAATTTTTGATGCGTGTGAAATATTATGGGTCATCACAACCAGACCTTGGGAAAGAACCTGATCCACCCGAGAGCTCTTTGTGATTTAAAAAGCCTACGGATAAACCTGAAGTTTCCCCTCGCATTCCTAAGGGAGTCTTGAAGCACTCAGGGCACAATAGTTATGCTCAAGATACCCAAAACTATTAAGTTGTCAAGGATTTGGGATAGACTCCTTGTGCGATGTTCGCATTAGAAGTGCTTCAGACTTGTCCTCCGAAGAGAAATGCCTTATTGTCTGCTCTTGGGGTTAGTGATGATAGCTCTTCTTCCATGATCAAATTTGAAACTCATGGAATATAGCCTCGCTTTCCTTACTATGTGTCTCTTTTGATTCATGTAGAGTGTCTCAACAACACCATCATGTGTATTGTTATTGATGAAGGCATTGTCACTTTCATGATGTCATTGTCATGTTGGAAGGGCTTAGGTTCTCCCACGTTGTCTCAGTCTTCCAACATGCCGATTGATTTCGATGGAAGGTCATTTTGGCCACACTGTATACTTCCTTCTCTAGAGGTCCAATTGGGAGGGAATACTGTCGCAATCAAAGTTGAGGTGGTTAATGCGCCCCTTGACTACCATCTTTTGCTGGGTAGGAACTGGATGTTAAATATGCAAGCAGTAGCCTCTTCCCTATTTCAAGTGGTTTGATTTTTCCATTTAATGGGAAGATCATTACTATTAATCAAAAATATTTCCAGAATCCGAGTGTAAACACATCATCATGAGCTTCTATCCCGATTATCAATCATTCTTAGCCGACAACTGAGAATGTGGGTGTAGGTATGTATCCTTCTCTCATGGGAACCTTTAGTTGTCCTACGCCCATTATTTTGATTGGTTCTAGTCTTGGTGGGGATTCATCCTCATCGAATTCGATATCCTTTCGCACTACTAATATGGAGGATCCTTGGGTTCTTCCTTCACCAATTAATTAGAATATTCCTGTCAAGAAAGACGTGTCATTTTCTACAACAATGGTGGTGTATAAAGTGGATCTTGATCATGTTGTAGACCCTAGTCCTTCCTCTTCGCAGACGAAGGAGGAGTACCCTTATATGCTTCCTGCATGGGTAGTAGAGTCATATCACTCTCACGACTGCCTTGATGATGTTTTTCCATCAAATAAAGCTATTCTTGAGGCCATGTCTGGGATTGAACAACCTTGGGAATAATTGCACCATAGATCGTATTTCCTTCCTAAACTTGATTGTTTAGATTGTGATGACTTTAGGGCGATTCTAAGTGATAAAATTGGTAGCCCTATGATCCCATCAATATCTCCTGGTCAGATGGCTGAAGGGAACATGGCTAACCTGTCACCAATGATTCCTATCAACATTTCTCATGATCCTGATAAGGTTGAGAATGTTTACATTGGTGTGTATTGTTCCCTCGATGAGATTAAAGAGTATACCAAGATGTTTAAGGAGTTTCATGATATTTTTTCTTGGTGATATGAAGAAATTCTAGGTACAGACCCTCGCATTGTCAAACACGAAATCAAGACCTATTCGGATGCAAAACCGGTTTGACAATGTTTGCATGCCATGAATCCTAGGAAAGCACTTGTCATTAAAGCTGAGATAGAGAAACTACTGAAAGTTGGTTTTATCTATATCATTCCCTTGATGGAGTGGGTTTCAAATCCTGTTCTGGTGGATAAGAAGTAGGGAGCGATCCAAATATGCACTGATTTCCATGATTTAAATTGAGCCTGTCCTAAAGATAATTTCCCTACACCATTTATTGATCAAATTTTGGATGAGTGTGTGGGGCATGAGGTACTTTCATTTATGGATAGATTTTCTAGATATAATCAGATACAAATTAAACCCGAGGATCAACACAAGACCGCATTTATTTTTCCTTGGGGAACTTTTTCATATCAGCTTCAGCCTTAAAAACACTAGAGCTACATTTCAGTGGGACATGACCTTAATCTTTCACGATATTAAAAATATTATTGAAGTATATTTGGATTATATCGCTGCTCACTCTCAGTTGAGAGTGCATCATCCTTACCATTTGTGATTAGTGTTCAAAAGATGCCATCGTTATCAAGTTCATTTAAATCCTCATAAGTGCATATTTTGCGTGAAAGTTGGTCGCTTACTAGGATTCATCATATCTAGGGATGGTATTAGAGTCGATCCCTTGAAGGTTAAGGCAATACTTCAATTGTATCCCCTGCATAACATTCAACACCTTCAATGTTTACAAGGTATGGCGAACTTCTTGAGAAGGTTCGTGGTCAATTTTTCCAACTTGACTAAGGCTTCATGTGTTTGTTGAAGAAGAACACCCCTTTTTACTAGGATGAGCAAGCCCATGAGTCTTTCAATGCTCTTAAGAAATCCTTAGCAATGACCCCTGTTTTTAGTCCACTAGACTATAGCCATGATTTCTTAATTTATGTGGCTGCGTATCAGGAGACGATTGGTATGGTATTGGTTCAAGAGGATGAGGAGATCCATGAACATGTCATATATTATTTGAGTCGAAACCTTATTGATGCGAAACTTCATTATTCCCATGTGGAGAAGCTAGCCTTAGCCACCATTCATGCGGGTCAGTGTTTGAGACATTACATTCTCCTTCGCCAAAATTTGGTCGTAGCTCACATCAATCCATTTCAGTTCATTCTCACTAGAAGGATGATTGGGGGAATATATAATAAATGGATTGTGATTTTTCAAGAGTTTGATATCGAGTTCATTTCGGTGAAATCGAAGAAATCATTAATCTTTGCTGAGATCATATCAGATTTCCCAAATTTGGAGGAAGAGGAGCTTTATGAGGATTCTTTTGTTGATGAGCATATATTCCTCATCTCAACTATGGACCCTTAGTACAAAGAATTATCATGTATTTGCAAACATTGAAGGTCCCTACGTCACGATAGCGAAGAAATACCTCATAGTGGATGATACTTTGTACCATCATTGGGTGGATTCCATTTTACGTTGTTGTTTAACTTATGATGAGGATGAGGTCGTGCTTAATGATTTCCATGGAGGGGCATGTGGTGGTCATTTATCTAGGATTTCCACAACCCAAAAAATATTAAGAGTAGGTTATTTTTGGTCGTCCATCTTTAAGGATTGCGTTAATGTGGTCAAGAAGTGCCACCCTTTCTAGGTGTTTGCATGTAATATGGGCTCATGTCCCGCCCATTTGCATCCTATTGTCACCGTCAGTCCCTTCACCAAGTGGGGGATTGATTTTATGGATTGCAACCTAGCTTTGGTTGGGGGGCACCATCATATTATTTTGTCTATTGATTACTTCATGAAATGGGAAGAGGCTACGCCCACAGTTAAATCCAATGGTGAGACATCCACGCATTTTGTATTTAACCAGATTATCACCTAGTTTGGAATTATGAGAGAGCTTGTCACTAACCATGGCATGCACTTTCAGAACAAAATGATGGAAGAGTTGGCTTCCAATATAGGATATAAGAAAGAGCACTCCTCTTATTATTACCCTCAAGTGAATGGATAGGTTGAAGCAGTGAACAAGTCACTTAAGTCCATTCTCCAATGAACCATCGCACAAAGCAAGAATAATTAGCATATCATGTTGTATCCTTCTTTGTGGGCCTATAGAACTGCGGTCAAGACTGCCACCATTTTTTCTCCCTATCAACTTATGCATGGGGTGGAGACAATATTACCGGTTGAATGCAAAATCCCTTCTTTGAAGCTAGCTATGGAGCTTTTACCAGAGACTTCCGCATTGGAAGAGCATTTAGTCCACTTAGAGAATCTTGGTGAGCAGCGCCGAGATTCCTTAGGGGCTCTAGAGGTTAACAAGCATTGCGTTAAGGTCCAGTATGATAAGTTTGTCCGTCCTAGGAGGTTTAGTGAAGGTGACTTGGTCCTTTTGTGGGATCAAGCTAAGGAACCCTTGGGGGAAGGAAATTTTAATCCCATGTGGCATGGTACTTACGTGGTTAACCATGTTTTAGAGAAAGGCACATATGAGCTGGTTGATTATGAAGGGACAACCTTGGTGGAGCCTAGAAATGGGATCTATCTCATTTAATACTTGCATGATCTTCAACCAAGGATGATTTTTGTATATTATTGTACAGTTTTGCATTGCATAGTTAGGTTTTCTTATGGTGATCGATTTTGTTGATTAGATTTCATTTGTTATGGAAGATGTTGATGGAGTCTTCCATTTACATAGGATTCAATGATGGTGCTAGCCTCCACACTCAAAACTCAGCTTCGGTTGCTTGGGTGATCTATACTCCTACAGGTTAAATATTGTCTTCAGGAGGCGTATGTTTATGGCCTTCATCAAACAATGTTGCTGAATATAGTGTTGTTATTGAGTTATTGCATGATTCCATTTCACATGGTATTCATTCTCTTGAGGTACGTCTTGATTCGTAGTTAGTGGTTTCACAACTTAATGGCTTGTATCATATTTGGGATCTGACATTATTACAAATATTCTTACGTGTTAGATTGCTAGAACGAAAATTTGAGAGTATAACATACATTCATTTTCCAAGAAATTTTAATCAAGTTGCTGATGCATATGATAACTGTGTGTCAAATTGGCATTTGTTTCACATACCATAAGCATATCACAAACACATTTCAAACATGTAAATAGAATAATAATGATCATCATAAATATTTTTTAGTAAGTTCAAAAAAGGTGACGTCATAATACATAAGTGTCATATACAAAATTGGGGCTTTCGAGCCACCAAAATATACTACACAATCATACAAAAAATATACACCCAGGTCTCTAAGCTTGAGGTGGAGGAGGGTGTTGATCATAGTAGCACACTACAGCTCTATCTAGCTAGTGAAACAATTGAACCCATGCTCGTGGTACTCCAACCACCTGGCACTGCATGGCCTCAGGAAAGTCCTCGACTTGCACCATGGGTACTCTCTGTGTCAATAAAAAAAAGTTCATGTGAATGCTCTAAAGTATCCACTTCGCATCCACACCCATGATCTCATCACCTCTTCCCCTCCATCGACGACGAGGAAAGCCATCTGGTTGTCGTGGTACTACATCTGCATATACATGACAAAGTGTCACTATGTGTCATCACACCAAAAACATGTCTTTTGATTTCATATATCAAAAAACACAAAAAAAATTAAATAATTCAAAAACTAAAAGTGGGTTTGGGATTCGTTACTTATGTCTCCATAAGCCACTCCTAGTGGTAAGGGAATGTATGGATCAAAGCAGAAGTCTATCCCTACATAGGGAGAGTTATCTATGGCAATGAGTTGTCTCCACCACCATGGAAAGAACTTTGTTGGGTAGGGGTCAGCCACCCTTCCACCTCCTAGGTTGCACATGACATTAGCCTAGCGTTACTGAGCTTGATCTCAGACTCCATGTGGAGCAATGTCTACTCTAGGGATTAGCCTTAGCACCTGCTCAAAGAAGAATGTGCTCAGTATGCTGCCAAACCTGAAGTTCCACACCCTACCCATCTTGCAGTCACTGAGCTGTTGTTTCATGTTGCTTAGCAGCGTAGTACTCCAGTCATATATTGTAGGTTTCATACACTCTACCATATAGAACATCATTGGTCATGAGGCCTGGTAGAGTGACGCCAAACCTGCAATCCTGCCTAAGGCCAAGAGTATGGATTTCAACCCTAGAATCTGAATCAATTTTGTCAGGATTTGACTCCCAACCTTCTCTATATTGGGAAGGAAGTACATGCCTATGTAGTCATCTATGGTCATCCCGCCTCCTGGCCCACGAGATCGGAGGTTCACCACTTCCCCTCGTCGAGACAAACCTGTGATGAAATATAGGTCCTCAACCTCAATGCTGAGTGACATCCCATCTATATGAAAAGTTTCAGACTCTAGATCCTAGTAATCTACCAGTGTCTGGAGTAGTCTTCTCTTAGCCCTCAAGCTGCCACGACACCAAAACTTGTAGAAGCCACATGCCCGCAATGCTTGTTGAGCCATGAGGTCAGCCTGAACAGCTTCCTCAACATCACCATGTTCCCTCTGTCTCCACTCTAGTACCATCATGCACAAAAAACATAATTTTTTATCATTATTTTCCCATCAAAACCTTGTTCGCGGCCTTATATGCGACTGTCTGCAAAACAGTTGCGTATTTACACGATTTTTGTGGCATTTTTTGCGTATTGTGAGCCCTATACGTAGAAAAATGCTCAATTTCCATGTGGTTCGAAATGCCCAAGTTGGGATGGCCTAAAAAATTAAATTGACCATGAAAATTTAAAATTTTTATATCAAAATGAAGGAGAGGGGTAAGGGAATTTACCTGGATCAAACATGGAGGGATTCCGCCAGACGATGCTCCTGGAATTTGCTTCTGAAGTTCTGGACTCAAATGCACTATGGTGGGTAAAAATTCAAAATGGTATGAAAATTTTTAATTTTTCACTATTTTATAGAAAAGTTTTGAAATTTTTACCCACTTTCTATAGTTTTTGACCGTTTTTGACCATTTTGGACCGTTCAAACTAATTTGATGTTGTAGGAGTTTGTTTTGAGTGCGGTTTGACCATGTCTTTGAACTGTTTGTGCCTATTTTGGGTATTATGTCTAAAATGGCATAAAGGTTAGGTTTTCACATCCTCTTTCATTTTTCATAACCTTATGACCATTTGATCTCAACCCTAGGTACAAACCCATTCTATCTTGTCACAGAACCTTCTTGTTGCTTTTAGAAGTGACATGTTGTGAATGGTAGAGATTTCCCATACATGGGTACCCTAGTTAGATCATGTATTGCATTTGGTGCCCATGTCAACATTTCTCATTTAGGGTGTGGGAGTCCTTTGTATAGAACTGCGATGACTTTGAGCAAGAGCTTCATACTCCTCTTTAATTTTATCCTAGCCTTTCCCCCAGGACTCCCTTATATATGTCAAGTTGTAATTGCATTATCATGAGTTTTTCTTTCCTTATTGAGCGTTATGTCAGCTTCCCTGACTTTGATTATCAGCCATATAGCCCAAACTTGTCTCATGTCTAACCAAGCAAATCCTTTTCACATATCTTTTGCAGCTTAATTCCCCATTTCTTACCAGGAGGAGACCTTCCCCCGAGTGTCATTATCCTACACATACTTCCTTGCATTGAGCATAGGTACGTTCCGCTGCTTGGAACTAGTTTTCTTGTACCCTAACACTCGTCTCCTCCTAGCTTTGTAACTATAAAGCACTTTTATTCTTTTTCAAGCTTTTCAAAATATCTGAAAAAGTCCAAAAAAAACTGAAAAACCAAAAATCCAGACAGGAAAAGATGTTATCTTTGGCAGTAGTCGAGTTGTGTCGCCTTTGAACAAAGCACTATTTATCACATTTGTTGGTTGGGTTATTAGTTTGACTTTAGGAGTTGTACTCATTACTCTAAGTTTACCTCCACCGACTGGTTAAGCTTCCATTCCCTATGGAGCCTCTGTTGATACCTCTTGTGTCACAGAGATGTCCTAGTTTTCATATCGATTCCATGCTACTTGTCTTCAGTCACCATTTTCCTTTATGCTCTTGATAGAAGGAATTTGAAGCTTGAGTCGTCCATTCCTAAGTTGTCTTGACTTTACATGTTGGCCATTCCCGATACTATTACTGGTTCGTGCACATCTTGTTCGAGTTCTTCCACATTATACAACATTGTTGAGTACCTCGTGTTGGTTGATGGGGGATTCCCTAATTCCCTCCTTCGAGCGAATTCCATCCCATCAACTTCATATCATTTATTTTGGGATAGGATTCTAGAGTCATTTGAGTGCATTGAGACTTACAGTCATCAGTGGTAGGTTCTCTCACCATCGATGATTTTGGGAATACATCAATGTCCCTTGATCGATAGATTCTTCCAAGTGTTCGACCTCAACACATATATTCACACTTGTTATATTGCACTCTAGTACCTTGATTCCCATTTTCATTATGGGTGGGTGATCTCGCATCTATTAATGTGTTGCAGCTGTAACAATTCTCCCCAAATTTCTTAAATTTTGGACCCCTCCTCATGATTTTGATTTGATCGTTGAATCCTTTGAGTTGTTGGTCTGTGTTTTAATTTTTAATGGCTACAAAAGCTTAACTCTTGACCAAGATTCGGATTTTGATTGCATTAGAGTTTATGGTGGATGGCAGATGTTTAGTTTGATTTTGCTTGTTGATCAAACCAGTTGTTCTTTGCTGTGGGTCACCATTGCGGTGGTATGACAGGTCGCTGTCCATTGTTGAATGTTTAAAGCTGACTGAAACACTTAGTTTTTCTGTTGGATTGGGAGTCTTTCTTGTTTTGATCGAAAGCCTTAAACTTTTTCCCGTCCACCATTGCGGATCCTAATGCAATTTAGCACTCGAAGTTCAAATCGTTCTGACTGCTGATTAGCGTTTGCCTGTTTAGCCGCGGAACCGAAGCCGTTTCTCTTCCATCGCTGCGGATGGGAAAGCCATTTGTCTTCCGAAACGTAAATCCATTCGACTTCTGACTTACATCGCATGGCTCTAGCCTTCTCTTTTTCGCTGTTGCGGCTCTCAAAGTATTTTGGCTTCCGAAGTACAAATCCATCCGACTTCCGATTAAAGCCTCTCTTGCCCGCGTTTCACTTATCCGTAAATTGTGCCTTTTCTGTCGTTGCGGCTGGGAAATCCTTTTGGCCTCCGATGTTATTTCCTTCCAACTGCCGACTTTAAGTTTTCCCACCAATGATTTTCCTGTTAACTGTCATAGGCTAGGTTTGTCAAGCTCACAGGTGGTGCGCCTTGCCATTTCCTTGTGGAATAGTCGTTTCAATTGGTAATATTTGTTGTTTTTGAATAATGCTTGTCGATTTGATTGCAGGCGGTTTTGAGGAGATCAGTCAATCTACCGTGGTGTTGAGAAAGACGGACCGTTTTGGCAGAAGTATAACTGAAACCAAGGGGATCGCCAGGAGGTCCAGGGGAGTAAAGACGAAATCCGGAGCTATAAATGCGCGGACCCAAAAAACTGATCAGTTACCCAGTGGTTCATGATTGCATACAGACAAGATAGAGGAATGTGAAACATTTGGGACACTGAAAGATCACGCGTCTGGGGAAAACTAAAGCGCTTGGTAATTGTAGTTAAATATTGGAAAGTAGGACTTAGAAAGGGATTTTTTCCCTGGAAAAAATTGGTAAACTCTTTTGGCTTGTAAGAGGAACTACTTCGTTTTACAGTCAAAAAGTGCAACATTTTCCTGCTGGAGAGGACGAAATGTGGAATGTATCAATGCGACTAAATGAATAATGTTGAAGAGGAACTATTTTGTTTTCAGCTGTGTTTCATTTACTGTGAAAGTATTTAACTTCCTGAACCTATGTTCTTGTTGAATGTTCTTCAGTATCTTTTAGGATGTTTTCCACTGTGAGTAATAAGTGTTGTTCATAAAATAATCGGCTATCTGGTTGTTTAAATATGTGTAATTGTTTGTGTGTCTTGAAAGAAGTGTCAGCTAACTGTAACTCTTCATAATGCATGTACAAAATGTATTACTCACTTATGAATGATAATCCTGCTCCCTAGGGATAGTTTAGGTAGTTAGTTTCTTTTTCTTGTTGTCTGTGATTGGGATGTCAGTGAGTCTAAGACGAGAGGTAAGACCCTGCGCATCACATTGTGACCTCTCCTCGCATCTTATCACCCTACATTGTTAATTAGGAACTTGCATTTCATAACTTAAGTCAATAATACCAAAAACTCGGTGGACTGGGCCGTAACCGGTAAAACCTTTGTTTTGTACTTGACCTATGGTAGCCGGACCGCAAACTGGATGGATTCCCCATACCAAACAGTCAACGGGCTAGTTGGGAACATTGACTAGGGAGAATCCCTTACTGTTTCTGCCTGTGAATTTTGGGGCCTCAACAGTTTTGGCACTAGAAGGAGGGCCGCCAGTGTATGGCTAGCCGAGGAAACCCATTTTCCCGAGACTATTCTACTGGTAACAGTTCTAAAAGCAGTGGGTTTCGTAATCCAATTCCGAAAGAAAAAGAGCATCTATATTCTATTGGTAATGAAATTGTTAATGATCTGAGAAGACACACCAGAGCATACGTAAAGAAGATTGGAGGATTTCCAATCATCCTTGAACTGCCCAAGAGAGAGTATAAAAGGAAAGACTGCCCTGTAGCAGAAGACTCAGTGTTGGTTGGAGACTGGGAAGAACTTGTAGAAATAGCCTTACAGGAAGCTGTACTACCTTTGAACCAAGAAGGCCCAGAAACCCCTCACAGTTCTATTGCTCATACTCCAGTTGGTTCACCTCCTCACTCCCCACCTAGACTCATGGCAGGAGTAAATGCTAATCAACCACCTAACCCACCAAATCCACCACCCACATGGAGAGCCAGATCACCATTAAACCTTACACCTCCATTACACGACCTACCTCAAGCCTTTGATAAGATGTTTCCCAAGTTTGAACAAAATGAGAAAATACTAGTAGATCATCATCTACAAAGTTTTTACCTGGCAATTGAAGGATTAAGGGCCAGGGAGCATGAAGATGTGGTATGCAGAATTTTCCCACATACCCTTAAAGGAGCTGCAACGTCATGGTACTTTGGATTTCTTGCTAAATCTATCCCTGATTGGGATACCTTCGAAAGAATCTTCAGAAGTAAGTATGCAACTCAGAAAACTCATGCAGCTCTCATGAAAGGGCTATGCGCATTGAAGAAAGAAAGAAAAGAAAAGGTGCACAGTTTCACACAAAGGTTTGCTGCATATCTCAAGAATTTCTCTGAAACAGATAAGCCTTCAGACAAATTTCTTATTGAATACTATACTTCAGGTTTGGGCCCTGATTTGGCCATGTTTGCCAAAGGTAGGGCCAAACCTACCTTGATGGAAACTTATGAAGAAGCAGAAGTGGTGGAATCTGAAAGAGAGAGCATTGAAGACTATCTAGAACAGTCTGGAGAGAAAGGTGCAGGAAGAAAAGCCTTATTGTTTACTAAGCCTAAGGAAGAAAAGTCTCCAGATTTGGAAAATATGGCCAAAATGATGCAGCAACTTTCCAATAAAATCATAGATATGGAGAAAGAAAAGGAAGCACAAAAGTTTTATAATCCATATTATAAGAAAAGAGAGGATAACCACCAGTCTCAACCTCCTCCGCACAATACTGCATCTATGAATTTAACAGAGGTAGGCTTGGATAATTTTTGCACATTCCACCAATAGCCACACTTTGAGAAGAATTGTCTGCAGTGGATAAATTCGATGACGTTGGTCATGAATTAGCTATTAGATTCTAGATTGACAGAAGAGGGAAATGAATAAAGAGAAGAAAATTATGTTTCTACGTCTACTAAAGAACAGGAAGAGGAAACCATGGCTTTATGGAATTCTGTCTCACTATTTGATGTTGAAGAAGAAAAGACTCAGGGGTGTAAAGACGTTATGGAAACCAACGTAGCCACGAGGAGCCAAGGGACGGTTAAGGAAGAAAGTATTATACTCCCAAAGATTAAGAGGCTGTAGAGAAATGTTAAGAAGAGATTTCAAGACAAATATTTGGCTGATAAAATTCCAGAGTTCAATATTACCAGCCAAAATCCTAGGCAGAGTGACGCGCAGGCCAAGCCCAGTGAAGAAAATGCTGGAAAACCCCATCTCATTGAGCAGCCGATGGATTATGACATTGTGGAGGATTTAAAGAAGATAAAAGCGACTGTTCCACTATTCAAAATGTGTAAAATGCCACAACAAAAGGAAAGACTGTTGAAAGCACTTGAAGCATCAGATGAGAAGCTGCCCTCTAACAATCAACCTCAAGAAGAGGAAGAAATTGGGGAAACCAGCGTGGGAGGTAAGTCTAAAAGCAAACATCCACCTTTCGTCCTCATGTTTGAAATTTTCAATCATAATGTACATAACTGCTTGGTAGATGTAGGGGTGTCAGTAAATGTTATTCCCATATCAGTCTGTAAAAAGATCAATGGGTAGCCTAAGCCATCCATGTGGAGGGTGGTTCAATTGGATAGAATGGATGTAAAGGTAATTGGTTAGCTGGAAGATGTCCTAATCCATCTGGCATCTAATGACAAAGTTTACCAAGTTATTAACATCATGGTGGCTGATATACCAGATGCTTACGGTCTCGTCCTGAGCAGAGATTGGTCGGCCAAATTAAATGGATATTTCGCCTCAGATTGGTCACATCTTTGGTTTCCATACAAAGGGAGTCCAAACGAGATTAAGATTCTAAGAGAGCCTCACATGAAGTACAATGTTACTCAACTGGAGGATAAGAATGTGCCAGTGGACTCTGTATTGGGAAACTATTTTATTAAGTTTGAACCAGGGAATTATCAAGCGGAAGAAGCCAACAACACTTCTGACACCCAACCTGACTCCTTCGATTTTCACAGGCTGATGAGATTGACTATAATATAGTAAGCTTAGCAGTAGGAATAGATTCACCTTCAGTAGTTAGTGATTTTTGGATTTTGTTTTTTGATGGATCAAAGACATTAGAGGGGTCAGGGGATGGCTGTGTCCTGATTGACCCATAGAAGAATAAACATTTCCTTTCATGTAGATTAGAGTTTGAGTGTACTAATAATACAACTGAGTACGAAGCACTGGTGCAGGGACTAAAGAAGGCAATTGAATTAAAGGTAAGTAATCTAAAAGTTTTTGGGGATTCTGAAATTATTGTGAAACAAATCCAAAATCAGATACATTGTGTTTCTCCTCACTTAAAGGCTTACCAGAATGAGGTATGGGATTTGCTGAAATATTTTAATGCATTTAACATTATTTCAATTCCAAGAATTAAAAACGCAGCTGCTGATCTATTGGCCACATCAGCCGCTAGACTCATACCCACTAATAATCAATGCTCTGTTGAACTGCTTTTGAGGCCCTTTGTACCTGATATGATTATGAACCTATGAGTGTTTGATGATGACCAACAAATCATAGAATGTTTAATGAATGATGAAGTGTTTAAAGGAGCAATCATAGACGATGAAGAGCATCAGGCTGAGATGAAATACGATAATTTCATTCCTAAAGGAGTCAGAACGTTGGAAAAAATGTTTGATTTAAATGAAAAATTCAAAAGACCACCCAACGTGAAGACCCACAGCTCATCTCTGTAGTTTGAGTTGATTAATTTAGGGATTGAAATGAATCCTAAATTTGTGAATCTCGGAAAAGGCTGTTCACCAACAGAAAGAGACAAGTTCATCAGTTTGTTCAAACAATATATAGATGTTTTCGCATGGACATATGAAGACTTGAAGACATACGATACTAGTATCATCAAACACGTCATCCCCATTAGAGCAGGCATCAAGCCATATCAGCATCCGTTGAGAAAAATGCATCCAAAGTTGGAACCGCTGATTCAGAGTGAAGTGAAGAAATTATTGGATGCTAGAATCATTTTTAAAGTCAGACACTCTGAGTGGGTGTCAAATCTGGTACCAGTTAGGAAAAAGTCTGGAGAAATTAGACTCTGTGTGGATTTTAGGAATCTAAACCGTGCTTTTGATCAAGATAACTACCCTGTGCCACCCATGGAGCAATTGCTGCAAATGGTCTCTGGTTCTGAACTATTTTCATTATTAGACGGCTTCTCTGGCTACAATCAAGTATTAGTAGCCGAGGAAGACAGGTTGAAGACAACGTTCAGAACCAAGTGGGGAACCTTTTCCTACAGAAGGATGCCCTTTGGGCTTATAAATGCTGGAGCAACATTTCAGAGGGCTATGGACATAGCTTTCCGCGGGATGATTGGCTGAAGCGCTGTAGTATACCTTGATGATATTACAATATTCTCGAAGAGAAGGGGAGAGCACACATTTCACTTAAGGAAAATTTTCGAACGCTGTCATAAGTATGGCATTTCACTCAATCCTAAAAAGTGTGTATTCGCTGTCACAGAAGGAAAGTTGTTGGGCCACATAGTTTCAAAGCAAGGGATCTCCATTGATCTAGAAAGAATTAAGGCTATTGAACAAATCCCCTTGCCCCATAATAAAAAGGGGATGCAATCCTTCATGGGAACCATAAATTTCGTACGAAGGTTTGTGCCTGATTTCTCCCAGACTGTTAAGTCGCTGCAGCGGATGGTCAAGCAGAATGCACAATTCAAGTGGACTGAACTTGAGAAGAATGCTTTCAACAAAATTAAAACTGCTGTTGCACACGCACCCTCCTTGAAAAGCGCAGACTTTGACAAAGACTTTATTCTGTATACATTTGCATTCGATGATTCACTGGCAGCCGTGCTCACCCAAAAAGAAGAAGGGGGCGATGAATTCCCAATCTCCTTTATGAGTACTGGCCTACAAGGAGCTGAATTGAACTACCTAGTTGTTGATAAACAAGCTTACAAAGTATTCAAAGCAGTAAAGCAATTCAGGCCTTATATATTAAAGAATCGAACCAAGGTAATAGTTCCCTACCCAGCCGTAAGATCTCTTCTTATACAGAAGGAATTAGGAGAAAGAAGAGGTAACTGGGTAACAACTCTTCAAGAATACGACCTTGAATTCAAGCCAGCCTCTATAGTTAAAGGTCAAGGATTGTGTAAATTGATGACTAAAAGTGGGAACAATGAAGAACAAGCCTGGGGGATGAGGTTGAATTACTTGTAATGGATGTATGTCCTTTATTTACAGCTCCCAAGTCTTGGTATAGAGACCTTGTACATTACCTGTAGGCAGGGCTGTTACCTGAGCATTGGAATTCCAAGCAAAGAATTATTACGGAGTTCTTCTCAGATGCCTAGAAAAGGAATATGCGAAGAAAGTGATGACAGAATTGCATGACGGTCCTGCTGGAGGACATTATTCAGGGGATACCATTGCCCACAAAGTCCTCAGGGAAGGTTATTACTGGCCTACACTTTTTAGAGATGCACACGCACATGTCAGGAAATGTGATATTTGCCAAAGGTGTGGTGGGAGACAGCCTAAAGCAGCGGCACCCCTAAATCCTGTGATGATCACAGAACCATTTGAGCAATGGGGGATGGATATTATTGGAGAAATAAAATCAAATTCCTCTCTGCAGCACAAGTACATTCTGACCGTGACTAATTATTTCACTCGCTGGGTCGAAGCTATCCCGCTGCGCAAGATAAACGAAGACGAAGTCATCAGCTTCCTGCAGGATCATATCATGACCAGGTTTGGAGTTCCAGTTTCGTTAGTCTTTGATAATGCTAAATAATTTTCATCCATTAAGTTGACTACATTTTCTCATGAGAAAGGGATAAAATTGCATTATTCTGCTAATTACTATCCACAAGGAAATGGCCTGGCTGAATCCTCTAACAAAAATTTGATTAGAATTTTAAAAAAGACTGTGGTAGAAAACCAGAGGAGTTGGCACTCAGCATTACCAAATTCCCTTTGGGCTGATAGAGTCACCCCCAAATCTGCAATTGGAGTGTCTCCATATACCCTTGTCTATGGTAAAGAAGCCATCCTCCCTCCCAATATCATGCTACCATCTTCCATGCTAGCTCAAGAGTCTAGAGGGTCTGATGATGAAGTTTTACAGACAAGGATATATAATCTACTGAAAGCAGAAGAGGCTAGGTCTAAAGCTAAAGAACGCTTTAAGCAACAACAAGAGTTAGTTAAGAGATGGTTTGACAAGCATAAATCTAGAACAAAATACTTTGAAGTAGGAGACTTAGTCCTCAAATGGGACCAACCCCCATGATGAGAAGGGAAAGCATATCAAATTCAAGTAGTTGTGGGTCCGCCCCTTTCAGATTGCAGCCAAGCTTGGTTCTTCTACTTACAAGTTGCAAGATCTGCAGGGGTGGGAGGAGAACCTACCAGTAAATGGTTTGGTTCTCAAGCCTTATTTTTCCTGAGTTGTTTGATTTCTTCTGTCTTGTGTATAAATAATCCATCTGGCTGTCTTTTGAGTCATGTTTTTTAGTTTGCTTTAGTTTGTTTTTTCTTGTTTTCAATAAAGGGGATGAACCTGCGGTTGCCTGGGGAACATCATAATTTTTGGGAGTGATAAAAAATTTAGTGATTAGATTGTGGGTCGATGTTTGTATTAAATATTTTCTTCCAACTTAGTCGCTTTCTCGAATAATTCTGTGCACATTGAAGTCGTACTTAATCCCTGTGAAATAAATCGGATTCAAAGAGTCTGGAATACTATGTTGGGGCTCCATCCACATCACACTTAAAGTGTCCTAAGGAGTGACAGCATAGGACCCATGGGAAGGAGAAAGGTGAACAGTATATTAAATATAAATGATCCCATGCCAAGAAATGAATGCCAAAAGGAAAATAAAGAGTCAAAAACTCCTATGAAAGCATCATAAATCAAAGCAGGTGCTGAATCATGAGTACTAAGTTGCCTAAAGATCCTCTCTGTCCGTGAGCTGAAACTTAAAGTATACCACACACACAAAAGGACACTATGGGATAGAGGATCCTGAAATAAAATTCAGTAAGACAGGGCATTCAGGAGGACTCATAAGAAAAGGGACAAAAGTCCAAAAGCACAAAAAAGTGCTAAAATGGCATGGGAATGAGGAACAAATGAATATTTATGTTTACCATGTGCTGCAATCCTGTGGTGTCCAAGCTGTCAGCTACCTGAAGACAAAGGTAATAATGAAAATCATCTTCTAGCCTCAACAGAGTTATCTAGACTTGAAAGTCTTGGTTTCCACTCCCCCAAATTGGACTATTATCAATGATTGAAGGTACACGCTTCCGACATTCGAGAAATCCAGATAGCTGGAAGAATTCAATAGGATGCTTTTGTTGTTAAAACAGTCTGTCACTCAAAGGTAAATCACCCAGAGATCTAGGTTCACCAGGTAATCGCCAATTGTTGCAGCTGCAACAATTCTCCCCAAACTTCTTAAATTTTGGACCCCTCCTCATGATTTTGCTTTGATAGTTGAATCCTTTGAGTTGTTGGTCTGTGTTTTAATTTTTAATGGCTACAAAATCTTAAATCTTGACCAAGATTCAGATTTTGATTACCTTAGAGTTTATGGTGGATGGCAGATGTTTAGTTTGATTTTGCTTGTTGATCGAACCAGTTGTTCTTTGCTGTGGGTCGCCGTTGTAGTGGTATGACAGGTCATTGTCCATTGTTGAATGTTTAAAGATGACTGAAACACTTAGTTTTTCCATTGGATCGAGAGTCTTTCTTGTTTTGATCAGAAGCCTTAACCTTTTTCTCGTCCGCCGCTGTGGCTCCTAATGCAATTTAGCACCCGAATTTCAAATCGTTCCAACTACCAATTAGCGTTTGCCTGTTTAGCCGAGGAACCAAAGCCGTTTCTCTTCCGTCGCTGCGGATGGGAAAGCCATTTGTCTTCCAAAACGTAAATCCGTCCGAATTCTGACTTGCATCGCATGGCTCTAGCCTTCTCTTTTTTTTTGTTGCGGCTCTCAAAGTCTTTTGGCTTCCAAAGTACAAATCCGTTCGACTTCCGATTAAAGCCTCTCTTGCCCGCGTTTCGCTTGTTCGTAAATTGTGCCTTTTCCACTGTTGCGGCTAGGAAAGCCTTTTGGCCTCTCATGTTATTTCCTTTCGACTACCGACTTTAAGTTTTCTCGCCAATGAGTTTCCTGTTGATCGTCGTAGGCTAGGTTTGTCAAGCTCACAGGTGGTGCACCTTGCCATTTCCTTGTGGAATAGTTATTTCAATTGGTAATATTTGATGTTTTTGAATAATGCTTGTCAATTTGATTGCAGACGGTTTTGAGGAGATCGGTCAATCTACCGTGGTGCTGAGAAAGACGGACCGTTTTGGCAGAAGTATAACTGAAACCAAGGGGATCGCCAGGAGGTCCAGGGGAGTAAAGACAAAATCCGGAGCTATAAATGCGTGGACCCAAAAAACTGATCAGTTACCCAGTGGTTCATGATTGCATACAGACAAGATAGAGGAATGTGAAACGTTTGGGACACTGAAAGATCACGCATCTGGGGAAAACTGAAGCGCTTGGTAATTGTAGTTAAATATTGGAAAGTAAAACTTAGAAAGGGCTTTTTTCCCTGGAAAAAAATTGGTAAACTCTTTTGGCTTATAAGAGGAACTACTTCGTTTTACAGTCAGAAAGTGCAACATTTGCCTGCTAGAGAGGGTGAAATGTGGAATGTATCAATGCGACTAAATGAATAATGTTGAAGAGGAACTATTTCATTTTCGGCTATGTTTCATTTACTGTGAGAGTATTTAACTTCCTGAACCTATGTTCTTGTTGAAAATTCTTCAGTATATTTTAGGATGTTTTCCACTGTGAGTAATAAGTGTTGTTCATAAAATAATCGGCTATCTGGTTATTTAAATATCTGTAATTGTTCATGTGTCTTGAAAGAAGTGTCAGCTAACTGTAACTCTTCATAATGCATGTACAAAATGTATTACTCACTTATGAATGATAATCCTGCTCCCTAGGGATAGTTTAGGTAGTTAGTTTCTTTTTCTTGTTGTCTATGATTGGGATATCAGTGAGTCTAAGACGAGAGGTAAGAACCTGCGCATCACATTGTGACCGCTCCTCGCATCTTATCACCCTGCATTGTTAATTAGGCACTTGAATTTCATAACTTAAGTCAATAATACCAAAAAATCAGTGGACCGGGCCATAACCGGTAAAACCTTTGTTTTGTACTTGACCTACGGTAGCCGGAACGCAAACCAGACGGATTCCCTATACCAAACAGTCAATGGGATAGTTGGGAACGTTGACTGGGGAGAATCCCTTACTGTTGCTGCCTATGAATTTTGGGGCCTCAACATAATGGTATACATCAATGATCAGTAATCAGACGATGGACTACTATGTTCGACCTCGACACCTCTATTCACATAGTAGGACATGTACTCGTAGCGGTTTGTGTAGAATACTTTCTAGTTTGGTGGCATTCCACATATACTACCTCCTTGATCGTGCTAGTGTTCATGATATTTCAGCTCTTGTGATTTGATTCCAGTGTATGTCAGATATCTTCAGCCATTATGGAGATATTAATCCATTTTATATCTTTAGCTTCTATGGAGATATTGATCCATTGTATATCTTCATCATGGAGATTCTGATTTATTATATATTGTATGTGGCGATGACCACACATGTCACATTTTGTATATCATGCCTATTCGTGGCGATTGTACTTTTATGTATTAGGGAATGCTATATATATTTGTAGTC
Organism: Pseudotsuga menziesii; assembly: GCA_001517045.1. NCBI lineage: Eukaryota > Viridiplantae > Streptophyta > Pinopsida > Pinales > Pinaceae > Pseudotsuga > Pseudotsuga menziesii. Next base: position 88,249 of record LPNX011155930.1, read on the forward strand.
ATATGCAGAGATTGATTATTGTACTATACTAATGGATAGCTGGTTCTTCATCACTCCACATCTAGGATGGATTTTATAATGTATTTCAGCTATCATGTTACCACTCTGACCTCACACATTAGGGGGCATCTGTTATAGCTGAGTTTACCACACATGGTTGATCACATATTTATGGACTTCCCTGTCCCTCTACAGACTCTTTAGACCCCATGGACTGATATTATACTTTGATGTTTCCAATTTCATCCCTAAAAACACCTGTTTATTGTTGTATGTGACTTTTAATCCCATACTCGCGTGTACACATGAATTTTGACCTCAAATCCGCATACATCGAGATGTGTGCATAAATGCAAATATTTTTGGAGTTTTCCTTCATGTGTGTCTGAACCACTTGACTCTTGGCCTTCCATATGCCTCGATATCGCTCGGATTTGACCCTCCATTACCCCTTTGGAGCGTTATATAAGGAACCCCTTGGATACATTGAAGAGGAGGAATTGAAGAGCAATAAAACTATAGTCCCTTGTTGCCATAGCTTGTATATACTTGAGTCTGCATCCTTTTGTCCCTTTGGAACACTTTGTGTTCTTCCCAATATTTCCTTTGTGTGTGAGATTTCCATAGAGAGATGGAGGATTGAGGTGGTGGAGGCCCAGGTGGAGGACTCAGTTTCTCTAGTTCGCAGACATGCCAACAAAGGTTGTCACTTGTGTAATCTCTGATTTGATTAATAGAAATATATTTTCCTGTCCAATAATGTGCATTTGAATGAATATGGAATCCATGGATATGTTTAATTGCTTATACATTGTTGATTATATATGCTAGAGTAGATCTAACACCATATTGTATAGCATGCTTGTCTTGTTTGTTGTTGTTGAGAGAAAATTGTTAGCGTAAGTGGGATTGGAAAAAGATCAATGGGGATCTACTTCAACCGTCCGTAATAAGGCATGATTCGAGATCCTTTAGTGTTAGATGTTTGGTTTCTCAGTGCATATTAGGAAGGGATTGATTTCTCGTGTCTAGCTGTCTGTTGTGGTACACCCCAAGCCATAGGAATTTTCTCTCCGTAACAACATCAATACTCAATAACGGTTGTCAAAGCAGGCGACTGAAAGCACCTTGTGACGTAACATCTAATGATAACATATCCAAGAGGTGGGGTGGCTGAATCAACGGTTTATTTGGCATGTAAATAAATGATTTAGTCAAAATGATGCAACTAAGAGATTCATGATGGCATCTGAAATTAAGATGGTGTTATAATCAGAGGGTTGGCATCCAAGTGAACACCATTAGGTAGAGCTACACTATGTAAAGTTGCAGAAGAGCTAGGCTGGGTAGTTGAAGGAAGCTCCGCTATGTAAGGCAGCAGCCACCTAGGGGGAAATGTAGGCTACGCTTAATATGGGGCAGACTGTGAGTGAGAATGCTTTCTCAATGGAGGTTAAAGAAGAATTTGCAAGTATGCGGGCTAGCGTGTCCAAGATGGAAATGTCTAGCAAAGTTGTCCTTGGCTATATTTCTCCCAGTCGGGTTGAGGTGCAGACTAATATACCCACAGGGACTCCAGATGGGGCTAGATTTATTACCTCACTTGACTAATTCTATAGGAACAGGGAACCGGTTCGACCTCAAGCAGTCTGGGTTGAGTCTGAATGCAAGGAAGGACAAGGAGGAAGAAGCGGGACTAGCTCCAGAATTTGCAGTTGCAGACAATTGTCGGGAAGTAGGATGCCTCTCAAAGAGTGACAGTGAATTCAAAGACATTCAAAAGCTAGTTTTTATGGATGTATAAGCACGATGACACTGTAGAAAACAATGTTGCAGAAGTATGCTAAGGTCTATCATAGTTGACCTTGGAGGAGGCAGATGCAGCTAATTGCATAATTCGACAAGTTCAAAAAAGTAGTACACTATTGATTTTCTTCCTTCAAGTTGTTGCACGCACAATGTCCATCTGACGTGGCTTGAGGACAAGCCACAAGACTGTGTTGGGGGCCTATTGGCAAGGGGTTGGAGATAAGTGAGTTGCACAACATGTAGGATGTTGCGCATACTCATGTGGCACCGCGCAAGGAAAAGATAGCGCGATAGGCGGAAAATAGTCCACTTCTTGATATTTTCATGTTACTTTTTGTACTTATTGACCATTTATTCAGAATATTGGTCCTTAGTGGTTAAGTTAGTTAGAAGTGGACCTTGAATGTAAAGGCACAAGCCTATAAATAGAAGAATTATGCATGTAAGAGACAGTTTTTGGAGAAGAGATATATGGTGAATGAATTTTGGATGTAATATTGGATTGATGTTTGTTTTGATCTGTGATTTGTTCTGTGGATTTAATATAATGTGATGTGGGTTTATCTGAGCTTTTGTTGCCTCTTTTATTTTCTTGTTTTACCTTGCTGTGATTCTGATGTTGAATGATGAATAGATTTACATATGAATGGATAATGCGATGCTTTCTGCTTATGAATGCTATCATCTTTTAGATATGTTTTTCCCACTGGTAGATCTGTAGTGCTGATGAATGACTAAGTGCAACATGATGAATGGTTCAATAATTAAAGTAGATCTGGAAATTAAGTTGATGAACAGTTGATGCCCAAACCCTCCTCTATACTGCGGAAATTTGGTTCCGACAGGTCTCCCTTGAACATCTCGGGTGAGACCTCGTTCACTCCATAGGTGTTGTTGGACAATGTAAAACCTGTCTGGGCTGATGCTCAAGGAGATTGTGGCATGTTGAGCATCAACAGAGTGGAACCCCTATCGACTGCATTTTGTTGGTTGGGATTGTGCCAACAAAAAGCAATACATCATGGTGTGCTGGAAAGTGGCTCCAACGTTCTTTAGACCAAAGGGAATTACTCGATATGCGAAAGTGACTCAAGGGGTTATGAATGCAGTCTTTTAATGATCTTCTTTCTATATTTGAATTTAGTTGTATCTAGAAAATCCGTCCATGAAGGCAAAGACCTCATGTCCAGCACATGCATCAATGATTTGGTCAATGAAGGGTGTTGGGAAGTTGTCTTCGAGACATTCCCAATTCAGATCGCGGAAGTCTATACAGATGTGAATGGTACCCTATTTTTTATTCATGGCAATAGGATTTGAAACCCACGTTGTGTAAGCAATATTGGGGTAGTTGAAGCTGGCTGTGCGCAGCTTCTCAATTTCTAATTTAATTGCAGCAACTTTGGAAGGATGGATAGGCTGTTTCTTTTGGCTAATGGTCACCACATCGGGACAAGTGTTGATGTGATGCTCAAAAATTGGCGGATCCAATCCAAGAACTTTTAGTGTAAGACCAAGCAAAGAAGTTGTGGAATTCTTGAAAAACTTCTTTGTAGGAAGCGACTTCTTCAGAAGAGCGGGATGCCCCCAGTATGATCTCTTCAACGATCTCAGGTTTAGTTGAGATGTTGATCTTAATGGTTGGTGAAATGTTGGCCATGTTCCCTTCTTTGAAAGCATCTAGTTCCAAAATGGGATCTTTGAACCAGTCAACTTCCCCATGAATGAAATCCTTGGTCTCAACTGGAAACTGATCAAACGATGACACAAGTTATTCAGGGATGAAGAATGAGCGATGATGCATGTCAACCCAAGGGTATTCAGGAGTGGTTAAGGCTTCAAGCATCTCCTTGTCGTTTTGGAAGTGACGATGGGATAGATCTGAGGGATTATTAGTGATTGCGGAGATAAGAGGGTTTGTGGAACTAGACATCATGTAAATAGTCATGGTTTCTGATGAAGGAGTTGGAGGGTGGATTTATTCAATGGTAGTGATATCGGATTCAAGGGTATGTTTTTGAAGGTTACTTACGGCACCTCAAAACTCAAACAAGTCTTGGCAGTGGTAAGAATAATGGCCATACAATCTACAAAGGGTGCATGCATGGTTTGTTCTCAAAGACTTGGTTTTCACTATTGGCCCACTTGGGAGGAAAACCACAGGAAATTTCTTCGTTGTGTCCATGGAATCTAAGTGTATGTGAAGGATGGGAAACTCAGGAAATTTTTTTGTTGCATGACCTTGAACATCGCATACAGTGCATGGTGGAGTCTGTTGAGGTTTGGCTGTTGCTTTAGAGTTTTTTCCCCTAGCCCTCTTTGTGAGGCGGAGCTGGTGCTTATTGGAGAAGCCCACCAACAAAGCTTCATCGACAGGGGTTCCCACTCTGTCGATGCCCTCCAGCACAATCTCCCTGAGCACAGACCCAAACAGGTTTTACCCTGCCCAACAATGTCTATGGAGAAGATGAGGTCTTATTACCACCTAAGTTGTACTTTGTAGTTTTTTTTATCAAGTGAGCCTGGTGAACTAGACAAGGATAACTTGTTTGGACTTCAAAGAACCTTCAGTCTTGCTTCTAAGAAGCTTTGTTGTACTATATCACATGTTCATACACCATGGGGGAATTGTAATAAATGTTCTAGCATGATAGTTTATGAAAAAGACTCGGTCTCTTAGACTTTATTTGTCAATCCAATCAGCCCAGGGTGTTTTTTCCCTTGGTTATTATTGGTTGTTAAATAAACGACTGATAATTTATGAGTTTTTCACTCCATAACTCCAAAGTTGGGGTGGTCGGCTTGGAATTTAGGCCTATTGAAGTTATTAGAGTCTATGTGTGAATGTATAAGCATGCTAGACATCATGGTCGAGCCATATGAACATGTCTAAGTCCCCATAGGTTTTTTCAATTTTTCAATTTTTTAGTTTTTTCAGTGTTTTTTATTAAAAAATTATTTTTTCCAAAACTTAGGCTATTTTTTAATAGTTTAATTGGAAAAATTAATTTTGTAATAAAAGTGGGCCAAATAATCAGTTTCAGACATGTAGGTGCTCATTTTCAAGCTAAGAGCACCATGTAAACCCATGGACCCACTTTTTCCTAGTTTTGAGTGATTTTCCATCACTCAGGTCAGAAAGCCCCAAAAATCAATTATTGATTATTTTAATTAATAAATTGATGAATAATGGAGCAAATCCAAAATCATAAATCAGTGGATTCTCAGCCGATTTGATTGAAATCAGTCAAATCTGAAGCACATTGACTGGATCTGACAAATCCTTGACTGAAGGAGGTGATCAAATCAGATCCAGAGTTGATCTTCAGCATCCTTTATGGGGAATTTCACCCTCCCTCTCTCCTCAGCATGTTTTGGCTCATCTGGACGAGTTTTGGTGGATGCTTCAGTCAACAGGTTGAGGTGTCAGTCAGATCAGCTGTCCGATTAACAATTGCACTCAGTGAGACTCAGATCTAGCTCAGTTAGACACAGATCAGGCATTAATGGACTCTCCATCAGCATATCTGGTCTATCTCCTTGGGATTTGTGCCCCCCCTGGGCTGGATCTCCTGGTTTTTGTATATATCCAGGCACAGCCTCCTCTTCCAAGCTAGTTAGAACTGGGATTGAGGTGTTGTTGCTATTGTACTATTGTATTGTTCATTTGAAATAAAGAGAAGATTTGGAGACAATATGGTGTTGTGCCATTGTATGTGTGGATGATCATTGCCATTGTTTTACTGAGGTAACCTGTATCTGTGTTCATTTTTTTGCTAATTGCTTGTAGATCTGTTGTTAAGATTGATAATAGGCTTATTATAATCTTGATAGGAAAGGTGCTTTTCAATAAGTTTATTGACCATCTCTTTCCTTTGATGCATGTTTAGAGATCTAGATTCAGCGTGTCCTATAATCTTATATGCATGTTGTCTTGAATCTCTATGTATGTACGAATCGGATCTCACAAGTTTCTTGGCAAGTTCTTTGATTTCAGCTGAGCTGCAGGTTCCTACATTGGAGAGGATTCTGATCTAGTTTGCTTCTTCACTCTCTTCAAAACATTTTGAAGTCATAGTCCCTCAACATTCCACCTGAAGGCTCCATTGTGGATCTTCAAGGAAACCAACATTTCTCTCCTCCTCTTCCTCCCTCAAAATCAACATTTTTACTTGGTTACTTTGTTAATAGATTTGATTTTGCTTAGATATATCATCTTAAAATTAATTAAAACATAGATCTATCTTATCAAATCCCATATTCTAGATCTTCCAGTTAAAAAGTTTCATAAGCATTCTAGATCTAGCTTTAGGGAAATCGTCCTTTTTGCATGGAAATTTAAAGAAAACTTGTAGCTTGCATGCATTAGATTTATTTTTTATGTTATAAAAGATAAATCTATAAATCAGTGCATATTTCATTTCCTGCACAAACAGCGATCCAAGATCCCAACGAAAGCTTGCTTTCCTTGGTTCATTTTTCACTTGTTTAGCTAGTTTTAACTTCATCTATTTTGAGTTAAGGTAGGATGATCCAAAGGTACTCTTAAAGTGATTTTGGGCATATGTTATTATAACATGCTCACTATTTTTTATCAGGTGTAACAGAAAATAAAGGAAGCTGCTGTTCGAAAGTGTCCTCAGGAGCGTTCAAATCCCCCTACCCCCTAGGGGTCTCCCATTTGACTAAAACCTTTGATTTTTGCACCGTGTAATCTCTTGATTTCAATCCATATAAGGATAAAGAGGAATTATATCAGTTCTATGATATTGTAACCACTATTAATAAAATTAATTTTTTAATAGGCTCTTTCGAGCCCATTCCCCATCCCCCCTAGGGGGATTTGTGTCGGTATCCTTTTTGTTGCTTTTTACTCATTTATTTTCAAACTAGCATTGATCTAATTTGTAGGGTAGTATAATTTATTTTATTATTAATTTCATATTCCATACTTTATATTTCAAATTAATCTTAATACTTACCCATGATTTCTCGATTGACCCGAAAGGGGAAAGAGATTCGTGGAAAGACTAATTAGAAAACTAGAATTGTGTATCTATTTTATTTTGATCATTTGTTTTTCAGCTATTATAAAATTAAACCCTCCTTGATTCCCTGATTGAGATCCACTTGGATCGAAAGAGGTTCCTGGAGGGTTTTCTTTTAAACAAGAACACCCAGTTTAAAAATTACTAAAATTGACAAGACTCCAGTGTGTATGCTCTGCACTTGGTTGTGTTTCGTCCGATCAGTCAAGCTGTATCAAAATTAGTTGAGTGACTAGTGTAATTCGGACTCACTCTCCCAAATTAACAAACCAACAGGTGAAAATCCAACACCTAGATCGAACCATCACGGTGGAAAAATACCCAAAGGAAGCAGGAACTTCTGAAAAGTGACCTCGGGACGTCGATCTCTATCACACCCTAATGGGTGCGTTATAAACAATAGCCCCAGAGATTCCATTTCAGCCCACATATTCCTTGCGGGTAGCCGTGAAGGTTTAGTTTTGGACATACTCCAAGTACTCTAGGGTATATCTGGAGTCCCCCCTTTGCCTAATTTTAATCAACTCACACTTCAATTTTAACTTCAAACATACCAAGAGGAAATCGCAAAACACTCACTCCAAGCACATGCAAGTACATTGTTTCTATTTTTTGACTCCATTCTAAGGCACTGGTTATTTTCTTGTTTTATATATATATTGTGTCTCAACATTGTGCTTTCGTGTGTTCATCTTTTGTATCTTGCCATCTTTGATCATCTATAGTTAAATCGCAAACTCCTAAGTAACTCATTCAGTTTAACATCACAACACTAAGTAATTATCCTTAGTAACTTAATAGGGTCTACCCCCCTTGGCTTCGTTAGGAGTTGAGCCTAAACGGAGGAGTCAAGAACAAGGTGACAGCCTTGACTCAAGACTTGCCCCCAAGGACACACTGAGTGGCTTGAAGATTTCTGCCACGTGACCCAGGTGTGTGAAAGGAGGCAACACTTTTTGGCGCTGTTGCAGGGGATAAATATTTTTATTCCCGAGTATGACTTAGCTTAACTTTTTCTAAACAACTAAAAAGATAAAAAACTTTTGATTGATCTAGTCTTTAAAAAACATAAAAATTAAAACTCGATCCATCTGGTGACTCCACTGTCTAACATCCCTTCAAGAATTTCTACCTGAAGAAACCACCGACAATTATTCAATCCTCTCCCTGATCCCGAAAGGTTTATTAGGGAAATATTGAATATGCAGACTTCTCATAGAAACCTTGAAGATTTAGGAGACCAATCCCTCTCAAATATCCATCACATATTTGTAGAGAGTCATGTTCACTGATCTCAAGAAATGATGGAATTTTACAAACCCCTTGACTTTTCTTAGATAGCATGTAGTCCTCATGACATTCCAAATGATGCTATCAAGAAGCTCCCCATATTTCAGGGCAATAATGCCATCACTGCCAAGTCTCGCCTTTGAAAGTTTGAAAAGCACCTGGTCAGTTATTGCAATGATGCTACCCATGACCATGATGATGTCAAAATGACGCTCTTTGCTTTATCCTTGGAAGATGATGCTGAAGAATGGTACTTCGACCTAGATGATGATTCATATAAAACTCTTAGTGAATTCCTAGAGGGTTTTAAGAAGAAATGGGGAGAAAAGAAAGAACCAAGACATCTTCTTGTTTCCCTTCATAACATTAAGAAGATGGAGAATGAAACCATGGATGAATTTAACACTAAGTTCAGGCATGTGGTTGCGGACCTCCCTAACAAAATCAAGCCAAAGGATGCCTCCATCCTCATATATTACATAGAAGCTTTCACTGGTGATTTGAGGTACTAGTTAAGAGACAAAGAGCTGAACAATCTAAAAAATGCTCAAGAATTGGCCGAGAAAATAGAAAAGAATATGCAGTCTTCAGGCAAGTCCAACATTCCAGGTTACACTAGGGGAAACACTTCATACAATGAAGAAAAGGGAAAAGCCTTTGAATCGGAAGAAAAGGGAGCCTCTAAAGATCCCATGAAAAAGGTAACAGACATGATAAAAGACTTGGTTACTAGTCAAAACCAACTTATGATAGATCAGTCTACACAATTGAATCCTATGCACAATAGAATAATCACAATGGAAAGAAATAATGGACCTAGGAACTTTCAGCCTAGGCAGAATCAGATGTATCAAAAGAAGTTTCCTCAACAAGAGCTTAGGATTCAAAACATGTTAGACTTAGTTAACATGGTAGAATAAGTAATTCCATGGTGTAGACCCTGTGAACAATTCCACCAAGAAAGCACTTGTTATGTTGCAAATCAAGTCATGGAACATGGACTTCCCAAGTTCAATAATCAGGAAACAAATTCAAGCGAGCCTGATCATATATACATGGTAGGCCAGGCCTACCCTTTGTTACCATCTAAACAGTACAAGCCTGAGGATGAAACTATTGCAGAATCTTATAGTGAAACTTATGATGAAAACTGTAATATACATGATGGGACTCCTATGTGTTCTCCATATAATGATGACAGTCTGGAAGGTTTACTACCTTGTGACCTTTTCTCTGAAGAAGAGGACTATGAAAATGAGGACAAGTATAGCTTGGAGCATGATACAAGTGACGAAGACTCCCTTATCCCCAATAAAGATGTTGATGAGGAGTCCTGGACATTCATGGAAAATCCAGTCCGTGACATGAATAAAGAGGAAAATAATGAACCATAAACTTTTGATGGTTTTGTTGATTTTTCTGTCTATGGCATATCTAAAGGAGAGAGCATGGACCATGTGGCCTTGGGAAACTTTGATATGAAAAAGGAACATGTAGTTTATCCATATGATCATTCAGAGTCATATCATGCAGAGCCACACAAAGGTATCAATAATGAAGACATGGAGAAGCAGTGTTGTGAAAAGACAGATGTGATGCAGTTATTAGAATATCAGTCTCAACTATCATCTTCACATATAGATTTTTCTCATGACTTGAAGCCACTTGGGGCCTATATAGTGAATTATCATCCGGCAAGCCTTGATGATCAGTATGATGGTGTAGTCAATCTGCCTCATCATTTTGATTTGTACATCAACCCTGTCTAGTCATGGATAGAAGTAGCCTGCGCAAGCACTTACCAATTTGGGAGGAAGTTTGATGACATTATTCATCTATGATTTCCCATCCATCCCGCCCATTTCGGATCATCACGCAGGTTTGCATTTTCTGAATAAAGTATCCTTACTTTGGCTGGTAACCAAAGACAAGGAATTTTTTTTATGTTAATAAAATTATTAGGTGGTTACATTGGATTTCTGACTACACTTAACCCTTTTTATATCATGCTTAGAGTAGGAAAATAAGCTCCTTGAAAAAGAGCACTTACTTTCCGCATTTTTTGTTTTTTACTTAGCTATAATCAAACACTTTTGTTTTCATTAGTTAGTTACATTTATTTTGTTTAAATAAATCAGCTTAATGGTTCATTTGGTTTTTTATGTAAAGCTTGTGCTACTAAGGTTTTTTTTTGTCAAGTTGAGATGTTTTTACAGGGTATATAAACCAGAGATTCTGGTGTTCTCGTATCCTCTCCTTGCCTTAAAGACCAGATCAAGTACACGTCCCACAGTTGGAGCCAGAATGTTACCACCTAAGTTGTACTTAGTGGTTTTTTTTATCAAGTGAGCCTGGTGAACTGGACAAGGATAACTTGTTCGGACTTCAGAGAACCTTCAGTTTTGCTTCTGGGAAACTTTGTTGTACTATATCACATGTTCATACCCCATGGGGGAATTGTAATAAATGTTATAGCATGATAGTGTCTGTAAAAGACTCAGTCTCTTAGACTTTATTTGTCAATCCGATCAGCCCAGGGTGTTTTTTCCCTTGGTTATTATTGGTTGTTGAATAAATGACTGATAATTTATGAGTTTTTCACTCCATACCTCCAAAGTTGGGGTGGTTGGCTTGGCATTTAGGCCTATTGAGGTTATTAAAGTCTATGTGTCAATGTATAAGCATGCTAGACATCATGGTCGAGTCATATGAACATGTCTAAGTCCCCCTAGGTTTTTTCAATTTTTCAATTTTTTAGTTTTTTCAATGTTTTTTATTAAAAAATTAATTTTTCCAAAACTTAGGCTATTTTTTAATAGTTTAATTGGAAAAATTAATTTTGTAATAAAAGTGGGCCAAATAATTAGTTTCAGACATGTAGGTGCTCATTTTCAAGCTAAGAGCACCATGTAAACTCATGGACCCACTTTTTCCTAGTTTTGAGTGATTTTCCATTACTCGGGTCAGAAAGCCCCAAAAATCAATTATTGATTATTTTAATTAATAAATTGATGAATAATGGAGCAAATCCAAAATCATAAATCAGTGGATTCTCAGTCGATTTGATTGAAATCAGTTAGATCTAAAGCAGGTTGACTGGATCTGACAAATCCTTGACTGAAGGAGGTGATCAAATCAGATCCAGAGTTGATCTTCAACATCTTTTATGGGGAATTTTTCCATCCCTCTCTCCTCAACATGTTTTGGCTCATCTGGATGAGTTTTGGTGGATGCTTTAGTCAACAGGTTGAGGTGTCAGTCAGATCACCTATCCAATTGACAGTTGCACTCAACAAGACTCAGATCTGGCTCAGTTAGACATAGATCAGGCATTGATGGACTCTCCATCAGCATATTTGGTCTATCTCCTTGGGATTTGCGGCCCCCCTGGGCTGGATCTCCTGGTTTTTGTATATATCCAGGCATAGCCTCCTCTTCCAAGCTAGTTAGAACTGGGATTGAGGTGCTACTGCTATTGTATTGTTGTATTGTTCATTTGAAATAAAGAGAAGATTTGGACGCAATACATTGTTGTGCCATTGTATGTGTGGATGATCATTGCCATTGTTTTACTAAGGTAACCTGTATCTGTGTTCATTTTTTTGCTAATTGCTTGTAGATCCATTGTTAAGATTGGTAATAGGCTTATTATAATCTTGATAGGAAAGGTGCTTTTCAATAAGTTTATTGACCATCTCTTTCCTTTGATGCATGTTTATAGATCTAGATTCAGCATGTCCAATAAGCTTATATGCATGTTGTCTTGAATCTCTGTGTATGTACTAATCGGATCTCACAAGTTTCTTGGCAAGTTCTTTGATTTCAGCTGAGCTGTAGGTTCCTACATTGGAGAGGATGCTGATATAGTTTGATTCTTCACTCTCTTCAAAACATTCCAAATGCATAGTCCCTCGACATTCCACTTGAAAGCTCCACTGTGGATCTTCAAGGAAACCAACATTTCTCTCCTCCTCTTCCTCCCACAAAATCAACAGTTTTACCCGGTTACTTTGTTAATAGCTTTGATTTTGCTTATATCTATCATATTAAAAGTAATTCCAACATAGATCTATCTTATCAAATCCCATAGTCTATATCTTCCAGTTAAAAGGTTTCATAAGCATTCTAGATCTAGCTTTAGGGAAATTGTCCGTTTTGCATGGAAATTTAAAGAAAACTTGTAGCTTGCATGCATTAGATTTATTTTTTATGTTATAAAAGATAAATATAGAAATCAGTGCATATTTCATTGGCTGCAAAAATAGAAAGCCAAGATCCCAAGGAAAGCTTTCTTTCCTTGGTTCCTTTTTCACTTGTTTAGCTAGTTTTAACTTCATCTTGTTTGAGTTAAGGTAGGATGATCCAAAGGTACTCTTAATGTGATTTTGGGCATATTTTATTCTAACATGCTCGCTGTTTTTTAGCAGGTGTAACAGAAAATAAAGGAAGCTTCTGTTCGGAAGTGTCCTCAGGAGCGTTCAAATCCCCCTAGGGGTCTCCCATTTGACTAAAACCATTGATTTTCGCATGTTGTAATCCCTTGATTTCAATCCATATAAAGATCAAGAGGAATTATATCAGTTCTATGATATTGTAACTGCTATTAATAAAATTATTTTTTTAATAGGCTCTTTCGAGCCCATTCCCCATCCCCCCTGGGGGGATTTGTGTCGGTGTCCTTTTTGTTGCTTTTTACTCATTTCTTTTCAAAATAGAATTGATACAATCTACAGGGTAGTATAATTTATTTTATTATTAATTTCATATTTCATACTTTATATTTCAAAGTAATCTTAATACTTACCCCACGATTTCCCAATTGACCCAAAAGGGGAAAGAGATTCGTGGTAGGACTAATTAGAAAACTAGAATTGTGTATATGTTTTGTTTTGATCATTTGTTTTTCAGCTATTATAAAATTAACCCCTCCTCAATTCCCCGATTGAGATCCACTTGGATCGAAAGAGGTTCCTGGAGGGTTTTCTTTTAAACAGGAACACCCATTTTAAAACTTACTAAAATTGACAAGACTTCAGTGTGTATCCTCTGCACTTGGCTGCGGTTCGTCCGATCAGTCAAGATGTATCAAAAGTAGTTGAGTGACTAGTGTAATTAGGACTCACTCTCCCAAATTAACAAACCAACAAGTGAAAATCCAACACCTAGATCGAACCATCACGGTGGCAAAATACCCAAAGGAAGCAGGGACTTCTGAAAAGTGACCTCGGGGTGCCGATCTCTGTCACACCCTAACGGGTCCGTTATGAACAATAGCCGCAGAGACTCCATTTCAGCCCACATATTCCTTGTGGGTAACCGTGAAGGTTTAGTTTTTGGACATACTCCAAGTACTCTAGGGTATATCTGGAGTCCCCCCTTTGCCTAATTTTAATCAACTCACACTTCAATTTTAACTTAAAACATACCAAGAGGCAATTGCAAAACACTCACTCCAAGCACATGCAAGTACATTGTTTCTATTTTTTGACTCCATTCTAAGGCACTGGTTATTTTCTTGTTTTATATATATATATTGTGTCTCAGCATTGTGCTTTCGTGTGTTCATCTTTTGTATCTTGCCATCTTTGATCATCTCTAGTTAAGTTGCAAACTCCTAAGTAACTCATTTAGTTCAACATCACAACACTAAGTAATTATCCTTAGTAACTTAATAGGGTCTACCCCCCTTGGATTCGATATGAGTTGAGCCTAAATGGAGGAGTCAAGAACAAGGTGACAGCCTTGACTCAAGACTTTCCCCCAAGGACACACCGAGTGGCTTGAATATTTCTGCCACGTGACCTAGGTGTGTGAAAGGTGGCAACAGGTCTCACCCAAGGAATTCAAGGGAGAGCTACCAGAACCAAGTTTTTTACAGTGGGAGAGGAGGATATTGGGATCTGATAGAGGGACACCATAACTTATGCAACCATCACACAGTATCACAATATCACATCATTATTCATGGAACATCATTACTCATAGCGCATCAAACAGTTACAGAAACATGGATTGCATCAACATAAAAACAACAGATCGCATCAATATAGGAGAAAGAGAATGAATTGCATCTATATTATGCCATTGTAACAAAACGGAGTCGCAACATCATAATAGATCTATAACAACAGACAAGAATCGAGCCATACTCATCGCATTATATTAATCTTACGCTATTACACAATTCTTCTCCAAAACCGGAGAATGCATACATCAGGAAGAAACTGAATAAAATCATAGTTAAGATATAAAATTCTCCACAAAAAAGATCGCACCAGATCTTATCCCATACAATAGTGCATACAATCGCATATAATCCCTCACAACTGCACCACACACGACTCTCTCAATTGCACCAAAATAGATCTATAAATAGGCTTATTCCTTTACATCAAGGGTCTACTACTAACTGACTTCTAACCGCTACTGACCTATTGCAACAAAACTTGGTGAAAATATACATAAAATATTCAAAAAGCAGTTATTCTTCCACTTATCATGCCAACCTTCCCTTGCATGATACCTCATGAGCTTGCACAGCTGTTGTGATGCTACACAACTCACTTGCCCCAAACCCCTTTCCAACAGGCCCCCAACACAGTTTTTTGGCTCACCCTCGAGCCACGTCAAGTCAAAAGGGTGTGTGCCGAAGTCTTGTCCTTAAAATCTTTAAATTGCTGCTCAATTTTAGGAACCTGTAGTTGGACTTTACTAGCGATACTATGACAATTAGTCAAAGTTTTCTAGATGAGGTGCTCCCCACTAGCCTTGCTGTTAACCATTTTTTGATTCTCTTGAACAACCTGGAGCGTGGCGACAGCCTTAACAACCAACTGGCCACCGATTTCTTGGAATTCGTCAAGCTACTCGTGACGCTTTTGTTGGCATTCTTGTGCCCAGGAAGCTCGCTGCTATAGATCCTTCATCTCTATGGCCTGGGTGATATGCACCATCAGCAGAATGGCCTTCAGTGATGTCTTTAGGGTTGTCAGCTAGCCCTCTGCCTCTTGCACTTGCCCAGTCAGTTGATTAAGTTGCTCATCCTGAACAATACTTTGCCAAAACTGCATGGTCACCTCCATAATAGTTTTAGCCTCTTGCTCCATGGTGCCAAATGGAGTGGCAATTTCTTCAATGGAGGTCTTGCACTCCACAACCTACTCTGGTGGTGTTGTAGGTTGTACCTGGGCCTGGAGTAGCAAGTTATTGTCCTGAATCTGAACCAGAGTTTTCCCCAATCGCTTGGCCTTTTTGACTAGGGTGAGCCCTATGGTATTGTCAAAAATGTTCTGGAAGGCATCATAAATAGCCTGCTCAACTTCGCTGCACCTTGAACATAGCTATGCCTGTTCAACAACTAGGAGGTCGTGCGCCTTCTTGAGGTCAATAATCTCTTTTGTAGCCTTCCACTGCAACTCGGCCTACGTCGCCTTCAGCTAGTTGATTTCTTGTAACTTCTCCTTTTCCAACTGCACATGAACCTGCTGCAGCTACTCTGCTTCCTTTTGCAGCTTCGTAGTAGTATTTCGAGACTTGACATAGCTTTCAGCTAAATATTTTTGTTGTGCCACCAAATCCAGTGCGGTGCCATGCTGCAACTTGACCAACGCTATAGCTGACAGTTTGTTCATATCCAAAGTCACGCTCTAGATTGGGTGCATCTGTTGGTGAACTTTTGTTGGGGGCCTGTTGGCAAGGGGTTTGGGGCGAGAGAGTTACGCAACATTGTGGCAGCTGCGCAAGCTCACGCGGTACCATGCAAGGGAAAATTGGTGCGATAAGCAGAAGAATAACCACTTTTTGAATATTTTATGTATATTTTGACCAAGTTTTGTTGCAATAGGTCAGTAGCGGTTAGAAGTCAGTTAGTAGTGGACCCTTGATGTGAAGGCATAAGCCTATTTATAGATCTATTTAGGGGAAATTGAGAGAGTCGTGTGTGGTGTAGTAGTGAGCAATTGTATGTGATTGTATGCACGATTGTATGGGATAATATATTGTGCGATATATTTTATGGAGAATTTTCTGTCTTAACTGTGATTTTATCCAAGCTTCTTCCTGATGTATGCAGTCTCCGGTTTTGGAGAAGAATTGTGTAATTGCATAAGATTAATATAATGCGATGAGTATGGATCAATTATTATCTATTTTTATAGATCTTTTATGATGCTATGACTCTATTTTGTTACAATGGCATAATATAGATTCAATTCAGTCTGTTTCTGCTATATTGATGCGACTTGTTGCTTGTGTGTTGATGCAATCCATGTTTCTGTAATTGTCTGATGCGCTATGAGTAATGATGTTCCATGAATAATGATGCGATATCATGATACTATGTGATGGTTGCATAAGTTATGGTGTCCCTCCATCATATCCCCATATCGTCCTCTCCCATTGTTGAAAACTCGATTCTAATAGCTCTCCCTTGAATGCCTCAGGTGAGACCTCGTTTGCTCCATCGACGTTGCTGGGAAGGGTAAAACCTGTTTGGGCCAGTGCTCAGGGAGATTGCGTTGCATGGCATCGACAGAGTGGGAACCCCTGTCGATGAAGTTTTTTTGGTGGGATTAGCCAACAAAAGGTTCCTTTGCTGGGACTCAGTTTCAAATAGGATGGGGATATGTTCTAGCATCCGACTCGATCAGAGATCGAGGGATGTTTTGGTCTGAAGTTGTGAGAGTTTTCTGAAGCTAAAAACTAGAATCCTAAGCTGTCGACATGCCACTGGTTGGATATATATATCCATGATGGTCCCCATGAATGGTTCTTTTGTGAATTCCCTGTACTCTTGCATGAATGGTTGGAAAAGTTCACTAAGAAAAAGATAAACTTTCAAGGAGGAGAGCCAACATCCTGGACCCCAGAATTGATCCAGGCACTGCAAGAAACTAGCAACAAGGCATTGCAAGCAATCGAGGTATGGTTGGATAGTATCTTAGAAGGATACATCACTAAGTTTTCCATTGATACTAATAAATCTTTTAGTGAAGCAGAAAGGGAGTTTTTCAGTGGACCTCAAGGAAGATTCTTATTGTCACTACAACTGTTGATTAAGCAACTAGTATGTGAAAAGGGTATCCTAAATATGGACCAAGAGTAGTGGACTCTGGTGTGTGGGGGATGTAGGCACTGCAACAGAAAAGGGGGAAATTCATAAGGAAGTAAGGGGTAGATGGGCATGAGTTCTGGTGAGAATGTAATGGTCACCAAAGAAACAAGTGGTTGTACGAGGGGAGGATCAAGGTTTCGAGAAAAGAGGCAGAGGACAGGAGAAGATCCTGCTGAATTCGAAGTGTGATACCATGAAGAACAACCACATGGGATGAAGTGACATTTTTGTAACAATGAGGACATACATGCCCAGGATACACCCAGAATAACAATAGGATCGAATGCCAATAGTAACATGCCTACTCCTCCGTGCACTACTCCACCACAAGGAAGGAACGTTCATTCTACATCGACTTGCTCAATGTGTGAGCAACAGTCTAGTAATAGAGCACTAGCAGGAGGAAGAATGTCCAGAGTGGTAGGAGAAGAAATGAATTTGTCAATATTCAATGGAAATGGCACCGACGATCCATAGTAGTACGGGTTCTTATGTGAAGCGATCTAGACTGCTCGACAAACTATCAATGATGATGTCAAGAAAAGTCAGCTAGCCACTACTCTGAGGGGCCGTGTGTTGGAATGGTTTATGAGATTCACACAGGTGCCTCAGGGAGGTACTGCAAAAATATTGGATGAGATCATAATAGGGCTATTTGAGGAATTTAAAAGAGCCAAAGTCCGAAGCTCAGTACATTACTGAATTAAAAGAGATCAAACAATTCCCCATTGAAACAATTTGGGATTTTGATCAGCGATTTAAGACATTGATGGCTTGAGTCAGTTTTCAAATGAGTGACGTTCAGCATAAAGAATGGTTTATCGCATATCTGACAACCATTAATGCAGCAAAATATTGCGATGCAGAGCAAGGCTCTGGAGACCACGATGAAATTGGAGGCATCGCCGGTAGGAGAAACCATCGTTGGAATGAATTAGATTCAGGCCTAGTTGGCCAATTTGATGCTACAATTGCAAGACATCAAAAAGGCCAAGGAAGATCATGACGATATTTGGTGCACCCGTTGCCATGCAAGAGGACATACCAAGGATACTTGCCCAACGTTTCAAAATTATTTTCTATCAGGAGCCCCCAATCCATTGAGTGGTTCTAGTGCACCATGGTGTCGCATCTTCCAGGTCTATGGGCATCGACACGAGAAATTTGATTACATGCAGAAGATGGTTACCAAAGCAGAAAGTTTGTACTATACATTTTGTCAATCAGTTGGACATGACGACAAAAACTGTCGCACTTATGATTTTCTCCAAGAAATGACATATGATTCATACTTTGTGAAAGGGGAGGATCCTCGAATAGTGCAAGCACAACCACAAGTAGTACAACCAGCAACATAGATACCATATACACCACAGCCTTTGTTGTAGTTTTTCCCTACACAACCATAGCAATAGTTTATAGTGCAGCCACAGTTCACACCACAGCTACAAATGGTGGTACAACCACAGTATAACTAGGCACCATGACTACTGTATAATCAGCCACAATATGTTCAAGCCATGCACTATGTCCAGCAAAAACCTAACCCATCACAGCAACAAATGGCCCAACCACAATTTCAGCAAGGAGGATCTTGAGGAGGATTCTGTGGAGGGTTCAAAGGTCGAGGAGGAGGATTTGGCCATGGAGGAGGTCAAGGTCATGAATCAATCCAGTGCTACACCTATGGGGTATTTGGGCATTACCAGAGGGATTTCCCTCATGCGCAGTGCACATACTGTGTAGCTAGCGATCATAATGTTGAAATTTTCCCTCGGTTGATTGCAAAATGGTAGGCAGGACAAATTCCTCAGTTACAAAATGCACAAAATCAGAATCAGCCTACATTCCAAGTACAAAACCAGCCGATAATGTAGAACCAAGTCCCACCACAAAATCAAACTCAAAACCCACCTTAGGTATAGAGCCAACCAATCAATCAACCATTGAATCAGAACCGGCCTTTGAACCAGGGATCGACAATTGCCACTATTCAGGTCGAGCCATAGATGAAGGATGTTGATGTTGGGATTGTCACTCGTGCTGGTACGACAACTGGAGATGATGGACCATGGCTACAAGTTTGGCTCACTGGTAAGAAGAAGGTCACATTTGACATTGTGATAGAGAAAGATACCTTCTTTGACACAAAGAATGAAATTGGGAGAAATCTGGGGAAGTTACCAATTGTTGATATGCCATTTTCTTTCAATCCCTCTATAGAGGCAGGACCTTCGCGGCAGTATGGTAACCTGCGCAAGTTGTTTGAGAGTTGTCTATCACTAGCGAGGGACTCAGATACCCTTGTCAAGCTTGAGACATTATTGCACCTCCCAGATAAGACAGTGAAGGATTATGTTGTGAATTCCTTGCAAAAAGGGAAGACCGACAAGGAGATGAGGATGAATGTCTAGATTGGAGATTATGAGGTTGACTTAGTCATTTTGGACCTTGGATCAGATGTAAACATATTGACAAAGAAAACCTGGCATTTGATGGGAAAGAAAACATTGGGATGGTCACTAGTACTGCTGCATTTAGTAAACCAAGCGAAGGTTCAGCCTATTGGTTGGGTTTCAAATTTGGTTGTTGACATTGAAGGTATGAAAACATGTGTTGAATTTGACGTGATAGAATTTGTAGGAGATGGTGGTTCCTATCCCACACTGCTAGGAATTGGATGGGATAATTATAGCATGGCAGTTATCAACTTCAAAAAATGTGTTATGACATTTGAAAAACAGGATTTTAGGGTCATTGATCCTATAGACCCTCAGGAAGCGTGGCAATATATTGAACTTGTAAAGGAGGAAGTTGGGAGAAGTTGGGATCATGCTTATAAAATATCTAAGGACTATATCCATCCTACTGTCGATGATGAACTTGGATGGCACAGTGCAAGCTCCGCATCCTCTGACTATGACGATGCTCTAGAAAATTGGCAGAATCGGTTGCATGAGGTATCATTTAGAAAATGTGGGTTGATTACACAGTCTCTCTAACATGTTGCGACTGAGACTATCAACTTGCCCATTTATGAAGGACTATCAGGACTATCTAAATTTTTTCAAGAATATGAAGAAAAAGTGTTTGAATTGCAAAGGATACTGGCTCTTGATGTAGCACTAAAGGATACTTTGGCTTGATGGTGGGAGACACACAAAAGGACGATCCATGACTAGGAGCAGTGCTGTAGGTTGATGATGGTCAAATTTGGTGAAATAGAGGTCTATCATGCTGGGATATATGATGGATGAAATGACCCCATCAGTTATTTGATCGAGTGTCAAAATTTATGGACATAGCAACCCAGACATGAGTGGGTTCATGCTTTTGTTCATACTCTAGAAGAGATGCCAAGATCTTAGTACATGGCAGCAGAATTGTGCAGAACCATTACCACTTGGGAGGAGTTGTTAGTTTTCTTTGTGCAAACATTTAGCTTCCAAGATGCCAACCCCAAGGTATGTAACACTTTGCACATTATCCTCAATGTAGTACTAAAAGTCATCCCTATTTCATACCCCATTGATCCTCATGCAAATTACTCCATCTAATCCATGATGACGTGTTACAACTTGTCTGGGGAACCTAAAGATGATGATGAGTTGCGAAATGTTAATATTCCATAATCTGAAGGAAGTCATGGTGTTGCAGCTCCCGACATACCGATGAACTCGATGAACCAACCGCTGAGGATTTTGAAAGTTGACATTGGGATAGCAGAGAATCCTAAATTTGCTAATATCGGAGACTATTGGGGTGAAGAGACGATGGTCAAAATTACAGATGTACTACATGAATTCCAAGACCTTTTCCAATGCGATTTTTAGAGATGAAGGGGATACTCAGGGACTTAGGGGAAATGAATATTCCCCTTAAGCCAGTTGCAAAACCATTCTGCCAGAGGCCATATATACTGAACCTGTGATACAAGGATCGTGTGAAAGTTGAGATCGATAAGATGCTCGATGCTGGGATCATTGAACCTGTAGAATAATCAGAGTGGATAAACCCGATGGTGGTCCAATATAAGAAGACTGGTGAAATCTGCATTTGTGTCGATCTAAAAAAGTTGAATGATGCATGTGTGCACGATCCATTCTTGACCCCTTTTACAGATGAAGTCCTGGAAGGTGTAGGCGGACAGGAGGTATATTCCTTCACAGATGTCTTTTCGGGATACCACTAGATCCAGATTGCAAAGGACGATCGCCATAAGACTACGTTTGTCACCGAATGGGGTTGTTTCCAATATATTGTCATGCCATTTGGGCTGAAGAATGCACCCGTTGTATTCTCTCGCGTAGTTATCATTGTATTTAAATATTTTATTCAAAACTTCTTGCAGGTATATATGGATAACTAGACCGTTTATGGCCTAATTAAAGACAATCTAGACAATCTATGATTGATGCTGGAACGGTGTCGGTAGCATCAGATTGCATTGAATTCAAAAAATGTATTTTTTGTGCACCCTTTGGCATGCTACTTGGGAACATTATATACAAATAAGGTATGTTGGTCGATTCGACGAAGATTTCACTGATCCTTAGTTTACCACTGCCGACGAATGTAAATATGCTCTGGGTAACATCAGGACATATGGGCTACTATCGCAAGTTTATCAGAGGATACGCTGCGGTTATCGCTCCCATGGAAAAGATGTTAAATAAAGACGTCATGTTCGAATGGACTCCGGAATGTCAAGGAAGCTTCGACACCCTGAAGGCCAAGATTTCCTCTGCACCAACACTAGTTTTTCCTTATTGGAATAAAGAATTCCATGTGCATGTTGATGCTTCTTCTACTATGCTGGGGGGTTGTTCTTGCGGACCCAGGTGAAGGTGACTTGGATCACCCAATAGCATATGTCAGTATAAAATTATTAGTTGCTGAATGAAATTATACCACAACCGAAAGGGAAGGCCTGGTGATGGTTTATGCTCTGTAAAATTTCAGGCACAATTTGCTGGGAGGACATTTCAAGATGTTCACTGATCATTCTGCTTTACAATACCTAGTCAATAAGCCTATGTTGGGGAGGAGAATTTGTAGGTGGTTTCTTTTGTTCCAAGAGTTTGATTTTGAAATAGTAGTAAAGCTGGGATGATTGAATGCTGGCCCAAATCATCTGTCATGTGTTGATAATGGTGAAGAACCAACCAATATTGATGATGGCTTGTCATATGCACAATTGTTCCGAGTTGAATTCGCAGATTATCACTTGCACCAAAAATTTAGTTTTTTCTACTAGTGTCGCCCCAGCAGACATGTCGATTATCCAAAAGAAGCAGCTCGTTGTAAAAGCCTATGATTTACAACTAATTGCTGGACAGTTATATAAACTTGGACTGGATGAAATATTGCGACGGTGTGTCTTACTGCATGAGCAGGGTCACATTCTAGAAGAAGCACATGCCGAAATCGTAGGAGGTCACTATGGAGGCTGTGCTACTGCATGAAAAGTATTGCATGCTAGGCTAGGGTGTCCCACGTTGCATAATGATGCCGCAGACTATGCAAGGAGATGTGATGTCTGCCAACTGGTTGGTAAACCATCGTGGAGGGATGAGATGTCACTAGTGTCGTAGGTGACTTTGCAACCATTTGATAAATGGGATGTAGACTTTGTAGGTCCTATCAATCCACCAGGTAAGTGCACTAGCGCCCACTATATTATTATTGCAAATAACTACCTGACTCGGTGGGCAGAAGCCGCACCAATCATTGATTGTACCATTGCGACAGTAGCAATATTTATTTTTGAGAACATTGTGACATGATTTGGGTGTCCTAGAATCCTGATGTTTGACCAGGGCAGTCACTTTGTCAACCGAACGGTAAAAGGGCTAACTGAAGAGCTCCATATACAACATAAGAGGAGTACACCATACCACCCACAAGAAAATAGTACTGTTGAGGCCTTCAACAAAAGTTTAGAGACAGTGATGGCCAAGGTATGTAACGATAATCGTGATGACTGGGACTTAAAAATTCCTACAGTTCCATGGGCCTATCGCACTACTTGCAAACGGATAATAGGTTAGACACCATTTAAGTTGGTTTATGAGCAAGAGGTATTCATCCCTATGGATTATATTGTTCCCAGCTTGCGCATTTCTGCAAAGATGGGCATGGATGATGCAGAGGCATTAGAAGAACAAACTGCTCAATTGAGTTAGCTTGAAGAAGATAGTTTCATCGCAGGCTTCTAGCAACAAGTTGCAAAGGATCGACAGAAGGCATGGGATGATCGCCATATTAAGCACAAACAGTTTACGATAGGAGATCCAGTGCTATTATACAACAGTAAGTTCATCAAGCATCTAGGTAAGTTACGAATGCATTGGTTAGGTCCCTATCTTTTTCAGGCCATTATATCCAACGGTGTAGTTCAGTTACAACAATTAGATGGCACAATGTTGCTGAAGCTCATTAACGGGAGTCACTTGAAGCCCTATAGAATGGGGATGGTGATGCACACCACATGAAGTGTTAAAAAAAATGAATATTTTAGTTCTGCAGCGTAAGGTGAGCCTCGAGGGAGAGGCTGCGCAAGGTTACAATTGTTAGCGGTATTCAGTTGACCAGTTGCGATAGTTGCAGGGCTGTGGGATGGTCAAATCAAGTAATAAATGTAGGTAGTTAAACCAGTTGGCTGGTGATGCTTGTTGAAGTGACCCGCATTAATGGGTGATCTGACTGTTAAAAGCATAAGATCGTCAACATATTTGGTGTTATTAATACCTGATTTAGTAATAATGGTGGAGTTAGATTTGGTAATGATGGATTTGGATTGGAAGTGGCTATAAAACATCGCACGGGATGTGTAGGATGGCACTCTTCAGTTGCATGGGCAAAAATAGAAGGTGAATTTTTTGGAGAGTGTTGAGTGAAGTGCAGTTCGAGTCATTGAGTGTATTTTCAGGTTTTGAGAGGTAAGGGATGCTAAGCAACCTTGACGCTATTGAAATTTTGAGTGAGTACAAGTCCCCCGTTCAGCCCACAGTTGTGGAAGAAGAAATCATGCGTATGCTAGTGGGTTCGTCTTCCATTCCTAAGTAGAAGTAGCAAACTCAGAGAGCCAGTCCTACACCACCAGAGAAGAGGAAAACTCGCATGTCTGCAAAGATGCGGGGAGAAGGTACTGCATAGACTCGGCTGTCGAGCTCAGGAGCTATTGAGTCTGCAGCACCCCGGGGTGTCTCGGTGCATGATATTTTGGGATACATCACTCCTACACAACTAGGATCCAAGCCACGGTAGATGTCAAAGAATCAGAAGTACCCGCCCAAGTTTCCTGCACTGCCAGAAGGGATGACATGCTCAGTTGATATCATCCCTACGTTGATCAGGCTCAGGACCATTTGTTGGTGAATTCCACCAACAAAGCTTCATCGACAGGGATTCCCACTCTGTCGATGCCCTGCAGTGCAATCTCCTTGAGCACTGGCCTAGATAGGTTTTACCCTACCTAGCAACATCTGCGGAGTAGACGAGGTCTCACCCAAGGCGTTTAAGGGAGAGCTGTCAGAATTGAGTTTTTGACAATGGGAGAGGAGGATATGGGGATCCGATGGAGGGACACCATAACTTATGCAGAAAGAGACTGAATCGCATCTATATTATGCCATTGTAACAAAACAGAGTCGCAGCATCATAACAAATCTATAACAACAAACAAGAATTGAGCCATAATCATCGCATTATATTAATCTTGCGCAATTACCCAATTCTTCTCCAAAACCAGAGACTACATACATCAGGAAGAAACCAAATAAAATCATAGTTAAGAAAGAAAATTCTCCACAAAAGAGATCGCACCAGATCTTATCCCAACAATCACATATAATCCCTCACAACTGCACCACACACGACTCTCTCAATTGCCCCAAAATAGATCTATAAATAGGCTTATGCCTTTACATCAAGGGTCCACTACTAACCTATTGCAAAAAAACTTGGTCAAAATATACATAAAATATTCAAAAAGTGGTTATTCTTTCGCTTATCGTGCCAATCTACCCTTGCGTAGTCCTGCGTGAGCTTGCACAGCTACCGCGATGTTGCGCAACTCACTCACCCCAAACCCCTTGCTAATACTGTCAGTGCAGGAGGTGGCTTTTGTGATCCATGTGGGGGGCGTGACTCGACCGCAATGGGTTTCACGGGAGTCAATACGACTTGGGTCACTGGAGGTTGAGCAGGTGGGTCAAGGTACCACATAGGAATTCCCAATGTGAAATTGGGTAGGTTTAAAGTGGCCATCACTGGCTTACTTACGATTCCATATCAGGCAAAAGGAAGGGAATGGTATGGACTAGGAAGGAGCCCTAGTAATTCTGCAGTGACTGCATTTGAGGTTGCGGTTGTGGTCATGGATGGGGTTGCAATTGCGGTTGCGGTCATGGATGGGGTTGTGGCTACAGATGGTGTTGCAGATGTAGTTGGGGTTTGGGTGACATGGTGTTGGATGACAGCATGCACAAATCCGTAGTATCGCTTGGTGCCGATGGAGGTGGCACCAAGGGGAAGGAAGCGATCATGGAGGTGTCGATGAACACCCAGGGCCTACGTTCAAAAATGAGGGGTTGGTTGCGCTGTCAACAGTAGTATCGATAGTAGGGATGAAATTGGTTGGTGTTGTTGGCCCCTACGGATCATGGTAATTTAATTGGTCCATGGTCACAATATTCTTGTCATGAGGGAACATCATAAGGAAAAATACAGTGGATGCCACGACTTTCATAGCATACATGTAGCTACATTTGAGGAGAAGGTTGTAATCCAATTAAGCACTGACGACTTCTATGTCTATTAATACTGTCTTACCTGCTAAAGAGATGGGTACATGTGGAAGGATTCCTTGGGCTCTGGTGGGGTGGCCATCATAAGTACACAGTGTAGTGGTGGATGGTTTTAGGATTAGGGACCCAAGTTTCTACCAGACCAAGGTTGACATAACACAAGTGGATGCCCCCTTGTCAACAATGCACCAGTGTAAGACCAAATTCTGAATGGATACTAGAATTTGGAAGGCAATGGTTGATGGCATCCGAGGTTCTCTATTGTCCACATTGAAAGTGATCAATTTGGAGTCGGAGGGGTCTATGGAATCGAGGGCAGCTAGTAAAGCTTTCCGCTGTGTTGGGCATGTTTTAAGTACCTTGAGAGTGGACATGGTCGTGGGTGATTGGGATAAATCATTGACAATGGTATAATTGATTGCCGCTTTTGCGGTGGTATTGTTGGAGAGTCACCCAAAGGGGAGTCGTGAACCTATAGCTACCCTATTCATGGGAGGAGGAGGTTGGTGGAGAGGGACATTGTTTGTGTTGGATGTAGATTTCATTGATGCATCAATGGTTTCAGTGGAAGATACATACTAGTTTCTCCTAGTCTGTAGGTTGACCTCTTCGGTTGTCACTACTAGCATGTGATTGTAATACCCCGGTTTTAACCCCGCTTACATTAAAAATACATGATACATATATTGTAAATAATCTTGGTGCAAAGCTAAAGGCCAAGGCCCCACCATCAATTTGGTTATGTTCTATTTCTGTTTTGGGAATGGTCACCGATGGATATCGGTACATACAACATATATTTAAATTGTGGCATCATGTAAACACGCATTTTAATTAAATAACCCAACCAACTATGTTTGCGGAAACTAAAATGAGAAGGGGCATGATTCTAAAGGATAAGGAAAGGGGAATGTTGGGATTTGAGTCATGGGGGAAAGCCATGTGTCACCACCACCCTTAATTTTTCCATTGTTAGTTGGAGCGGCGATTGGCTGGCAGGAAAACCACCACCACTCCCACACCCACTCACACTCTCCCCACGATGCATCTATTGGTCTATCCACTCACCCTATCACAAGTCTGTTCATCTCCTCTCAAGCGAGCTGAGTTAAAAGGTTCCACATTCCATTGCAGGGGGTTCGGTTCCTTTTTTTCCTCTCTGATTGTTGGCTTGCGAGCCTGCTAACTCCTCCTCTACCTCATGGATCTAATGGCTATGGATTGATTCTTTACTGGGATTCATGTAGAGTTTTGTCTCTCTCTCCATGTTTATCAGACAGCGTATTGTCCTATTATTTCCATCGTTGAAATTGTGGCTGTAATTGCATCCATAGTTCTGTGGGTTGCGTTTTGTCTCTCACGCAGAGATTGGATGCTTGGTATTTTCCATTCCTAGTCTGTGTGAGTTTTCCCAACGATTGCAGTGGGATTTGTGTGCTGTGTGTTCATAGTTGTATTGGGATGTTGTTTGTCCATGATTTTATTGGTTGTATTTTCCCTTTATGGTGGTATCGGTTGAGTATTGCTATGAGTACCTACGTTCTGCTCGACTGTGTTTCTCCCCTATAAAATCTTGAGTAGCTATTTGACTGCTTGCATGCAGTGGTTTTTTCCTCGGATTGCATTGGAGTGGTGAATGAGGGCCTGAGGTGCTTGATAAACCTGGTGGATTGAGAACCACATAAACAGATCTGCTGAGCTGGCTTTCTTCTCCATAACCCCTAAATAGCACTAGAAGGGAGATCAGGGTCTGAGGGACCGCGTTGTAGAGAAAGGGATGATTTCCTTGTGTTGGGTGTGTGTGAGTGTTCTAGAAGCCAGGTTGGTTCTGGTGTCGGTGTTTGTAGCTCTCCAATGAGCTCACCAGCTTAGCATTAGCCTTTCCTAGCTCTTGGATGTCCTGATAAACCCAACTTTGTTGGCTTGGCTAATTTGTTGTTCACCTGATAAACCCAACTGTGTTGGCTTGGCTGAACTATGTACCCTAGTGGTGTTGTTATCCTTGGCTACATGTAATCCTGTTAGTTCCTTATTCCTTGGGGAATCATGCCCATCTTGGGGGTGGCAGTGTTGCTGAGAGATTAAGGAGCACACGGGCCTATGGTTGGGTGGAACGTTGTAGCAACATAGTTGGTTGTGGAACAAGCTCTTTATAAGATAAGTATTCTTGCCTAACTTGTGTCTGCAATCATATTTACCTTTGATGAATGATGATATACATGTTAAATGCTGATCTATATATGCATGAAGTGTTGATTGATATGTTTTGCTTACATTGTGTAAATGAATGATTATGCTTCGTAATATGTTTTATGATTTAAAGTATCATGCTTCAGCACTATATGTATGCATGTTCATGTTCATGGGACTAGACGCCTAGATGATTTGACGTATAGTAGCGTCCTCTTCGCCGATTGGAGGTTCGGGGATGTTACAGTGTGGTATCAGAGCCTTGGTTGTAGTATGGGCCTGAATGGGCAGTGAAGATGCAATGACAGAGTTTATGTTGCAGCATTGGGCCTCAGAAGGAATGAACAGTTAACAGAGGTAGGTTTCCTACTGCCCTGAAGAAACCAGGAAAATGGGTGAAGCCCAAAAAATTCACAAAATTTTCTAAGCGTTTGGCCATCGGCCCATCGAAACACTTAGACAGGTGGATTTCCGACGTTTAGCTGATGGCGCACCCACCATTGCACCATTCTAAGACACTATCCACCCGACAGATAGTTGATCTGACTTCCGATGATGTAGAAGTTCCGAAATGTTCTAAGTGTTGACTTCATCGACCAACGAAACACATTAGTGGAATTCATCATCGATGAACAGTGGAAGGGATCAAAGGATTGTAGAACCGCCATTGCAGATGGATAGACAACTACGCTTCTGGTGCATAGAGCTTGCGACCGTCGACGCCAAGGAATTTTGGAAAATTTGATGAAGTAATAGGACCGTCGGTGATCAGTGATGATTAGTTGATCGCATCGTCGATGCACAGCTGATCATGTTGCCGATGTGGCAGAAGTTGATGAATACAACAAATAATAATTA
The DNA here is from genome assembly GCA_001517045.1 of Pseudotsuga menziesii. Classification (NCBI taxonomy): domain Eukaryota; kingdom Viridiplantae; phylum Streptophyta; class Pinopsida; order Pinales; family Pinaceae; genus Pseudotsuga; species Pseudotsuga menziesii. The sequence continues at coordinate 117,366 of LPNX011155930.1, forward strand.
GTGGAACAAAGCACCATCATTGCGGATAGTTAGAGGACTATCCTCCTTATGGATAGAGCTTGTGACCATCGACAACGCAGAGGAAGACGTTTCGACAGCCGATACAGTAATGAAGATTTTAAAAAAAATTCTAAGGCCCGAAATCATCGTCCATCAGAAGAAGATAGTGTTTCATCCATCCGCCGTTATGGAATTCTAGAGCACTAGTATTTCGACATGGAGAAGCTTCGACTGTCGATGCTGGTCAAAATCATGCTTCAGTTCGCCAATTGGAAAGCATTAGCAGATTGGACCACTGATAAAAAAAGTATCAAAGATGATGAGCCGTCGTTGCAGCTGTTGATTGAACTCACTCGCTGATACTTTAGTCTTCTACTCGTTGATTCCGAAGTGTTAGTGTTATTGGGAGATGGAGCCGACAGAGTCGGCAAAAGATAAGCGATCGATGAGCCGATGACGTGGAGGGAAGGAAGACTTAAAAGAGAGAAATTTTGAAAATATTTCTAAGGCATGGAATTATTGGCCATTGACGATGGTTAGTTTAGAACATTGCCAATGATCAAATGATGTGGTCACTGATAGACTTACGGTTGCAGAAGACAAAGGAAGATGAAGTTCAATTTTGGTCCGCCATTGCAGAAGCTGAAGGGAATAACCGCCCAATGTGTAGGACACCCGACCGCCGACAGAAGAAGAAATTTTTGAAATTTTGTTTAAGTGTTGAAATCATCGGCAGACATTAGTTGATGAGAGTGCTGATGGACGTTGGCAAAAGTTAGTTGATCGAGCACCCGTCATTGCGGAATCTTAGAAAACTATCCTGCTAATGCATTAGTCTCTCCCCTCACCAATGTCGAGTTGTTTAGTGTATAACGGTTCCAAGATCCGATAACCTACTACGATGAAGTGAATTTCTTGGGAGTGTCGACACTGCGAAAGAGTTAGGGATTATGGAAACCGTCGTTGCAGATGCCTAGAGGATTAAGTGTCTAATGCCATAGTAGGATGTCATTCCGACCACCGACAAACTTTGGTTCACAGAAATTATAATAGGATTGTTGGCTGTCATTGAGGAATGATAGACCACTGCAGGCCCGATACGCAGAAGGAAGTAGACCAACAACTCGCCAATAGATGACCACGAAGACTAGAGGAATATATTTTTCTGCCATTGCAGCTGCTCAAACGACTGTGCACCCGATTGAGAGATGGTTTGCTCGCCGATATAGAGTGGTAGTTTAGTCATTTTACCCGTTGAAACACTGGAAAGGAATAAAACAACAAACCATCGATGAACAGACAATTTCTTCATCGATGCAGATCAGAGGTGTAGTTGTTTTGACCATAGTGGAATCGGAAGAATAGTTGGGATGAGGTCTGATTAGGGCCTAAGAAAATTTGGGTTTTTCAAAGGGATGTCTCAGCAGTTTTTCAAACAGTTTTCAGCTGGTTTTCAATGGATCTAAGCAGATTATTAGCGGTCACAGGGATGAAAAGAAATAGGGAAAATTCTATGTCTTAGCATAATTGTTGTTTTATGAAATTTCTAGAAGAAAAAGGAAAGTAGTTTTGATTTGTATTACTCTATGCATCTAACAGTTTGTTGCTAACACATTTGTAGAACTATAGATAATTTCCAAGAGTAGTACTCCAGAAAGAATAGTGTGGTAAAGCAAGAGGTGGTTCAGTCATGAGAACCCATGATGGGTATCATGCTCGGGATTCTTACGAGCGAGTAGAAGATGCCATGGGAGAAAATGTTCGTAATGGAAATGAGGACATAGAGTCTAATGGAAGGATATTCCAGGGGACATCGTCTGAGGTTACAGCCACCATGAGAAGCTTGGTTAAATCCCGGGAAGAGCAGCATCAGTTGAATGCTACCATATTGCAGAGTTTGACAGATTTACAAAAAAAAAGATAGATTCGGGATGAGGTACATCAAGACCAGAAGGCAGTAAGAGCAGCACTAGGAGAAGAAGAAGGACTTCCAATGGATCATTTGACTCTAAAGAATCCAGTGGAGATATAAGTTCATCTTCTCATAAAAGGAAAAGAAGAAGGCACCATAGGGATCGCTCTCAATATGAATTTAGGAAAGATAAACCTCCTACATTTGATGGTTAGATAAAGATGGGACAAGAAGCTAAAGCTTGGATTCTTGGGATCAAGAGGTACTTCCAAGTACAGGATTATTCAGAAAACATGAAGGCCAGAGTTGCCATATTCAATTTGAATGGATGAGCATCCATTTGGTGGGAACACTTCAAGCAAGTAAAGAGGATCAGTGAAAGGAAACTGAAGTGGAAATAGTTCAAGAAGTATTTCAGGCAGAAATACCTTTCTAACAGGTATTATGATGACAAGATCAAGGAGTTCCATAAGCTGAGATTGGGACAACAAACCATGGATGAATATGCAAATAAATTCTTGCAATTGTTGAGGTATTCCCGGTACATCAGAGATGAAAAAGTAAAAATCCAGCATTTTCTAAGTAGATTGCCTCAAGCCTACAAAGATAGAATTGAGTTCTATGAGCTGAGAACTCCCAAAGAAGCAATAAGAAAGGCTAAATATTGCTATGAGCAAAGCAAAGGTAAACCTGATTACCATAAGGCATGAAAGGACAAGAATAATGAAAAGTTTGACCAAAGAAAGAAAGGTTTCAAACCTTCTAGATTTAGGAATCAATAGAAGCAGCCCTCCCAAGCTACGAATAATCCCATTGGAGTGACAAGTGGAAATCCTAAAGAGCCACAACAGAATAAAGGTCTACTCAAATGTTGGAAATGTGAAGGACCTCACTTGCATAGATATTGTCCCCTCGAGAATGAAAGTGCAAGGCAAGCTTATAACATTCAGGGAGTAGAAACAATGGGTTAAGTAGCCAAGGTAGTCCCTAGAGTTTATGCATCACTGGAGGACCGCCAGGAAGATCATCAGTCAACTATGGTTGAAATTGCAGGTAATATTGTTCAACAATCTGTTTCTATTTTGATTGACCCTGGTTCTACTCACAGTTATATCACTCCTATGGTAGTGGAGAGTTGTGCTTTTAAGAAGGTGAAGCATAGAAAATCTTGGTTAGTTCATCTAGCCACTAGGACTAAGAGAAAAGTCAGTGACATGATAGAGAAATTCCCATTGGTCATGAATGGATTGAACACTTGTGTAGATCTGAATGTTCTACCGCTTGGTTCCTATGATGTTCTCATTGGAATGGATTGGTTAGAAACTCACAGAGTGAAGCTTGAATGCTATAACAAAAATTTTGAATGCATGGATGAAGAAGGAAACCCAGTATTTGTGAAGGGTATTCCAAAGGTAATTTCAGTAAGGCAGGTTTCAACAATGCAGTTGAAGAAGTTTTGTAGGAAAGGCTGCCAGCTGTATGCAGCTCATATTTTGGAACCAACAAGAGATGAAACTCCTAGGTTGGAGGACTATCAGGTGTTACAGGAATTCAAGTATGTATTCCCTGATGATATTCTAGGACTTCCTCCAAAGAGGGACATTTATTTCACCTTTGAACTTGTGCCAGGAGCAGCACCAATGTCTAAGACACCCTACAGGATTAGTACACCGGAGATGCTAGAGTTGAAGATGCAACTGCAAGAGTTGTTGGAAAAGAAGTATATCTGATTGAGTGTGTCTCCTTGGGGAGCACTATGGAAATTGAACCCAGGTGTTAGAACAATTACACTCACAAAAATTGCCAATTACAAATGCAAATTACACATAAAGGAGACTGAATATGGAGCAGAACACTAATCTGTATTGAATAAGTGTACAATAGCCAACCTTGTGAAGTCATAGGCTGCCACAATAAATAATTACATGAGAGATTCAAATGCATTGGGATGCCATTCGAATTTGGTCAAAAGAAGGCTTACTAAATCTAAGCAAAACCCCCATAGGTGCATAAAGAAGTTTCCAAATCTGTCTAGGAGCCCACGAATTGGAAAAATCAATTAGGAAAGAAAATAGGTGATGGAAGGACAACTCATACATGATTTTCTTAGGATAAAAGAGTGGAGGATGATGAGGACAAAAAACAAGTTAACTTCACCTAGTCAAACTTTCCCAATTGCCTTAAAACTCGACAAAAGAAGGAATTAAAGCAGAAAAAGCAGACATGCACTAGGAAGACCAGGAATAAAGGAGAATTGATTCCAAGAGGTTTCCCAAGCACTCCATGACTCAGTTTTAGAAAGTTTGACCACTTTGGACATGTGGAGTACAACTTGCATAAGGTGGAATATGGAAACTAGGCAAATAAGACAAAAATAGATTAATTAATGTCTAAGGTCGCTAACTATGGGTTGATTATTCTAACACCCCCCCTTAAGCCTGACTTACGAGTAAAATATCAGGAAATTATAGGGCCTAGAAACAAGGCTTAGTCACCCTTTACATACTGCATGTTCATTTAACCAAGGAAAGAGGCAAAAACATAGTGGAAAAAATCCTCCCTTAAACATGGACAGTAAAACAAAATTTGAAAATCTTGTCATCACTCATGCTTCACAGCATGATCAGCAATCCCTAGCAGTGATTTCAGATTGCTGAATGTCTTCTCACAAAAAACTTTGTGGAATATATCTGCTACTTGTTCTGAAGATGAACAAAAGAGTAGGTGAATGGTGCCATCATGCACAAGCTGTTTAATGTAGTGCATATGGATCTCAATGTGTTTGGTTCTCTGTCTCTGAACTGGATCATTGTAGATTCAAATGGTACTCTAATTATCACAATAGATAGTAGTTGAGTATTCTGATTCGAATCCACACTCACCAAGTGACCCCTGCAACCATAAACATTGAGTTGCTACGTTTACAACTCCTCTGTATTCTGCTTCTATAGATGAGAGTGCATTGGCACTCTGTTTCTTGCTTGACGAACTGATTGGTCCTTCAGCAAGCATGAACACATATCCTGATGTTTACTTTTGATCTATGTTGTCACCTACCCAATCACTGTCAGTAAACCCAATCAAATCAAGATCAGATTTAGCTTTGTAGAAGATCCCATGAGTCCTTGTTCCCTGAGCAAAGTTAAGGATCCTTTTGGCTGCTCTCCAATGGATATCATGAGGCTGATCCATGTATGTTGAAGCCACACTTACGGCATAAGAAATATCAGGTCGAGTATGTGTGAGGTACAATAAACACCCAATCAGTTTCCCATATAGTGTATTATTTACCATAGGTGAAGAATTTGCTTCTTCAAGCTTAACTCCTGAAAGGAAGGGAGTCTTGCTTGGCTTGCAATCCTTCATGTTGAAATTTTTCAGCAAATACAAAGCATACTTGGACTGATGTAATTTTATTCTATGTTTGGTTTGAGCAATCTTGAGACCCAAGAATTGTCTCAATAACCCCAAATCAGTCATAGAGAATGCATGGTTCATTGCATCCTTCAAGAAGGAAATTTCATCCTTTGAGCTTCTTGTAATGAGAAGGTCATCAACATACAAGACAATAATCATCAAAGAACCATGAATCAGATTCAAATAAACTTTAGGATCTGAATTGCATTGAACAAAATTCAATGATAGCAGAAAGCTATCAATCTTGGCATACCAAGCCCTGGGGGCTTGCTTAAGCCCATACAATGATTTATTTAGCCTGCACACAAGAGATGTATTAGTAGAAAATCATTGAGGTTACTGCATGTAAATCTCTTCCGTAAGATCTCCATTCAGGAAAGCACACTTCACATCCATGTGATGTACCTCCCACTGCTTCAAAGCTGCAATGGCTAAGGCTAGCCTAATGGAGTCCATCTTTGCCACTAGTGCAAAGGTCTCATTGTAGTCTATTCCATGTACCTATGAGTAGCCCTTGGCTACCAATATTGCCTTATATTTCAAAGGTGAACCATCAGCAGCAAAATTGGTTTTGTAAACCCACTTATATTGAACTAGCTTCGTCCCTGGGGGAAGATCAACCAGCTCCCAAGTGTTGTTCTTATGGAGTGAGATGAACTCTTCTTTCATGGCTGTTTTCCATATTTGATCATGTACTACATATTCATATGTATGTGGGTCTGATTCAACCATCAAATAGCATTTCTCTACAAACAAAGGGTCTTTCATACACAGAGCACTCTGAAACTGAGATCTAGTCCTCCTAGGATCATTAGGATTTCTAGCTAGTTCTCCAGCTGCATGAATGGTCTTTGCTGCTCATTTTGGTCTTGTAGGATTGTTAGGATCTGAAATTAAATCATCATTATTAGACATATCAGAATCAGAAAACTCAACTATCTCTTCACTTACATTCAATGGTTCTGGTGGTGAAGAGAATTCTCCAACTTCCACTATTGCTAAAGGCTCTTCTTGGAACTGAACGCTCCTTTCAATGAAGGATTTATTTGTGCTCAAATTGATCAAATTGTACCCTTTTGAATATTTAGAGTACCCAACAAATAGACACTCTTGGCTTTGGGGCTGCAAAGCCTTCCTCTTTTCTGTTGGAATTCTAGCCCAAGCCCTTGAGCCAAAAATCCTGAAATGGGTCACATCTGGCTTATGCCCACTCCATGCTTCAAAAGGAGTCATACCATCAAGCTGTTTATGAGCCACCCTATTCTAGATATAGGCTATATAGTTTATAGCTTCGGCCCAAAACTTTGGTGGAAAATTCTTAGCCTCCATCATGTAGGTTGCCATCTCTTTCAGTGATCTGTTCTTCCTCTCAGCAACACCATTTTGCTATGGTGTGTAAGGGATAGAATGTTGCATATGAATACTTGCATCTACACAATATTGAATGAAATCAGAATTGACATACTCACCACCATTGTCAGATCTGAGGACCTTGAATTTCCTCCCATACTGGTTTTCAACCAAAGCCTTAAAGACTTTGAAGAGGCCAAAAACTTCAGACTTGTGTTTTAGGAAGTAAACCCAGTAGTACCTGGAAAAGTCATCTATGAATGTCAATGCATATTTGTCCTGACTCATTGACATATGAGGAAATGGGACAGCAACATCACTGTGGATCAACTCAAGAGGTGCAGAGGTTCTCTCATGACTAGCTTTCTCAAATTTATGCTCTGGGTGTTTTCCTAAGATGCAACCTTGACAGACTCCTTTGGAAAACTTAATATTTGGTGACCCTATGACCATTTATTTTTCAATAAGATCAGAAAGATACTTATAGTTAACATGGCCAAATATTTCATGCAAAATCTTGCTTGCCTCATTAGCATGAATCAGAAGAGCAGAGGGGTTTGAGTAGGGCAGGAAGTGTGAGAACATGTATACCTTCGAAGTGTGATTTGCAACTCCTTTTGCAATGAATTTACCACTTGATATCTCTGTGATCTCAACTTCATTAGGGGAGAATATGACCTTCTTTGGAGACCTTGTGTGGGTCATCTGATACACTGATAAGAGGTTAGAGGCAAGGCCTAGAACATACAATACGTTGCTGAACTTACCATGGTCAAGATCAATCCTCCCTTTGCCCAAAATTTCAGTGAGAGAGTCATCTCCCAGTACTATTGGTGGACCTTTCGACATGTCAAGTGAGGTGAATTCCTCCTTGGTCAAAACCATATGTCTTGAAGCTCCAAAATCAATGATGAAACTAGGTGAGCTTGACGTGTCAGCAACCAATGCATGAACTCTCTCTCTGTCTTCTAAATTTGATCCTCCTTCCCTCTTCTTTGAGCTATTATGAAGGGAGATTCCATTGTTATCCAGGAGTTGGGTCAGCATGTCAATTTGCTTCTTCATGCAGGAGATTTCAGGATGATTTCCCTTACCATAGCATGCGAACTTGCTCATTTCTCCTTTGTTCTTCTTCTTCTGGAAGTTCTTCTTGGAACCTTGGGGCTCCTCTAGAGACTTGTTCTTGTCTCTCTTTTGCTCAGGTGGCTTCTTAGCTTTCTTCTTGCCTTTTGAATCCACCCTCGAATCTCCAGCAACCAAATCTTGGTCTTTGGAAGGTTTGATGGTGCCCATCATCACCAATTTATCTTGTTCTTGTGTGAGAGATTCCATGAAATCTGCAAGGCTAGGCATTTTCTAGGCTCAAGCTATCAACTTTGTGGCATGGAAGGTTGAGACAAACAATGAATTGTCAGGGCCAAGCTTCGAGATTGTTTTCTCCTTTCACACACCTGGGTCACGTGGTAGAAATATTCAAGCCACTTGGTGTGTCCTTGGGGGCAAGTCTCGAGTCAAGGTTGTCACCTTGTTCTTGACTCCTCTGTTTAGGCTCAACTCCTAACGAAGCCAAGGGGGGTAGACCCTATTAAGTTACTAAGGATAATTACTTAGTATGGTTATGTTAAACTAAATGAGTTACTTAGGAATTTGAAATCTAACTATAGACAATAAAAGATGACAAGATACAAAAATGAACACACAAAAGCACAATGCTGAGACACAATATATATATAAAGCAAGAAAATAACCAGTGCCTTAGAATGGAGTCGAAAATAAAATCAATGTACTTGCATGTGCTTGGAGTGAATGTTTTGCAATTGCCTCTTGGTACATTTTAAGTTAAAATTGAGGTGTGAGTTGATTAAAATTAGGTGAAGGGGTGGACTCCAGATATACCCGAGAGTACTTGGAGTATGTCCAAAACTAAACCTTCATGGCTACCCACAAGGAATATGTGGGTTGAATGGAGTCTCTGGGGCTATTGTTCATAATGCACCCATTAGGGTGTGACAGAGATCGGCGCCTCGAGGTCACTTTTCAGAAGTCCCCGCTTCCTTTGGGTATTTTTCCACCGTGATGGTTTGATCTAGGTGTTGGATTTTCACCTGATGGTTTGTCAATTTGGGAGAGTGAGTCCTAATTATACTAGTCACTCAAGTGATTTTGATACAACTTCACTGATCAGACGAACCACAGCCAAGTGCAGAGCATACACACCGGAGTCTTGTCAATTTTAGTAAATTTTAAAGATGGGTGTTCTTGTTAAAAAAGAAAACCCTATAGGAACCTCTTTCGATCCAAGTGGATCTCAATTGGGGAATAAAGGAGGGGTTAATTTTATAATAGCTGAAAAATAAATGATAGGAAAGAAAATAGATACACAATTCTAGTTTTCTAATTAGTCCTACCATGAATATCTTTCCCCTTTCGGGTCAATTGGGAAGTCGTGGGGTAAGTATTAAGATTAATTTGAAATATAAAATATGGAACATGAAATTGATAATGAAATAAAGTTTACTACCCTACATATTAGAGCTACGCTAGTTTGAAAAGGGATGAACAAAAAGCAAAAAAAAAGACACCCACGCAAATCCCCCCAGGGGGGATGGGGAATGGGCTCGAAAGAGCCAATTCAAAAAATATTTTTATTAACAGTGGTTACAATATCATAGAACTGATATAATTCCTCTTTATACTTATATGGAATGAAATCAAGAACTTACAAAGCGTGAAAATTAAAGGTTTTAGTCAAATGGGAGACCCCTGGGGGATTTGAACGCTCCTGAGGCCACTTTCGAACTGTAGCTTCCTTTATTTTCTGTCAAACCTGATAAAAAAAAAAAAGCATATCAGACTGAAATATGCCCAAAAGCACTCTGAAAGTACCTTTGGGTCAGCTCACTTTTAACCAAAAAAGGGTAAGCTGAAAACTAGTTAAAAGGGGAAAACCGGAACCAAGGAAAGCAGACTTTCCTTGGGATATTGGCTTGAATTTTGGGAATCCAATAAGATGTGCACTTTTATTGTAGAATATGAAATTTTAATGTACAGCAAATGAAACTACCTTAACAGCAAGCTACGAATTTTCATTAAAATTGCATGCAAAAAAGGACGATTTCCCTAAAGCTAGATCTAGAAAGCTTATGAAACCTTTTAAGAGCAAGATATAGACTATGGAATTTGAGAGGATAGATCTATGTTGAAATTAATTTTAATATTATATATCTAAACAAAATCAAAGCTATGAACAAAGTAACCGGGTAAAAGAGTTGATTTTGAGGAAGGAAGAGGAGGAGAGAAATGTTGGTTTCCTTGAAGATCCACAGTGGAGATTTTAGGTGGAATGTCAAGGGACTATTCCTTTGGAAGGTTTTGAAGAGAGTGAAGAAGCAAACTAGATCAGCATCCTCTCCAATGTAGGAACCTGCAGCTCAGCTGAAATAAAAAAACTTGCTGAAAAACTTGTGAGATCCGATTCGTACATACACAGAGATTCAAAATAACATTCATATAAGCTTATAGGACATGCTGAATCTAGATCTCTAAACATGCATCAAAGGAAAGACATGGCCAATAAACTTATTGAAAAGCACCTTTCCTATCAAGATTATAATAAGCTTATTATCAATCTGTTGAGGCCCAAAAATTCGCTGGCAACAACAGTAAGGGATTCTCCCCAGTCAATGTTCCCAACTAGCCCATGACTGTTTGGTATGGGGAATCCGTCTGGTTTGCAGTCCGGCTACCATAGGTAAAAGTAACAAAAAACAAAGGCTTTACTGGTTACGGCCCAGTCCACCGTGTATTTTTGTATTTTTGACTTAAGTATGATATGCAAGTGCCTAATTAACCATGCAGGGTGATAAGATGCAAGGAGTAGTCACAACATGATGCGCAGGTTCTTACCTCTTGTCTTAGCATTCACAAGCATCTAAATCACATACAACAAGAAATTAAAACTAACTACCTAAACTATCCCTAGGGATCAGGATTATCATTCATTGGTGAGTAATATATTTTGTACATGCATTATGAAGAGTTACAGATAGCTGATACTTCTTTCCAGACACATGAACAATTACAGATATTTGAACAACCAGATAACCAATTGTTTATGGACAACATTTATTACTCATAGTGGAAAACATCACAAAAATATACTGAAGAACATTCAACAAGAACATAGGTTCAGGAAGTTAAACACTCTCACAGTTAATGAAACACAGCTGAAAATGAAATAGTTCCCCTTCAACATTGTTCATTTAATCACATTGATACATTCCACATTTCACTTTTTCCAATAGGCAAAAGCTGCAGTTTCTGATTGTAAAATGAAATAGTTCCTCTTACAAGCAAATGGTGTACAAGTTTTTCCGGGGAAAAAGTCATGTTCTAAGTTCTACTTTGAAATATTTAAACCAAAATCAGCAGACCACTTGGGTTCCCCCCAAACGTGTGACTCTTCGGTTCTTCGAGCATTTCATATCCCTTCTTTTTCATTTTTTCTGCGCAAGCTCATTATCAGCTGAGTAACTGACGGACCTTTCGGATCTGTGCCCTTGTTGCTTTACATTCTACTACGTTATCTGTATGCCCTCATGAGCTATTTAGTAACGTACAGGTCGTCCGGTTCGCGCCTATATCGTCATCATCCTTGTCTTCTACTCTGCCCACGCCATGACAATATCAGCAACCTTTTGGATCTTCCTACAGTTAAACAACGTGCATCATTCACTAGGGTCATATCCTAAAATAAAACGTCAATTTAAATCAACTGAAATGGCTAATCCATAAGAAATGGCCAGGCGCACCACTTGTTCTGGGAATTTTAACAATGCCGACCTTCCTACCTCATCCACGTATAGGCTCGACAAACATCACCAATGACGGCATACGGGAAAACATTGGCAGCTCAAAAACTAATGTTGGAAGGGTAGACCAATCTGCAGGCAGGAAAGCCTTAAATCGGAAGTCGAACAGGTAACGACATCAGAAGCCAAATGACTTTCCCAGCCGCAACGATGGAAGAGACAAGAGCTAGAGACATCTGAAATGCGGGCGGGAAAAGCTCAATCGAAAGTCGGAAGACATTACATCGAAATCCAAAAGACTTTCCCAGCCGCAACAACAGAAAAGAAAACGCTACGGATATGCGACGAAAAGGTCAACACGCATCGGCAGTCGAAGCTCTTCATACTTCGGATGGTTAATCGATTTGGGAGCCACAACGACGAATGGGAAAAGGCTATCAGTCGTCGATTTAACATAGTAAGATGCCTAATCAATAAACATTAAGTGATCAAAAAGCTTTCAGAATCAGCAAAGGTTAAACCCGCTCTACTTCCGCAACAGCGGCCTTAAAGAACAAAAGATTTGATTTATCCTCGGCTAGCAAAACAAACTCACATCCGTGACCCATCAGGAAATTCAAACATGGCACTTTTAAAATAGGCTGAAAATCAATATTCAAAGTCATTCAAAAATAAAGCATGCCCAAGAAGGCTCAAGGGTCCAACGATTAAAACAATTCTAAATTATGAGGAGGGGACCCAAATTTAAGAAATTTGGGGAGAACAGTTGCAGCCGCAACAATTGGCGATTACCTGGTGAACCTAGATCTCTGGGCAATTATTCTTTGAGTGACAAACTATTTAACAATAAATGCATCTATTAAATTCTTCCAGTTATCTGGATTTCTAAAATGACAAAAGTGTGTACCTTTAATCATTGATGATAGTCAAATTTGGGAGAGTGGAAACCAAGATTTTCAAGTCCAGATGAATCTGTTGAGGCCAGAGGATGAGTTTCATTATTACTTTTGTTTTCAGGTAGCTGATAGCTTGGACACCACAGGATTGTAGCATATGGTAAACATAAATATTCATTTGTTCCTCTTTCCCATGCCACTTTAGCATCTTTTGTGCTTTTGGACTTTTGTCCCTTTTCATATGAGTCCTCCTGCATGCCTTTCTTACTGAATTTTATTTCAGGATCCTCTATCCCATAGTGTCCTTTTGTGTGAGCGGTGTGCTTCATGTTTTAGCTCACGGACGAAGAGGATCTTTCGGCAATTTAGTACTTATGATTCAACACTTGCTTTGATGTATGATGCTTTCATAGGAGTTTTTGACTCTTTATTTGCCTTTTGGCATTCGTTTCTTGGCATGGGATCATTTATATTTAATATACTGTTCACCTTGCTCCTTTCCATGGGTCCTCTGTTGTCGCTCCTTAGAACATTTTAAGTGTGACATGGATGGAGCCTCAACATAGTATTCCAGACTCTCCGAATCCGGTTTATTTCACAGGGGTTAAGCATGACTTCAATGCACACAGAGCTTATTCGAGAAAACTGCTAAAATGGAAGAAGTTCTTTTAGCGAAACACAGTATGAGACCCAAAAATGTTGATCATTCCCAAACATTTTGATGTTCTCCATGCAACCGTGGGTTCGTTCCCTTTATTGGAATCAAGAAAATCAAACTAAATCAAACTAAAAAAAACATGACTCAAAAGACAGCCAAACAAATTATTTATATACAAGACAAAAGAACTCAACGAAACTCATGAAAAATAAGGCTTGAGAACCAAACCATTCACTGGTAAGTTCTCTTCCCGCCCCTGTAGATCTTGCAACTTATAAGTAGAAGGGCCAAGCTTTGCTGCAATCTGAAAAGGGCCTACCCACAATTGCTGGAATTTAGTGTGCTTTCCTTTCTCATCATGGGGGTGATCCCATTTGAGGACTAAGTATCCTACTTCAAAGTCTTTTATTCCAGCTTTATGCTTTTCAAACCATCTCTTTACTAACTCTTACTGTTGCTTAAAGCATTCCCTGGCTTTAGATCTAGCCTCTTCTGCTTTCAGAAGATTGCATATCCTCATCTGCAAAACTTCATTCTCTGACCCTCTGGACTCTTGAGCTATTATGGAAGAGGGTAGCATGATGTTGGGGGGAATAATGGCTTCTTTACCATACACAAGGGTATACAGTGACACTCCTATCACAAACTTGGGGGTGACTCTATCGGCCCAAAGGGCATTTGGTAGCGCTGAGTGCCAGCTCCTCTAGTTTTCTATCACAATCTTCTTTAAAATCCTAATCAGATTTTTGTTAGTGGATTCAGCGAGGCCATTTCCTTGTGGATGGTAATTAGCAAAATAATGCAATTTTATCCCTTTATCATGAGCAAAAGCAGTTAATTTAATTGATGAAAAGTACGTAGCATTATCAAAAACTAACGAAACTGGAACTCCAAACCTGGTCATGGTGTGGTCATGCAGGAAACTGATGACCTCGTCTTGATTTATCTTTCGCAGCAGAACTGCTTCGACCCAGTGAGTGAAATAATCGGTCGCGGTCAGAATGTACTTGTGTTGTAGGGAGGAATTTGGTTTTATCTCTCCAATGATATCCAACCCCCATTGCTCGAATGGTTCCGTGATCATCACAGACTTTAGGGGTGCTGCTGGTTTAGGTTGTCTCCCACTACACCTTTGGCAAATATCACACTTCCTGACATGTGCATGTGCATATTTGAAGAGCGTAGGCCAATAGTAACCTACCTTGAGGATTTTGTGGGCTGTAGTATCTCCTGAATAATGTCCCCCGGCAGGACCATCATGCAACTCTGACATTACTTTCTTCGCATCTTCCTTTTCTAAGCATCTGAGAAGAACCCCATCATAATTCTTTCTGAATAATACTCCTTCAACAAGTTGATAGGAGGCTGATTTAAGACATAGCGCCCTTCTTTGCTTGTAACTCCAATGTTATGGCAACAGCCCTGCCTACAGGTAATGCACAAGGTCTCTATACCAAGACTCGGGAGCTGTAAACAAAGGACATACCTCCATTACATGTAATTCGACTTCATCTTCCCAGGCGTGTTCCTTATTTTTTCCATTTTCAGTCATCTGTTTGCACAACCCTTGTCCTTTAAATATAGATGCTGGCTTGAATTCAAGGTCGTACTCTTGAAGAGCTGTTACCTAGTAACCTCTTCTTTCTCCTAACTCCTTCTGCACAAGAAGAGACCTTACAGCTGGGTAGGGGACGATCACCTTGGTTCTATTTTTTAAAATATAAGGCCTGAATTGCTTTACTACTTTGAATATGTTGATGTATATGTAACTTCGGAATGTATTCTTCTATGTATTTCATATATTGTAACCCGATGTTTATTCCGGGATGTTTCTATTATGTATCTGAGTCATGTGGTCATGCCCCAATGTTCCGATCGGGAGGATTAATAATGTAATCAAGTCATATCAAGTCATTAGGTAAGTCCCCGCAGTTTCGGGGCACTTGAGTTATTATACACTAATTAAGGTGTAGGCTCGAGTAGTAATATTAGGTCGAGCCTATGTGTGAAAGTGTAATTCAAGTGAACGGATGAATATAAATAGAGAGTGAGAGTCTCTCTATTTATCACTTGTGAATTACATCACTTGCTCTCTCAAGTGTGGCGCACCTTTGGAGAAGGAAATACTTTGGCTTGATAGAAGACAGAAGGCTGCTGTTGTGTTGGGAGGTCATTTTACTATTTTGGGTTTCACATCTTGTGGTGATACTATCTTAGAGGAAGTTGAGGGGTTTTCTCCATTTATGGTTTCCCCTATCAAAACTCTTTGTGTCTCTTGTCTCTTGTGATGTGCTTATGTTATTGCTGTGCTTGTTATTCTCTCAGTGAAAAGATCTTAACATAATGCTAGCTTAAATGTTGAAAAACTAACATGGAATCAAAGCTAACCTGAGAAGAAGACATTGTGCAGCTGCAGAAACTAGGGATTCCTAGTTTGTGGATCTTCCTCCACATATTTTCAGCAAAAGTATGCTAGGATGACTCTCCATTGAAGGGTGCATCTTTCTGTCGATACAGAACTCAATTTTAAGCATTTTCAGTTTCGATGTGGAAATTAGGGCTTTCTTCAGAAGATGAATTATTCAGTGAGACCAACATAGGATTGTTCTCCTCATCAAAACCGAAGTTTAGAGACCTGGATCAAGAAATTTGGTTGGGTGAAACTCCAGGAAAGTCAAACCCTAGTTTGACCCTGAGCTAGGAGAAACCCTAAATACTAAAACTGCTAAGTTTTGGTACAGTCGCTATATTATAAGATTGGAGAAGTATCAGAAGCTAAAAATTGTAGGGGCTGAAGATAAAATCCTGATGAACACTGTGTCCAAATATCAGCCTCATATTCGCTATATTCTGGGAGATATGATCTCTCCACGTTAGGGTTCCATCCTCTTCCAGAAATCATCCATAAAGAGGACACCTAGGGAGAATTGCAATATCTTGGCCTATAGAGGTCCAAATGGAATTTCTGAAAATGTTCCAAAAAGGGAATGGACTTTAATTTCTGTGGTATGAATATCAGACTCAGAAGATGAACCAGTGACACGTGTCATGCCGTACAACTTCACTATTCTGAACAGTCCTGTAACAGGTCACCTTGGGAAAATGATCATAAATCCCAAATGGTGAAACCAATTCTGATTAAACGTATGGTGTTGGATCAGGGACATGCGAGGTTAATTTAGTGCGAAATTGCAGACATAGAGGAGTAGTAATTTCATATATATTACAGAAATAGTAATAGGAATTTCTGCAGAAGAAATCAGAAAATTAGGGCTTCCTGTTCCGGGAGCTTCCCTCCATTGTTTTCAGAAAAGGAGTACATTGGACAGCTCCATTTGAAGAGATCTATCTGTTTATCCAATCAGATCTGAAAGATTCCAAGTTTTGAAAATTAGGGTTTCTATGACAAACCCTAGATCAGCGAACTCCAGGACAAGGACGGACACCTCAAATCGGTAAGATCTAATCCTTTGCTATTTCCATTTGAGTTTCTCATTTCAATATGATATATCACATCAGCTTGGTGACAAGCTTGGGGAAGTTGACAACTTCCAATCCTGGAAGCATATGATCCCTCTGAAGAAAATGGATTGGACACCTACATGAGTATGGAGGTTCCAGTTTCAGAGGGAGATGAGGCTAGAAGCCCTTCACAAAAAGAACTTGGTCAAGGCCAAGAAGAGCATGGTTGATTCAGTCACAGATCAACTTGTACCACAAGTGTCTTCCTTAAAGACACTGAAGATGTTTGATTCCTTGACCAAGCTATTTGAAGGGAAGAATAGAAATTAGAACATGACGTTAAGAAACCAGTTGAAGAATGTGAAGATCCAGAAATGCAGAGACCATGTAGTCATAAGAGTCTCTCAAATCAAGAACAACTTGAAGCAGAAGTGAAGAATGCAGAAGTGGTGATGGCCACCTTGAATGGCCTCCTAGGATCGTGGAATTCATTCATTCAAGGAATGTGTTCCAGAAGGAAGTGATTACT